>JAJHPF010000020.1:1097900-1632900 GCA_024447775.1 Carex cristatella
GAAACAGAAACAGTTGTTGAAGACGTTGCATCTGGCGCTCCGATCCGAGCATTCAACTAATCAGGTTTTACTTGCTGAGCGAGAATGCCTCCTTCAGTTAATCAACCTCCGTGATGAACAGTGGAGCCTTCATGTCAGTGTTCTTGAGTCGCGTATTGAGCAAGTAAGTTGAATTTGTTTTTCTAATTTGTTCACATAAGTTCAAATTGGGAGATCTAGAGGTAAGGTAGGTTATTGTAGGTTTAAGTGTTACCTCCCAATTCTGATTAATAGTTTCTTTCATCTGCATTCACTTATCCCTGTATTTGATGAAATTTAATCCTTAAACTTTGTAAAAAGAATCATTCATACTTGTTAAAATTAATAGTTTAGGACTTCTGATATTAAAGTAGATGACCTTTTTAATATTGTAGGAATGGTACTGTGCAATATTGCTTGCTTCATAAACAACCTTTAGGAACTCACTCTCCAATTTATATTTATAACTTGAAAATGGGAAAATCTAGACAGAATCAAAATTACTGTTTTACTTGTTTTTAGCAAGTGGGCCGGTTGATTTCATTTAATCAAATACACACATTTTGGGATTGAGGTCGGATCTCAAGCCGCTTGGTTTGGCGCATTGACACAATTGTTTGGGTTATCTAGTCTATTTTGGGTTGTCATCATTTCATTCATGTTTTTCAGGTTTTGAAGGGGAGATGAGATTTGGATTATGGTCTACTTTGCTTTCAGTTATATATATCTAAATTCAGGTTGGGTCATTGACTAAAAAAATCAGGTCATATTTAATGTTTGGGCTGGTTTAAATATGGGTTGCTTTTGTTGTTGATGTAACAGATGAAAGGTCAGGAGGTGAAAGTGCAGAACTACAATGCCGCAAAGGTTGATTTTTTGGTAGATGTCAAAGAATGGAAAGCTATATCTTACAAGAAGTATGCTGGTATGTATCTCATCTCCCTGTTTTTTCGATTTTTACCTCATTAAGTTATATGATTGATAAAGGTTTGGTAGTATTTACATTTGATTTGTATGGTGCAGAATTGACAGAAACTGATTTGGAAGATTCTCATACTTGCATAGAAGCCCTTTGTGCTGAAATCAACGATCTAAAAGTAATTATTTCCTTTTCAATTAAACCATTTTTAAAACGTTTATTACAATCTTTAGATGTCATTCATTGTACCTTATGTTAATAAGTATTATTTATTTGTTCAACATAAAATACAGAGCCAACTGAGCAATGGAGAGAGCACTGAACTGAAAGACCTAAAATTGGAGATACGAAAACTGAAGAATGGTTACAGAACCCTAAAATCAGAGAAAGAAGGCGAAGTGTCAGAAAAGCAAAGGCAAATTGATGGGCTTGTTTGTGAAAAAGAGTTTATCTGGAATCAATTGAAGGTTATGGAATCTGGGTATGTTGAGGAAATCAGGATGCTTAAAAAGAACGTAGAAGAAATGGAGGCATCCATTTTGGAGAAGGATAGCACAATGTCTAAGATAAAAGAAGAGAAGGATGAGATGATCTCTCTGTTGAATGGGGAAGTAAGGAATTTGAAGAACATGTTGAAGGAGAAGGATAGTGGACCTCTAAGGAGTGGTACCAAAAGACCACGTGAAACAGTGCCATCAGCAAGCCGCCAAAATGTCAGTGTAAGTGGTACTTCTTTTTAAAGGAAACAGTATTAATGCTGAACATGTTTATCCTAATTAACTTTTGTATATGAGATTCAGAATATACATTATTTATTCTGATTTTCTTCAGGGGCAGGGGCAGGGGCAGGGGCAGCGTCAACATTCAAATAGGTCACAGGGAAGAGGTTCGCCTTCAACTGTGGAGTTAACTCCAAGGTTATTTTCATCAAATTTCAAGGTACCCAAATTGAAGAATACCACAATCACCTCTACCTCTGGAAACTAAATAACACTGAAAGACACTATTAGGGTTTTGCCATGCATTTCTTTGGCTAATACTTGGAATGTTTTTGTTGTTATATGTTTGTTATGTGATTTCCTAATGGTACTAAATGAATACTTTTGTAATTTTTATGTTTTTTCTGTGCATAGCCTTGCTAGTAGCTAGCTAAAGGTAAATTGCTAGTTTGATACAATTGCAGGTTTGAATTGAGAATGTAAATGTTAAACACTAGAAAATATTTTCTTTATGATCATACAAATTAAAAAGTATGGTCCAATTTAATACTCATTATACAAGTGCATTCTAGCAAATCTTTATCCACATGGGAATTCCTCTTTTCTCTCTTTCAAAAATTTAATGTTACAGAGCTGATAAGGCCTTAAACTGCCATAGCAAGGCCTGGTCCTTTATGATGATATTATGGGCTAGGCCCATGTTACTAAATCCCCACCACATGGATTCATTTTATGTGCTAGGCCCATTTTACTAAATCCCGACAAATTAGAATTGATTGAGATAAAAACAAATGTAACAGGGAGCAGCTTGTGAGCGATTAGGTTAGTTGTACGATGAAATCTACGACTAGACGAGGATCGAATTCTAATAATGGGTTATTGAAATAATCCAAGATCTAGTCACGTGATTGCTAAAAAATTTCATTTTTAGGCACGAGCACGAGCACAGACTGAGAATCTGAGATGCATGTGAGGTGTGATTCTGAGGCTATAACACCTATTAATACAAACTACAAAGCAGTTGGTGATGGTCTCCTGGTTCCTGCCCAATCGTTCATGCATATTAGAATAGAAATAAAGAATTTCCTACAGATCTCAATCGAATCGATGATCGTAAATGTCATGTCACATCGTTCTACAGTTTTCTATCAAATCCTTACTGGTACGTAGTGGATCTCTATTCCTATTTGTTTGGTTTGTTTGTCCTTAAAAATCTTAATCAATGTTGTACATAACATTTATTCGTTAGTGGGATGGACATTCAGAAATAATAGGTTATAATTATAAATAATTAACTGATTAGTCGAAAAAATCCGTAACAGTTTGATTACTGGCAATGACTAATCGGTTGATTAATCGGCTTTAGGATGTTTTTTTATAACATGGCTTGAAATATCTAAACTTAATCTAAAATGTACAAATTTCATCTGACACTCAACTAGAGTTCTACAGAAGGGCCGGGCAGGGCCCCATGGGCGCGGGCGGTGCGCGGGCACGGGCGGATGCGGGCACGGGCACACGGGCATACGGGCACGGGCATCACGGGCAAAAATTTCAAAAATCACGCCCTGCCCGTGTAATGCCCGTGCCCGCCACGGGCTCGCGGGCAGGACGGGCCGGGCACCGCAGGCATGGCCGGGAATTTTTTTTTTTTTTTTTTTTTGTTTTTTTTTTTTTTTTTTTTTTTCGGTTTTTTTTTTCGTATTTTTTTTTCTTTGAAAACCAATAAATTATAAATCCAAATTCATGCCAATTTAAATTCATTTGACATGGTTGTAACTCGATAAGTTTTGTTATAATAAAATATAAATTAAAAATTTCTTAAATCAATTAATTTAAATAATTAAGCTCTTATTTTAAAACAATAGATTAAAAAATAAACGACATTTTTTGGCACTAAAAATCTTAAACTTAATTTTTGAGGCACTAAATGACGTTTTTTGGCGATTCTGATTTTTCCGATACGTGGGGTAACGGTCGCCACCGTCTCTTCCTCCCCTTTCCGAATTGACGTCATACGCGTCAATCCGACTTTCCTAGCAAAAGTTATGGCCATTTAAAGTTTTAAAAAAATATATCTCATTTTTGAAAAAAAAAAAAAAAAAAATGGAGAGGTGGGGTGGGCCGGTGGGGTCCGGCTGGGGTGGAGATGGAGGGGAGGGGAGGGGGAAATGGGGGGGGGGGATTTTGAATTTGAATTCAATTTTCGGAAAAAAAAAAAAAAAAAAAAAAGGGCATGGGCACGGGGGTCGGGCACTCGCGGGCGAGGAAAAAAAAAAACGAGTCCGGCCCGTTTAACGCCGTGTGCCCGCGTGCACGGCACGGCACGGCGGGACGGGCACGGGCGTGGACAGGGCACGCCCGCGCGGGCATTATTAGAACTCTATACTCAACATCTTATATATACATATGCAACCCTGAACCCTCCGATGAAATATATACAATTAGGATGAGCCAAAGTGCCAAACCCTATGAATTCCTTTTGTTTTAAAAAAAAATTGAGGTTACTGATTCTATGTTTTCCAATCTCAGTATAAAAAAAGTAACTAGAAAATGAGATTATAGCATGTGAATTAAAGTTATACTCAAATCATATGTATTGCAATGTATTGAATTTTATATGTGCTAAGTAATTAATACTTTAACCAACTATACTATGCTCATTGCTCGTGTTAGGCATTGTTTATTTGTTTTTATCTTAAGGGTTACTTGAAAAATAAAAAATAAAAATAAAAACTTATTGGTATTATTCGAGTAGAATAATAAAAAATAAAAAAATAGAACTCATTGAAAATTAAAACAATAAAATCTCGATTGAATTTACTTTTTTTTTTTTTAAAAAGAAGAAGTCATTTGATAATTCTCCATTCTAGCAATAATAGTGTTTTTACGTAAAGATTGCTGCCTGCAACTTTTAATGATTCCAAGTACCTTAAAACAAAACTTTGATGTTATTGAAGGCAATTATTTGTAAATACTAATTAGTTTGGTGGTTTGATTTTCAATTTTTACTCAATAATGAAAGAGTGAATAAAAGAGAGAGATAATGCTCTTCCTAGTAATTAATAATAAAATTTTCTTTGCTAAATACACTAATTAAGCAATATTTGATGAACAAGTAAATGGTAAATTTCGCTGGAGGTTACTAAAATTTATTATTTGTCATGAATTGGTCACTCAAGTTTAATTATTCCAATCAAGCCTCTCTATGCTAACAGAATATGCTCATTCCGTTAATATTTTGGTCGGAATATGTTCATTCTGTTAGTATTTTGGACATAATATGTATATTTCGTTAATGTTTTGGATAGAATGAGAATATTTTGTTAATATTTTGAATGCAAAAATACATGATGACTTGATCGAGACAAATAACAAAGTTGAGTGACTAGAAAAAAAAAACTTCAAACTTAAGTGATCAATTTATGATAAATGACAAAATTTAGTGACCTCCAGCTAAATTTGCCCAAAAGTAAACGACCCTAATTATCATTGTTATTTGCAAATTCTAGGAAATTGATATACATATGCGAAAGAGGATCCTCCTTCATAATAATATAAAAACTTTAATGTAGCACATTTTTTTTAAATTCACACTAACAAACTTGCATCATGCTTTTGTGAATGTTGTGTCAATTCAGTGTATTAATTAGCTGAGTGATTGATGTATTCTAGGTTTTTCGTTAATAAATAGTATCTCCTTCATCAATTGTATTTTATATATCCTCTGTAAATCACTAGTAATACGGTATATTCCTTGATAACAAACTGTTTAGAACCTCAAAAAGTATTTTTTCATATTATGCAAGAGAATTTTTAATGGGGAAAAAATTTATACACATGTTGTTCTCGTTGCATATCGATTATATATCAATTTTTCATGCAATTTTAAGTATTTGTTGATGTTTTATCAAGTATTATTGAATATGAGGGATCCGAATCTGCTGTGATTCGTTACCATGAACAATATCCTACAATTCCTGTTTTTCCAAATATAACTGTTGAATTATTTCGAGATTCGCGCATAGAAAAATCAGCTATTTTGAGATACGTGCACAGAAATTATTGGACAGCTGGATTTGAAAAAAACAGAGACTTTAGAATTATTGTTCATAACATTTGGATCGCAGCAGATCCGACTCCGAATATGAGTTGTTACAAATTTTAAGTTATCTGATTAAAGATAGAACTTACATAAAATTTTATTATTTTTATGTATATGATATATATAATGTAAAAGTGAGACGGAACTAACAAGAGAAGTGTTAAAAAAAAATTCACAAAGTTTTTATATTTATATATGATTTTTTATATAGTTCAGAGTAAAATGCTACAGTAGTATTAAAATTAACTTTTATTTGCAACATGAAAATTTTACATAATTGATCCTCTAGTCAGAAAGTCTGAATCCGCCCTTGGTATAAGTTACATTTTACTTGTCGAATTTTAAATTAATAGTTGTCAATGTTGTGAAACTAATTTGTTATTAATTATTTTTTGACAGGGATATCTATAATGCTATTGATGAGATATCTGGATTATTATCTCTTGATTGGTCTTTAGTAGATTCTAGCTCCTTTTTCGCTAGTGTGATTGATATTAGTGATATTAGTGTTTTCTTTTTTCTAGTGCTACTTTGTTTTGTGGATATTCGGTGCTAGTTGGTTGTTGTTCTATTAGTTATGTATAATTGGATGTTCAGTTATGCATTATTTTGTATGAACTATGTTTTGTTTCGTATTGAAACATATGGAATTTCACTATAGCCAAAAAGAAAAATCTTTCAAAATACAAGTTGAACAAACTTAATTCAGCATATCTCAGTACCAATATCATAGCGACAGAATTTGCGATTAATTTGTTTTTTTTTAACATATCTAAATCGAACTCCGAATAAAATGCGTAAAAATGTATAATACTTTTTATTTGTAAATAAAATACTTATAAAACACGAATCGACTAATTATTCATGATAAAAATGCGAAAAAAACCGAAATATTTTTTATAATTTTTTAATATTTTTTTCCTGTTTTTGAGGAGTTTTTGTTGGAATTTTTTTTTTGTTTTTTTGTTTTACCGAATTATTTTTAAATTATACTCCGAATTATGAATTTTTAACTCCGTTGAACTGAATCCAAACTTTTAATTTGTTATTATGACATTATGACCAGTATATGATAGCATGTAAATAGTGGCACTATCTCTCCAGCTAATCACAGATACAACTGTCCCATAAGACTCCAAACCAGTCGCTACCCCCACAACGGTCACTTCACTTCTGGACCCCTCTTGCTCTCTAGTTAATTATTAACCATTTGTATCGATTTGGTCCCAATCAAATTTGTATAGGCTCCAGATTGTATCGTTAGATCTAAGCTGGGCCATCTGAAACAACAGTTAGATGTGCTCAGAAGCTAAAACGGCCTCCTTTGCAATTGGAGAGGATCTTGACCAATCTAATTAGATCCCCTAGAAAGTTGTTAATTATCCATTATATCCAGTCATAGATCCAGTCCTAGATCCATGCTGCCGTATATATATATATTTATTCACTTAATTATTACGTGAAAGCAACTAATTTTTGCGTCTATCCTCAGGGGCGGGCTCCCCGGATTTTGAGTTTTAGTAAAAATTTATTGGTTCCAACTGATTTTGCTCTTTCGTGAATTTTTTTTGTCCCCCTCTAAATGTTTAATTGGTAATTCGGGTTAAATTTATAGTTAAAAATAAAATAAATTTCTTAAAATATGATTGGTAATTATAAATATATGTCAGAATATCATAAATTACAAATCAGATCATTATAAAGTATAAGTTAAAGTATTATTTTTTTATCAAATATCTAATTAGTTAATAGATTTAAATCCGATTAGCTATTTAAACCCAATTCGATATTTTTTTGCCCCCCGTGGCGAAAATCCTGGATCCGCCCCTGTCTATCCATAGATAGCAAATTAAATGCATGAACATGTCTAGTTAATAAGCTTTGTTAAGATTATGTCCACGTTAACATCTCAGCCGCCGCAATTAAAGATTTTTGAATTATGATTAACGTGATATCAGGCCTGAATCATATTTTGAATACTATTTTGAATAAAAAAAAATGAACAATTAAGTGTCTAAGAATTGGCTCCAATAGATATCTAGTAATTCATATCTAACATGATATTTGTTTTTGGTAAAAGATGATTTTTTTTCCAATAAATTATAAAGAGGACATGTATTTACATTAGAAGTAAAGAGTGAAATCACACTTTTAAACTATAAGAGTCAAATGTGAATGAAAATTAATCATATTAATTTTTCATACAAAGAATGAAGATCAATTTTGCGATACGACAGCATTTTACTCTAAATACATAGAAAATTATACTTAAACACAAGTTTTACAAAAAAAAAATGAAGATGAATTGACATCATTCATTCTATGTGCCCCGCCTCTGTCAAGAAATCTTTACTTAATGTTTTTTTTTTTCTATTTATTTATTTAATTATTTTTAAATAGGACTCTTATTATAAAGTCTTTTTTATTTAATGAAATTGAGTTGGTGAAGTCTACTACAAAAAAAATGTAGGACAAGCTTACACTATTATATTTTTTTAAGATTACTTAGATGAAGAAGCAAAAATTTTAAGGTTTGTGAAGAGTAAACTTTTCATTTTTTGTTTGTTTTGCTTTGCTTTGTTTTTGCGTCGAATAAAATAACCAAATGGGGCTGCAAGTTTGAAATTTTTTTTATGAATAATTAAAGTTGAGCGACTTGATCTCATTTATGTTTAAAAGAATTTTACTAAATGGGGCTGTAAGTTTCAATTTTATTAATATAATTATTTCTATCACGCCAAAAGAATAATATTTCTCTATTTTTTCCTCTTTTATTTACTCTTCTAATATTATATTATGTAACTTGATCGTTTCATTGCCGACAATCTTTATACATAAACACCTCAACTTATTAGAAATACACATTTTTAATTTATTTATTTATAAACAAGTACGTACATATGAAAACTTCCATGAGATATCACGAGAACCAAAACTCCTCTCTTTTCTAAGAGTAAATATTTTAACAAAGTATTTTTGACTTCATGCAGCGCACAAACCACATGCAGTGCTTTTGATTCTATACATAAGTGCCTGCATGAAGCCAAAACTACTCTGTTAATATCTTTACCCTTTTCTAATTTTTACTGTTATACTGTACCCTTGTGGCCTTCCTCGCTTGCCTCCAAAAACTAATTTTTTATACTCTCTCTCCTCTGTTCTCTGTTCCTCTCCCTCCAATAATAAAAACCAATACATACACACTCTCTCTCTCTAACCTCTCAAATCTAACTCCATCTCCAAATTACTATATCCATGGCTGGTGTCACGGTTCTATACACTGGCCCATACAGGTACCACAAAAAAAACCACAACAAGAGAAGAAGAAACATTCTCTCTCTAGCCTTGGTTGCTCTTCTTTGTGTGGCCTCTTACTTCCTTGGTATATGGCAACACAGTCGAACCACCACCACTGGCTCCTCCATTTCTACCATATTCAGCACCATTTCTTGCAAATACAATCATCCAGTTACGGCTTCCTTCCCGTCAAGTTTTGCCGCTTCCTCTCTCGACTTTACCGCTCACCATACTGTTGATGAGTCGCCGGTGCTGAAAGGTAGCACAAAAAGGTTTCAACCGTGCGATGTGAAATATTCGGAATACACGCCATGTGAAGATCGGGACAGGTCGTTAAAATTCCCTCGAGAGAAACTGATATACCGAGAAAGACACTGCCCGGCAAAAAAAGAATTGTTAAAGTGTCTGATACCGGCACCTCCTGGGTACAAAAACCCGTTTCCATGGCCAGCGAGTAGAGGCATGGCATGGTTTGCAAATGTACCTCACAAAGAGCTTACAGTTGAGAAGGCGGTACAGAACTGGATCCGGGTCGATGGCGATAAGTTCCGGTTTCCAGGAGGTGGGACCATGTTTCCGAATGGCGCCGATGCATACATTGATGATATCGATCGACTTATTTCGCTTAAAGACGGGTCGATTCGGACTGCTCTCGACACCGGTTGTGGGGTAAGTTTATATGTTCTTTTAACATGTATATATAAACATGGTTAATTTGCAATTTTAATAAAGATAGAGTAACTTTTGAATTACATTATAGACAATCAATAATTCTGGTTTTTATGATTTTATCTCAAGGTACTAGATTGGCTAGGTTTGTAAATAGGAAAATTCACAGGGTACAAGTGTAACTTTGTCATGTTGGAAGTAGTTAGCAACTGGGTCAGGCTTCAGCTGGTCAGACCTTTTTGCATTAAATTATAGAAAAAAAGCTGATCAATGCACGCACCTTATTTATGTTGTTTATTAATTATTTTGAAAACAATGCACTTTATGTGCTTTATGTTTTCATTTACCAGTACAGGAGTTGTCGACTATAGATGAGTTATATCCAGTAAATTAATTAACCAGTACAGTATCATTAAACACAAGTCAAAGTTTAAGTCAATAGTCAACTGTAGTAAACTAGTTCAGTATCTATATCAGTAAAAGATTGACTTGATTTGAACCTTTACTATACTGTGTTTATGTCAAATAGGTTGCAAGTTGGGGAGCTTATCTACTGTCACGCAACATCACGACTATGTCGTTTGCACCGAGGGATTCGCATGAAGCGCAGGTGCAGTTTGCGCTTGAACGAGGGGTACCGGCCATGATAGGCGTGCTTGCATCGAACCGCCTCCCCTATCCTGCAAGGGCATTTGACATGGCGCATTGCTCCCGTTGTCTCATCCCGTGGCACCTCTATGGTATGTATATATATATTCTCTGTTTCTGAATGCTTACACTATTACAAAATTTTAATTTATACTTTGTTAAGATGTTTGTATTATTTTGAACTGCACAGATGGGCTATTCCTGATAGAAGTAGATCGGGTGCTGAGACCAGGCGGGTATTGGATCCTCTCAGGGCCTCCGATCCATTGGAAGCGACACTGGAAGGGATGGGAGAGAACCAAAGAGGATTTGAATGCAGAGCAAACTAAGCTTGAGGATGTGGCAAAGAAACTCTGTTGGAAGAAGATCAAGGAGCAAGGAGATATTGCCATTTGGCAGAAGCCGTTTAATCACGTCGATTGCAAGGCGATGCAATCACCGAATTTCTGCCCGGCTCAAAATTCCGATGCGGCTTGGTAAGTATCATTAGCAAATAGTTTATGTTCATTCAAGAGCTTGTTATATAGTTATTGGAATTTGTTCTATTATTTTGAGCCGTAATTAAGGTTTCGACTTTTGATTTGAACTGTAAACATATTTCCTTTTTAAGATAATTTCTGACACAGAGGGTTGTTCATCATTGATATTTTAGGTATAACAAGATGAAAACATGTATCACACCATTGCCAGAGGTGTCAAGCAAAGATCAAGTTGCTGGTGGCCAAATCAAGAAATGGCCAGAGAGGCTAATTGCAATTCCACCAAGAATAAAAAGTGGAAGCCTGAAAGGAGTTACAGCTGACACGTTCTTGAAAGATACCGAGTTGTGGAAAAAGCGGGTCGGGTATTACAAAACCCTGATCAACCAATTGGGACAGAAGGGGCGATACCGAAATTTGCTCGACATGAATGCACGGTTTGGCGGGTTTGCAGCAGCTTTGGTTGATGACCCGGTATGGGTTATGAACATCATTCCGACCGTTGCAAGTGTTAACACGCTCGGTGTGATCTATGAACGAGGGTTTATTGGTACATATCACGATTGGTATGTTTAACACATATCATACCTTTCTCCAACCTTTTTTTTTCTTCTCTTTTTTGATGAAATAATGACAATTATGTGTTTTAACTTGTATTTATTTCATTATAGGTGCGAGGCAATGTCGACTTACCCCCGTACGTATGATCTCCTTCACGCAGATTTGGTTTTTACACTCTACAAAGATCGGTAAATTCGATAATTTCTCTGTTTATATCATCAAAACATCCAATGAAAAGCTTCTCAACTCTGTTTTCAAATAAACTTGGAAAAATTAACAAGGAGGAATTCTCCAAAAATAAAAAAAAGTTACTAATAAATCTATATGGTATTTGATTCAGATGTGATATGGAAGACATTCTTTTGGAGATGGATAGAGTTCTAAGACCAGAAGGAACAGTAATATTTAGAGATGATGTAGATAATTTAGTAAAAATAAAGAGCATTTCAGATGGAATGAGGTGGGACAGTCAAATAGTTGACCATGAGGATGGCCCACTTCACAGAGAGAAGCTTCTCATTGTAGTCAAAACTTACTGGACAGCACAGGACCAAGACCGTTAGTAAGAGAAGACAAAAAAAAAAAATTAAGGTCGTTTCTGAAAAAAAAATAGATAAGGTTGAAATGTTAATTTTTTTTTTTGTCAATTTTACAAATTATATTCGATATTAGTTCTCTCTGTATCTTCTAATGGAAAACATTCTTATAACTAGATATGTAAGTGCAAGTATATTTGTACTTCTAAAAAATATTTAAACCATTTTTTTAAAAAATAGTGTTCTAAATAACGGTATGTGTTTGTCGGATGAACATAATACTGATAAGCAATTAATCAGTATACGGTCGATTAATTAGAATTTTGTGGATAATTTTGCGTTTTCAATATTTATTAAAGCTTTGTGCATATACTTATAATTATTAAAAATAATTAATTGTCATTTTTGTTTATTTAGTTTCATTGTTAATTTATACAAATTATATTAAATATTAAATACATATGCTCTTTGTAGATATCTCCTTCGTCTATCTCAACCTATACTTAGAAGACCAGAAGTTGTTATTTTCAGTCTTTAGGAGGAGTTTAGAGTAAGAGCGTGTTCGGCTGCACTACTGTTTTCGTGGAAAAAAAAAATTCAGTTTAATTTTTTTTTCTCGCGTGAAAAATAATTTTTAATTCAATTTCCGTACCCCTATCCATTCCCATTCCCGATGGCCCGCCGAACAAGTCCTAAAAGAGTAAAAATAGTCTAAAACTAATGCCTGCTCTTCTTAGTACAAGTCTCCAACTGTTCGCTTCAATTTCTAACACTAATACCTACACTTGGACTATAATTGACCAAGCAGCTGCTCTACTTCATTAATGGAGATATGGTCCTAACTTTAGTAATGGATAGAGGTGATCTCACCTTAATTTTGAGCTTGAAGAGATGACTTGATGGAAAGCCAAGCAGCAAGTTTCAGACTAGGGAGAGGAGCTGTGATTTGCGTGTTCCGTGCTGTGACTATTTGCATGTTCCGTGTCGTGATTATTGGCGTGCTATGACCATCTTTAAAAAAAATCTGGCACGACACGACACGGCACGTCAAGTAAAAGATCTAATCACGGTACAGCACAATACATAAACCAATCACGGTACAATACAACACATAATCACACGAGTTACGTGTAAATTAGACCATTAGATCTTAATTAAATAGTAAATCTTAAATAAACTAACCTAAAATATGATCAAATGGTCACGCGAGTCACGACAAGTTTAGACACGGCATGATCATTTGCGTGCTTTAACCACCCTTTGATATTTCGGTCACGGCACGATACAGCATGTGAAAAATTAATCCGATCACGACATAACACGATACAAGAGGAGACCATGTATTTTGGATATTTGTGAAAAAAAAATGTTCCTGCTTTGCATAGAAGTGATGGTTTCACTACCGGTTATAATTTATACATGGGAATTATTGTCGTGTACTTTTATGTTTTGACTGCGAATACGGTCTAGTTTAATGGGCCTAAACTGGTCTAGTTTAATGGGCTAACAAACGTGCTTGGCGAATGGCACTGTTTTCATTTTAGGAAAAAAGATATATAATTTCAACAAAACAACAACAACAATCAAAGAAATAATTAAAAAAAGATATATAATTTAAAAAGCAGTGCAAAAAAGCTGTGAGGATTTCATATCTTTATTTTCATTTATCAGCGCCAAATAAGTCACCACCTAACTCTCTTCTGTGTCTTTCTCGTCATATTATTCAATTTTTGAACTCATGTAAATTCACATAACAACAATCGTAGATTACTATAATTGGTCCCAAATTATTTGAATAAGAGCCTTCTAAATTCAAAATAACACTTAATAGAAAATAAATCCGATGTAATTCTCAGGGAATTACAGGATCGTAATTCTCAGGGAATTACAGGATCCTGTAATTCTGATTCCAACTGTTGATCTTTCTTGAGATGCGTGCATCAAAGTTTACTCTGATGAGAATATTTTCGAGATCCGCAAATAAAAAAATTTGAACAGTTGATCTCGAAATTTTAGAATCCTGTAATTTCTCTCGAAATTACAACAGATTTGGACTCCACTTAATAATAAAGCCAACATCACATTTTTTGCTTTTAATTATTTTACATTTTATTAACTACTTGGTTATGTCCAAAATGCGAAGAACCATTCATTTCGATTGCATCCTGAAGAATTTTTCTCACCTTCTTTATCTCATATCTAGCCTGTTCTCCCTTCTCCTCTTGCATCAAACCCTTCAATCGCTCCGGCACGCCTTCGGCTGCCACCTCATTCAACTCCCCGATCACAAGTCCAAACCTCCAGTCTTGTACCACCAACTTCGATTCGTAAACTGGTCCGTCAGGAGGGGAAAACATGAATTCACATTCAGTGCATTACCTGAAAATCGGTTGAGATTTAATCTCAAACCGTAAAATGAGTCCCATCCTCTGTAGTAATGGAGAGGATACAGATCAAAACATAGGAGATTCTGTTGATGAGGTGCCTATTGCTTCTCTGAATCCGTATCCTTTGCATATTAACGTACGGTTTGAGTTAATTTCAAGACCGTACAATCAGAATTCAGACTAATCTAGCTCACGCTTATAACGTACGGAACCCTTTAATATTAATATGGTTCTCAATCGGATAGTCTAGATCTTAACTCAAACTAAATTTGAGTTAATGCATAGGATACGAATTGAGCCATTGATATTGAAACAAAAATTAAAATTTTTCATTTTTGTTGGCATCTTAAGCATTTTGGAACTAAAAAATTGAGATTAAAGAAGCTAAACCAATTATTATAATGTAATTTATTTTATAAGGAGACTAAAAGATACGAATAAATATAGCAATTATAAAATATAGAGAACAAAATTGTTAATTTTTTATTCACCGGTGTGCTTCAGCACACCTCCTTTAAATTATAGATCTGGTCCTGATCTTAGGGAATAGTTCTAAAGTTTGATTCCTCTGAGTGTCACATTCAACAGACCAATACATATCTATATATATCACATATCGAATGGACTAATATGGTAAAATGGAGCAAACGAACACTCCACACACTATAAATGTCAAATGATTCCGTTTTTGCTACTTTTTTTTTTTTTTTTTTTATAAAAAATTAAGATAATATCATTTAAAGGAAGTGACTAATTGTACCCAAGATTCTGTATCCGGTTTGTACTCAAGTCAACTATCATTTGACGAAACTGTAAAAAAAATATACTGCATCCTATAAAACTCAACGCAGCTACTGTAATATAAGCACATGATCTTCTTGCAAGTCGTGACTTATAAAAAGTGATCTCAGAGTTAGTTGCTAACGCGGTTTCACCAGGACTACTTGGAAAGCTGTTAACAAACAATCAACAATCTATAAAATACAATACTATATCCTATAAACCTCAATACGAATACTATGAAATAAGCACTCACAAGTAACGACTTTTCAAAGTGGTTCCGAGTTAGTTGCCAACTGTTTTGACCAGGACCACTTGGACAACTTGCAGAACTTTGACCGGGACTACTTCTAGAAGCTCTCTAATGACTTTCCACCTATCCCGGAATCACTTTAAATACTGTAAAATAACTATTTGAATACTGTAAAATAAAACAAGAAAATTGTAAAATTGATTTTTTTTTTTCAAAATTTTAATTTTTTATATATGCATATAGATCTTGTAAAACAATAACATAGATCATGTAAAAGAACAAGATGGATACTGAAAACAACAATGTTAATACTATATATTTTTTTTTTTTTCAAATTTTTAATTTTTTATATCTGCATCGATATCTTGTAAAATTATAAGATGGATACTTTAGAACAACAAGATGAATGCTTTATAACAACATAGTAAATACTATAAAACAACAAAGTGATATCTCCAAAATGATAATGGAAGATCAACTTCACTCATTATTAAACAGATCATGTCCAACAAAGTTTGATTCCTCCATTCAGACACACCATTCTATTGTGGTGTTCATGGAGGAGTAAGTTGTGAAACAATTCCAAATTGCTTCAAATGATCACAAAATTCCTAACTAAAATATTCGGCTTCTCGATTTGATCAAATAGCTTTAATTGTCTTACTAAGTTGATTTTGTACTTCATTCTAAAATTCCATAAATTTCTGAAATATTTATGATTTATGTCTCATTATATAGATATAACCAAATCTATTAAAATCATCAGTAAATGTGATCAAATACTGAAACCACCTTTTGAGACTGAACTAAACAGTCCACATTCACTAGAATATATAAGTACCAATAAATCATTCTCCTTTCGTTCATCTATTTAAATTTTAGATCTAGTCTCGATCTTAGGGAATTGTTTTAAAGTTTGATTCCTCTCTCTGTCACATTCAACACAACCATATATACATATCTATATTTGTCACATATCGAACGGACTAATATGGTAAAATGGAATCCACTCACTACAAATATCAGATGATTCCCTTTTTGCTACTTTTTTTATTTATTAAAATTTAAGACTATATAATTCTAAATCATACCGCTCAATCGAAAACGAGCACATATTAAATTCATATAAAATAAGTTTCATATAAAATAGGGTTCTTACCGTCAATCTCATCCGTTCAACAAATTCTATATGAAAATGTACTTACAAATTAAATTTTATATTTTTATTATTTTTTAAATAGGTTGAAAATCACTATTTTAAATGGTCTAAATTTTTTAGATCAATTAATTTTCTACCTATCTAAATAAATAGTAAAAAAGAATTCTAAAATATATAAACTTTAAAATACAAGTATATTTTTATATAAAAATAATGTTAAGACAGTTCAAATCAACTATTGAGATTTTAAAATAAAATATAAATTCACAGCATAAATCATTATACACTTTGCATATTACTATTGGGATATTTAACGTGTTGTGCCGACGAACTCATTTTGCATTAAAATAAACAAATTGAAAGTTTAGAAAACTCTGCATTTGGACTTTGGAGTTAATTACATGCTAGAAAGGTAGGTAGCCTACGAATATCTCCTTTTGATATTTGAGTATAATATTTTCAGTGGGACTTAAATTAATTTGGTACATCTTTTTGTAGAATATTTTTAGGGGACTAAAATTAATCTGTTATCTAATATTTTTGTAAATTATTAAAATTTTATATGTAAATATATTTTTATATGAATATCACGTTGAACAGTTTAAATTAATAGTTTGAATCTTGATCTACAACACGAACTAATCCGCACTATGTATGATATAATAGCCTCTTTTTTGTTTAATCTTAAAAAAAGACTGGTAGCCTCATTCTTAGTATTGTACATATTTGCCATGGTTGTTTAGTGCAAACGGTAAAGGCACTCGCTCTCTCATGGGAGGGCTGGGGTTCGATCCTACAGAGGAACAAGATTGTGGGGTGTTGTGTGTGCGTGCCTGCGGACTATTCTAAAAAAAAGTATTGTATATATTTGTCAACGAGAAGTTTCATTATTTTAAATAATTATTATTTAATTCAAGATCGTGATGCAAGAAAGGAGATCAAATATTTTCTTAAGACGCAAATTTTGGAAAATGGATGAGCGATTAACTTTGCACGTGAATATGCATGACACACCTCGAGTGTCAGATTTCAACAAATAACCAACTTTCAGAAAGCTTGTGAGAAGATGCATGCGTCGATGACGGCTATGCCGTTTTTCAAATTTCACAATTGCCAAAAAAAACAAAGGGAATAACCTCAAAACTCGAGTTGAAGTTTTCGATTAAGTTTTTCATTTTTCATTTTTGTTTTTTTTTTTGTCTTTTACTATACTTCTTTTTAAACATTGTTCATGTAAATGTATGAAGTATCAAATATAGTGTTATTTGTTGTATTTTTCTTTTTCTGTTTTGTTAGAATGTATTCGTGTAAATGTTTTCATTTTGAAATTGAGTTTAGTGTTTTTGGTATTCAGATCTAGGATATGTTATTAAAAAAAATCAATGAGATTTAGTTTAATGTTTTATCAAAAATGTAGTTTACTGTTTTCATTTTAAGATTTAAAAAAAAAAATGGGGCCGCAATGTCACTTGGCAGCTCCATTCTTGAAGCCGCAACGACATATGGAGGCTCCCAAGAATATGGTCCCTAAGTATTATTGCGGCTCTGGTATTTTTCAAATTTTAAGAAATTTTTTTTTTTAATATATTAATAAAAATTTCAGATATCGTGGTCCATATAGCTACACAGATAGTGATGAATTATGGCCGTAGAACATTTGCCAACATAGACTTAATTGGCCAGCCAAACATAATCCATATTTGGTAACATACTAACATTGGCCATTAGGGTTTGATCTTTCCATCCTCTTTTCCTGTCTTTTCCAATTCCTTTTTATTTTAGGGGATAGTGATCACTGATCAGTGTCCTTGGTGATATAAAAGAAAAGAAGGTGCATATCCTCTGTTAGATTTCTGAATTGCAAAAGCATGCAATCAATATCAAAAGCATCATTTATTAGGATTAAATGCGAAAATAAAGTTTTAACATGATTAAATCATCGGGTAATATAAGGAGATTGTGTCAGTAAGATAATTAAATAGCGATTAAAAAGTATCTAACATATTGAAGCTACAATGAACCTAAATAAACATATTTTGTTATTCAAAATTTGAGAGATGTAAATTATTTGCATAAAAACATCTAACATGTTGCTTGAAGAAATTCTTTTGTAGAGTTTACTTTCCGATTTTAATGAATAAATTAGGACACCCATCATTACCTTTTACTAAAGTTAGTGGAAGTTTGATTAGGGCGATCTCTCAAAGAAAACTAAAATGGACCGATCATTTTGAAAGTTTGATTTACGCTAAAATAATATTATTTATATTGATGATTAGGACAAATTAAACATTAAAAAATGTCAAATCACATATTATCAAACAACTGTATAAATAGGTAAAATTATTTCATGCACTTATGAATATACACATGTATGTACCAAAATACAAATTTCTTTGGCGAATATTGTACATTGATCTGAACAACATTTAATTCTTTGACTTGTTTTTCAAAACATCATAGGTTCAAAATTAATGAAAAATTCTTATAAAGATTAAGTATTTGAATCATTTTGTTGGATTATGTCATAATTTAGTTGTATGTTTGACTAGATTTACAAAACATATATATTACTTAAATTTTACAGTTTTTTGTCTTGAGATATTGTGCATATTCATGACTATAGAGGATGCAATACACACACATCAATGATGAATTAACAATTGTTGTATCTATCAAGGATGAAGTCATGAAGCACCGGGCATTGGACAACAAGAATCTTCTCAAGATTAGAAATTATAATATTTAAAATTTATAAAATAAGCTTGACATTGATCTAAGTAAGGCCACCGTTGCAACGGATAAAATAAATATTTACATGTTGCACAGATTAATTCAAATTCAACGGTTCAAACAACAAATTAAATCGGTTGGCTCACCCAAATTTCCAAAGACCAACCGTTATGGAACTGTTACTACGATTAACCTACCATTAGGTTTAACAACATCCAAACCCGCCATAAGTTGGCCAACCATTATAACGGTTCAGGACCTGTTGTAACGATGGGACCAAATTACTTTATTTTAGTCAGCTCTCTATAAATAAGAGCAATATCATGATTTGGAAAATCACCCTAACTACCTTTAACTTGAATATTTCGAATTTTCAGATCTAGAAAAAGTCACTGTTGCTTGTACACTTCAACTTCAATATTCATATTCAATCTCAACCTTATTCAACTAATACACAAACTCTTAGAGTGATTATGCGTGATCAACCTTTTCTCTATTCATTCTAGCCTTTGTTGCTCACTCTTTGAGCCTTCGTTGCTCATCTTGTTATCTTTGACCCTCTAATGCTCGTGAGCCATTCTGTGCTCGGAATGTATGACTTTCCAGAAGATTGTAAGGGCTCACCGGTTCCACCTTGTACTCCTTTCTCATTGGGTAAAGAAAAGCAAGCCATTTCGAAGGTCGCGACCACCAAAGACGTAGACGTTAGTGCCGAACTCCGTAAACAACTTTCGTGTCAAGTGTCTGTAAACTCTACTATTTACTTTATTACATTTTTAGTTTAGAACCAAGTTATTCGAGTTTCTACCAAGAATAACTTCAAGACACATTAAAAAATTATAAATTAAATTTAAATTTAAAAATGTCATATTCACCCCTCTAATTACTTTTGGGACCAACACGCTTGACTTTCGATCTTTGTTCAAAAATATAGTTATATCAACTTACAAAAAGTACTATTGTGCCAAACTAAAAATTCGGATTTTAAAAAAAAAAAAATCCGAATTGGTTTGTTCTTCTCCAAAAACGAAAAAACAAATGGAACCCATAAATTGCACAAGTATGCAATAGATAAACAACGATGTGTTGTACACTTGTGCAAACAGAGCTCAAATTCATTTCACACTTGTGCAATTTAATTAGCCAAGTGAGGAGAGGAATAAAGGTACCAATTTAATTTTAAATTAAAGAGTGCGAATATTCATCTCAAACACTTCAATGCCTCACCCCCTTCCCCTTCCAATATATCAAACCTTGTGTTGAAAATAATAAAGAATTGGAAGATTGATCTCAGTTGTTCATCATTGATCGAGTGGTCTAGAATCAATCAAGAATAAAATATTTATTCTTTTTATTATTTTTAGAAATAAGAATAAAGTAGATGAATAATACATACCATAAAAAGAAATAGTATGGTTGGTGCAGTAACAAGTACAATAATGGCAAGTTGAGCTTTGTAAGCTATAAATATCACATAGAATTATTGTACCAAATTAATAATACAATGCAAAGAAATACAATAAAAACAATATTTTCAAAATACAATTTCTCCTCATATCTCATAAAATCAACACCTTGATCCTCCATACAGAAGGAAAATTTCAAAGAATAAGAATCAGAGGAGGAGGAGGAGGAGGACGTATGAAGAGCCACTCGGTACCATCTCGAACGGAGGCTTTCCCGATGGGCCTTCGGGTTTTAGTGGTGGATGATGATCCAACATGGCTGAAGATTTTGGAGAAGATGCTTCGAAAGTGTTCCTATGAAGGTACGTACCTGGATTTGGTTTTGTTGATATATGACTCTGAGTCTCTGAGATAGACAGGTCGATCAGAATTTAATTTGTTCCTTTTTTAATTATTCCTCGCGCTTTTTAATTATACCATGCACAGAACAGCAAAGCTACAAGCTACACAGTTATTCCTGTCAAATCTCACAGGACGGGTATCAAATCTTACATCTTAATTTACTGTTAGGTCCTGTTAGGCTCTGTTACTGTGCACCTGGAAACAAAAAAATACAGCGTTTTCAACTTCGTATTTTCTGTCCCACGCGACAGTAAAATCAGTTCAAATCTCATTTCCGTTTCCGTTCCCGACTATAAGCCGAACAGGACCTTAATATTCTATTCATTGCACTTATTTAATTTAGTTAAGCTAATTGTTAATTGGACTTGGACTCTAAGATTGGTTTATTTTATATCATAAATAATTTCTGACCAAGTTCCAAGATATCACCAGTACAAAAAAAAAAACAAAAAAAAGGCTTGCAAACTTGAAGTAGGAGGTGAAGTGGAAGATAAGTAAATGAGACAAGATTTCTGAGCGGTTCAGATCGGTTATTTGAATTTTTAAAATAAAAATATAGTACTATGGAGTAAAAATACTCCATGAAACACTCTAGCTCAGTTCATAATAATAATAATAATAAAGTTGATGCAAGATCTTTTTTATATCCTACCGCTACACTTTGATTTGGAGAGTATAAAAAACATAAACATTTGGAGGTTACACAAGGTTAACAAGCAATTTTCACTGACCTTAACCTCCTATTGAAAGTTCAAACCAAACAGAAATATTTTATGAAATTTTATGTCCAAGTAAAATATTTTGATTATTTTTGTTATATAAAGTTGGAGATAGTCTTGATTCATGAGCAAAAAAAAAAAAAGATTTATATTTCGATACTTATGTTTTGGACTCTGTTTTTTTTTTTTTTTTTTTTTTATCATTGCATTTTAGTTAAAGATTGTACAAAAATATTATTCATTAAAGATAAGTAGTTTTGTTATATAAGCTTTTTGTTATATACTGGAGTGACCGACATGTCCGGTGTCTATTCGGGGGTGACGCAGCAGGGGCCTGTATTATTTGTGCTTTCAGATTCGTGCAGAATGTATTTGAACGGTTGAGATTTTCCAAAAAGTCAAACAAAATATGAGATATCTCGGGATTGTCAAAATATGTATTTGACAACCATGACACTGATAAAACAACAATCTAGAAGAATAATTAGTAAAATTGTAAATTATTTATTATACTTTAGATTGGCTGTATATCAAAATCTGGTGCATACTGGTCACTGATCAAGTGTTGATAGAATAAACTCTTTTTTTTTTTTTTTATTTCAAATCGTTTGACGAATGATTAATTCGTTTTTAAATTAAAGTATACAACATATCTAAACTATATATAAAGAAAATGTCTACAACTTTACATCTTCAAATTAATATTTATTTTTGTTGGTTGCCATCGTTGTCAAATAAGTTTTTCTTCATTATATATAAACTGTTTCCTACCAGTAACAGAAAGCATTTATCAATTGAACTCTTTCTGCTTTGACTAAGAAACAAATAACTCTCCATTTAATACAATATTGGGGGTTTATATATTTCAATTGAATAATTAAAAAAAAATATTTTTTATAATAGTGGAAATAATTCCACTGAATTTTACTGAAACCATGAATAATTAAAATATTAAGAGAAAGAAAATAGTACTGAATATAATTCCAAATCCTCACCATGATCTTTTCTAATGCTTTTAATTACTGCATGCAGTTACTACATGTGGCTTAGCAAGAGTAGCTTTAGAAATTCTTCGAGAAAGAAAAAACAGGTTCGACATTGTTGTTAGTGATGTCAACATGCCAGACATGGACGGTTTCAAACTTCTCGAACATATCGGCCTAGAGATGGACTTACCTGTCATAAGTTAGTGTTCTCTTTTTCCAATTATCAACTATATTTATTTAGCTCTAATTTCCTGTTTCTCACTAAATTAGAAGTGTCATATATAGTTCCCTGTTGTGTCACCAATGATGCTAGGCAGCACTTAATTATTTTGGTAGGCATAACAATATTAATTGCAAAAGAAATAGGATATCTAAAAGTAATATCAAAATGCACAAGAAACAGTATTAAATCGTTAGCTAGCTATTACTAAATGATGTTAGATAAGCTCTTAACTTTAAATAAGTAATTAATTTTTCACTGCAGTGATGTCTATAGATGGTGAAACAAGTAGAGTGATGAAAGGGGTGCAGCATGGAGCATGCGATTACCTCCTAAAGCCGGTACGCATGAAGGAACTGCGCAACATTTGGCAGCATGTGTACCGCAAGAAGATGCACAAGATCAAGGAGATCGAGGGTCATGAGTTCACCTGTGATGATGATCTACATTATTTAATTCGGGAGGCAGGGTTTGAGGGGTTTGAGGAAAGGGGTTTGTTGACGCCTGAAGACAAGAAGCGAAAGGAGGATCAGTACAGTGATCAGAGTGCGGTCAAGAAGGCAAGAGTTGTTTGGTCACTGGATCTGCACCAGAAGTTTGTCAGTGCCGTTAACGAAATTGGTTTCGATAGTAAGTATCGATTTTTGTAAAAGAAGATTTTCTTGTGACTAATGATAGCTATTATCTTACAGTGTTCATTAGTTTAGCTCTTTTGAAAATATATATCAAGGCCAAGCTATTTTTAGTTGAATTTCTTAATATTTATTTTTCTATTTGATATTCCCTATATGCAGAGGTAGGTCCCAAGAAAATCCTGGACTTGATGAATGTTCCAGGTTTAACAAGAGATAATGTGGCAAGCCACCTACAGGTATCTTAGTAACAGCAATTAATCTTTCTAAAACTTGAACAAATTTATATCCATTCAAATTCCAAATTGGAATTAACAGAATGAACACGATTTATATATGTAATATGTTCTGATTTGCAGAAATACCGTCTGTACCTGAGCTGGCTTCAGAAGCAGAATGAAGAGTCAAAAGAACCATCTCCTCAAGTAGAAATAGAACAAAGTACCAGTACTTCGAAACCCAGTCCCGGGTTTGGATTCATTGCTCCAGAATCTGAAACACAACCTATTAATTTTAAACCCAGCAGCCACTTTGAAGAAGACAATAAATTAGTGAAGAGAAAAGGCATGCTACTTTCCTTCACTGGCACAATACCAAGTGCAGAGATGAAGCCTTGCCCTTCAGAATCAGAATCAGAACCATTAACCCCATCTAAGCACCCAAATTGGACTGGAGGCCAGCTGCCTTTAGTGCATTTCAATTTCATGCAATACCCAAAACATGATCAAAATCATAAGCGGTGTGATTTATTATTAGGTGACTTGCACACAACTAGTGCACCTCCAGTAATTTCCATTAACAAGCAAAGTGAAACAGGGGATTTATTGGATGTGAAATCGGGCATCAAGGCAATTTCCCCTTTGACATGTACAGTAGATGGATCCACTTTAGGATTTGACAGGTTACCAAGTGTTATTAAGGGTTCTTTCTTTGAACCGGGTCTGATAACAGGTTCGGATCTGGTTCCTTTACCTGAAGATTTGAACCTTTATTCCTCTCTCCAAGAGATTGGTTGTGAGGTAGAGAGTAGTAGTAGTAATTATTGGTGTGAGGAATCTGAGTTGTTTGATTACCCACTAATAGACGAATGTCTTTTTGCTTGAACCAATTAATTAATTAAGGAGTTTTGTGTTAGCTCCTTTTATGTGGGTTTAATTTGCAAGGGTTTGTGCTAATTAATTAAGGCCTAAGGGTAAGTTGTTAGTAATTAAAGTGTCCTTAACTAGTGGTGGATGGATGTAAATGTACATGTACAGTCTCTCCACTTAATTAAATCATTGTAACAGTGCACTTGAGAAACTTAAATTTGTATGATCATTCACTATGAAAAAATATTTAATATTTTGAACATTCTTAGCTGAAATTGTGCAACACATTTAGACTCTGATGAGAAGCATATATTCATGAGGAAAAAGATATTAATACTTACAAAATAAATTTTGAAAAATAAAATAAAATAAAATAAGATATTCAACGAAACTGTCTACGGAAGATATTAATACTTTGATATATAACTTGATATGATTAAACATCAGAAGATTAAACTTTGTACAATGTATATATATACATATAAATACTTCAGTACATAGGTATATATAAATACGTTCAATACTTGATATTAATATATTCTGACACCATCTAGCACCATATGTATTTAGTTTGAGTGGTCTCTCACATGTATTTATAGTGCGGTGAAAGTTTGGGAGATTTAGTTAGGGAGACAATTATTTACGTTAAATTACTTTTGCGAATAGATATAAATACTTCTGTGCATATGTATAAATATTTTCATTCATAGATATTAATATTTTACAAATTGTGCGAGAACAATACATATTATAAAAGAAAATTGTACGGGAACGGTCCACCAGATTAATTATGAAAGTTATATATGAGAATAGAGATCCGGATACAGTTATCAACTTCCTTAAAACCGAAATTTTTATAAATATACAAAAGTCTATTTTAATTTAATAATCTATACAAAATTGCGGTGAAATTTTAAATCTACCCAAACCGGCAACAGAATTGCCAGTTTCAGAGGCAATAACCGGCAGCAGGATTGCCGGTTTCAACACCCCCAGAACCGGCAACTATGTTGCAAATCCCAGAACCGGCAGCACAATTGCCGGTTCCAACCCCTTGTATTCGGCACCACAGCTGCCGGTTCTGGATTGCTATAAATTGCGCCGACATCACTCCCACTTCTTGCTCTCCCGTCTTCCATCTTGCTGATCTGAGATAGGTAAGTTTTATTAATTGAAATTAGTTATATTAATTAACTTAGATTAATATTTAATTAATTATTTCAATTATTTTAATTCATTTTGAATAATTATTTTAATTAATTTTATTTTCATCGTTCAATTTTGATGTGAGTTATTTTATTTTTTGTTTGTACATTGTTTGTTAGTTAATTTTAATTCTAATTAATTTTGTAACGTTAATTTTTTTATATGTTTGTTATCCAGATCAAACAAAAATCAAATATGATATGTGTGAAATTTTTTGTTGGAGGGAACATCCAGTACAATGACGAAGAAGTCTTCTACAGTATTCGACCCAAATACTCGTTCCCGATAACTATTAATCATAACTTCGATTATCTCCAAAATGAAATTTATAAACTGGTTGGGTTTACTGCTAGTGAAGCAGATATGGAAATCCAAGCCAGATTTAATATGTCTACTGATGGTCAGCGGGACTACCAATTGGTACCGATAACAAACCAGGTATCGTTCGAAATGATTTTAGAAATTGTTGCGTCATTCTCCCAAATAGTACCGGTTCTTGAGCTATATGTAGAATTGGAACCGAATCATTCCGGTTTTAATTCTCAGTTGAATCTGAACAGTCAAGCCCCTGTAAACAGACAGATCCCTGAATCGAGATCCTGGCCAAGTACGAGTCGCAACCCTGAACCTAGGACTGTTCAGACCCATAGGCCAGTAGAGGTACTTGATTATTCCTGTTTACCTGTCGATACAATTAATGATAATAGTTTGGAAAGCGGGGATGAGATGATCTCAAATGAGTCAGCGGGGTCCGACGAAAACCTTTCACCGACTAGACAGGCACAATCACATTTTGTGTCATAGTCTGGTAGACATTCTGTGTCACAGTCCCGCCAAGCACAATACCCGTTTACTGGCTGAGAAAATATGACGCATCCGGTAGACATTTTCAACGACACTTCGAGTTTTCGGGAAGCAGATGTCGATTTTTTTAACCGTACAACAAGAATTGTCGATAACCCAATAGCTGAAGGCCAAGTGTATGAGTGGAGAGAGGCTCTAAGAATAGCAGTTCAGGAGTTTCATATCCAAAAAAATTTTGAGTTTAGGACTCAAAGAAGCGAACCTAGGCGTATGGTATGGATATGCAAAGATAAATTGTGCAAGTTCAAGTTATGTGCGAAACCTCAGGGTATCTCAGAATCTTGGATTATTTACAAACAAAAATTCCTCATGGATGCAGAGTACCAGGCAACACGTGAAGATCATGACCAGCTCACGGCAGAGATGGTTGCACGCGCCATTGATGGCACAGTGAGAAGGGATGTGTGCGCGAGTATAAATCATATCCAAGATGTCGTGAAGGCAACGTACCAAAAAGTGACGCCCAAGTACAACAAATTATGGCGAGGACGTGAGCTCGCAATTGCAAACATTTATGGGAGTTGGGAGAACTCGTACAACCTGCTCATTCCGCTTTTGGAAGCTATAAAGAGAGTCACTCCCGGAACCAAGTGTTGTGTGATCTCGACACCGATTGAGAATTCAAATGATAGACAATTCCTGTACGCGGCTTGGGCGTACGGGCCGTGTATTGCGGCAATACCTTTTATCAGACCAGTGATTAGTATTGATGCATGTTTCATGTCGGGACGGTACCAGGGATGGCTGCTGGTTGCATGTGGGTATGATGCCGAAAACCAGTTGCTTCCGTTGGCTTTCACGATTGTGGAAAAAGAACACTCAGATACTTGGGGATTTTTTATGAGATAGTTGCGGTTAGAAGTCATTGGAGATGGTCGATTCTTTTGTGTCATATCGAATAGACATTTGGCAATAAAACTTGTGTTCCCGGATCCACATCTCGGATGGTATGAGGATAGCGATCTATGTGTGCATCGATACTGTGCTCATCATGTTGCCGAGAACCTCTACAAGCATGTGGGGCGGAAGAGAGAGGTCAGTAATCGGTTCAAAATTGGAGTGAACAAGAAGAAACCTAGGAGGTTACAGGAGATGTTTGAGGACTTTCAAATTCGTTGCCCAGACGCTATTACGTACCTTAACAAGGTGGGTAGGAGAGACCCCGATGACGAGGACGAGCCTCCACGTCCAGAGAAGTTGTTTCAAGCATATGATGGAGGTCACCGTTGGGGAATAATGACAACAAATGGGTCAGAGTCAATAAATAATGTGTTCAAGATGAGTCGGCGGCTGCCGGTTTGTGCTCTCGTGGAGGAGACATTCTACAAGTTAAATAGATGGTTTTTCCAACGGCAGAACAAAGCCGAAATGATGCAACAAATGGGTCAGTTGTGGTCCGACAAGGTAAGCCTGCTTCTTGCAAAAGCGTATCAACAAATCTCTTAACATGCATGTGATTCCTTTTAGCAGAAGGCATGAGACCTTTGAGGTCATGGTAAAGGGTAAAAGAATTCCTGTAAGGCGTAATCAGCAGAGATTCAAGTATACCCGCATAGATTTTGGGTATAAAGTTGTTGTTAAGGATAACAATAAGGTTGAATGTGCATGTCAAAAGCCTCAATTAACCAGCATACCATGTTCTCATTTCATGGCGGTGGTCCGAGAAATGAGATATGACAAAAATTTGTATATTAATCCTCTTTATAGTGTGTCAATGTTGGTACAGACATGAGGTGCAGAATTCGGTCCGAAAAGCAACCAATGTGAGTGGCCTATATACGAAGGTCCGACGATCAAACCAAACCGTAAACTGATTAAGAAAGGGAGGAGAAGACACAATCGCATTGTTATGGAAATGGACCGAATGGAAGGTCAGAGACTCGGACATCAGGCTCATCATGAGACCATTGATCGGCATGCCGCAGGTATAATTCAAAACACATGTATTTTTTAATTTATTTTTGGAACTACATCATATTTCATATTTTATTTGTTCTGTAGAACAAGCAGCACGACAAGCGGAAACTGGTTCATCGTCTTCTAGAAGATCGACAAGCAGGCGCTCAACCAGCGGGCGTTAGTCATTTTCTAGTTTATGTTTATTGTATTATATTGATGTTTTCATATGTAATTTGTTTTGTAATTTGTTTTTATGTGTTATTTTTTTTTTGAAGCATACTTGATACGTTGCATGTGCAGAATAAAACATACGTAATAGAAATAAAAACATAATAAAAGATAAAACAGACCAACAATACATACATAATAAAAGTTCACAAATATAATAAAAAATAGATAGACTCCGAAGATAGGTCAATGTCCAGGATACTGCGAATGCGAGAAGCGGTCTGGAGAGCGGACCTCACGCCGGACTCGCTGTGTGGGACGTCTGTATTCGTCATGCTGTATCACCTCTGGCTGAGTCTGCGTATTCAGTGGTGGTTGGGATGACGATGCCCCTACATCCCCGAAATGCCAATTCCTACCGTGAGTCGACGGAACTTCACGCTGATATTCCTGCTGCTGAAATTGCCACTCATATGCCTGCTGGGTCACCTGAAAAATAAACATATTTTTACTTTCAATAAGTAAGCGACGATCATTGAAATAACGTTAAACACATGTAACATACCTGTCCGGCGTCATATGCCGACCCATGCGGTCCACCGAACAGATTTTCAATAAAATCTGATGATGCTGCGCCCTACTGCTGCGCCTGCACCTCTTGTGACATCTGAAAAGGTTCGTGTAATTTTGTAAATATTCGTTTGTAAGTCATAAACATACTTACTTCAAGTCATATGTAACAAGTACCTGTCTAGGGTCTGTGTCATAACCTACTCCTGCCTGAGCCATGTAATTTCTCCATGCAGATCCATCGTATATCGAAGACTGTATTGGATATGGTCCTTCGAATACTGGAGGAGGTGGGTATGGATTAACGCCAATTTCCGTGCTCTCGTTGGATGGGATCTCTTCCCAATTTTCTGGAACTCCAGCCTGATCCATCAGGGCACGCGCACGGTCTTCGACATCACAATCGCAACAAATACCCCATCCTCTTCTCATGTTATCCTTGCCCGGCCTACGCCACCCTTTGGTGAAGAATTGTTTCACGCCGTGCGCCAGCTCTCCTATCCCACGCAAGGACTTGGACACATAACGAGAATATAAGATATGACATTTAACAAAAAATTACAATATTACAAATAAGAGTTAGAAATTACCAGTCGTACAATCGGCGGTCCACTAGGAATGTATCCTTTCTTGCCATGCTCGTCTCTGGAGATCCTACCTCCATGATCAAGCCCCTCCACATGATACTCAAAAATATAAATAGATGCCATGCCGTTCATCTGATACCATTTGCGATAAGTCAGAAGCTCATTATGGTCAAACGGTCGGACTTCTGTGTATATATTTTGCTCATACGTCTTACCTTATCAACATGGATCGCATGCTTGTCGGCCCATGAAATATTCCTCTTTGACGCCATTTTAAGCCTATTATTCAGTTTATAACAACTTAACACAGAAAATTAACTAACATTAGTAAACAAAAAAAATTGAATGAGTCATACTTGTGCAAGTCGCTGTGCACATTCTTGTTCAAGGGAGGTGGCAGCAGAATATGTTGATATTTTCCGAACTGCCTCATGCACCGCTCAGGGTGATGGTACTCCACTATCCAGTAAAATATGAGAGGACCGCAATACAAGTAGTAAGGTTGAATTTTTTTTTAAAATTGTCAGTAGTAATTCGTATATATGATTAAAAACGAGTAAAGAAATAATGTGAAAGAAGTACCTATCCAGCCTGTGTTACTCTCGAAAGTTTCGCATAAATGCTGCCGTACGGCTCCCAATCCACCATGCCCTCGTCCAATCGCTGAAACTGACCGCGCGGAATTTTTGGACCGACTGTTTTATTATGTGCAAGGTTATCGTACGCATGTTTTGTGCACCATTTGTCAGCAAAGGCCGGACATGTCTCCAGGGTTGGCTGGCCCCATGAAGGTGTCCACTTTTTTTATCTTGGCATCGGCCGGTGAACTGGAAATCGGGTCCATGACTAGTGCTGAAGAAGCATAACCGGACCATGCATGGAAGTAACCGAGGGATCGGTCGTGAGGCATAAGTATCGATACAGATATGCGAGAACAGCTCCACCCCAATTGTATCCCACCGGCTGCTCCAAGTCTCCAATCATATCAAGATACAACAGCGGTATCCCGTCTCCGCTATTGTTAGGGAACATAGTGCACGACAATAGCTCCAAAATAAATGCGCGTACATACCTGCGTGATATCTTATGTAAGCACATGATTGAAAATTTAAAGAACAAACAATCTAATCAGTTGAAAATACTTACCACTGCACCGTTTGCTCGTCGACGCCATCTGGAAGCTTCTTAAACCTCTGGCGGGGCATTTTCTTTGTCATTATCCAATCGGAATGAGCAGACCTCCTTTTCTTCATAAAAAGATCCACTTCAACATCTCGGATTCCTAATAATTCGAACATTCTGCTTCTAGCCCACACCCCATCCGACCTCTCGGTCACTGGGGTCCCCTTTATAGGCAAACCCCACAAAAAACTCACGTCTTCTAACGTAACTGTAATTAATTTAAATAAAAAATATAAATAATATATTTATTTCACCAATCATTTTTTTATTTGAATCATTTTGCTAAATACCTGTCATTTCTCCAAATGGAAGATGAAACGTGTGAGTTTCTGGACGCGACCGCTCGACAAGCGCATGTATAAGTGACGCATCAATATTGATACCAGGTAACTTGGCAACCTGGTATAATCCTAACAATAGCAGATACGGGGCGTATCGGTCGTGGTACAATATATTTCTCCGATAATTTCTCACGTTCAAATTAGAACAATTCTACATTATGAAAAAAAATCAAGCAATATACGATTTGATTTCTAATCGATTTATTAAGAAAAATCAGTAAATGCTAACCTCTTTCGAAGCCAAAGACACCCGATGATGACTGTGGGGTATCCACAACAATTCGCTGAACCTACCTTGCATTATCTGGGTCTCTCTCTCTGTCATTTTGAATTTCAAAAATCGTACCAAATTATTTTGTAAATTATTTCTTCTGAACCGTTCTAATATTTCTAACTAATTCTAAACCATTTCGAAATTTCTAAACAATTTTATAATTTTCTAAAATTTCCTAAATAATTCTATAATTTTCATTGTTCGAAAACTATTTTTCTAAAATTATAATGGCATTTCCTAAATTACCTAAGATTATATATTGTAGTTTTCTCAATAAAATATTCTGGGAATATTCTAAACCGTTTTGGTATTTTCTAACTAATTCTAAACCATTTGGGTATTTTCTTAAGCATTTTCAACTATTTTGGAATTTTCTACACAATTTTGGCCGAATTTTTGGTATTGTTTCTAAAACAATTTTGGTGATTTTCTAGTATTTTCTAACTAATTCTAAAAATCATTCTAAATAATTTTAAAGTTTTTCATAATATCATGAACCATTCTATAATTTACCTAAATTTATTTTGGTATTTTCTAATTTAACTAAAATTATTTTAATATTTTCTATTTTTTCTAAAATTATTTTGACATTTTCGAATTTATTTTAAATTATTTTGGTATTTTCTAATTATCTAAATTTATTTTGACATCTTCTAATTATCTAAATTTTTTAATACAATTTCTAATTTTCTAAAAAAATTTAGACATTTTCTAATTATCTAAAAAAAATTATATATTAAACTAATTTTACTAATCTATCTTAAATTTAAACTAATCTTACTAATTTAAATAATTTATCTAAAATAAAAAATAAATATTAAAAAAAAAATTTACCTGATGAATGAAGGGAGAAGGATGGAGAAGGAGTGAGCGAGAAAGGGACGGGAGGGGCTCTTATAGCCGAATCCAGAACCGGCAGCTGTGTTGCCGAATACAGGGGTTGGAACCGGCAACTGTGTTGCCGGTTCTGGGATTTGCAATTTAATTGCCGGTTCTGGGGTGTTGAAACCGGCAATTCTGTTGCCGGTATGGATAGATTTAAAATTCCACCGCAATTCTGTATAGATTATTAATTTAAAATAGACTTTTGTATATTTTTAAAAATTTCGGTCCTTAAAATAAACCGTTCAAATTTTAATTGTTACTTTGTTTGTTCAGTCAGATCTGAATTCAAAATAATTAGGTATCTTAATTCGTAGTGTAAAAAAAGTTGTTCGTTCAGATATCCCTTCCCCAGTAATCAAAATTTACTTTTGAACGTGATGTTTCCCTTCACGGTCATTGCTAGAACAATACCCAAGATTAGAGGTGTTCATTGGCTCCGGTTTAATTGGTTTTGGACCGAACTAAATAATATCGATTTAAATAGTTCAGTTTTTCTGGCGTAACGGTTCGGTTCGGTTTGTTTTTTAAAATCAAATTATAACTTCAGTTTAGAAAATTTCAAAACCGTAATAACCGAACTGACCGAATTTTTATATATTATGAATTTGGTCCGGACTGCCTCTAAATATTTCAGTTTATTTCTTAATACCTCCGTTTATTTATTAATACCCGATTTATTTCTTAATATACTTTGCTTTATTACAAAACAATTGCTTTAAATAAACAAAATAATATATTTCAGTTTGAACTTAACAAACCGAAATAAAACTTTGGTTCAGTTCAGTTTGGTTCGGTTGCAATGCTAAATCAATTCAGCTCGATCTATTTTTGAAACCGAATTATAACTTTGCCTAGTTCTGTTCGGTGAACACCCCTATCCAAGAGGATTCGAATCTGCTGCGATTCGTTACCCATGAACAGTATCCTACAATCTCTGTTTTTTCAAATCCAGCTATTTAATTGTTTCGAAACTTGTGCAAAGAAAAATTAGCTATTTTAAGATACGTGCATATAAATTATTAGACAAAAAAACAGATATTATATTTTAGAGTTATTGTTCATCTATTTAGAATCCCAGCAGATCTGAATCTTTCCAAGATTCACTTGGAGTTTTTTTTTTTTACTGTATCCTAAATCAGGTGGGCTAAGACCAAAATGTCTTAGACTTTCAAAGTAGTGATTGGGGGAGTCAAAAGTCATCCAACATTTTATATTATCCAAGGAAGTTACCTGCTCATTTATTATTCTTCATAATTTGCACTAACTTGCTAGGCTGCTGCTAGCTCATTAATTTATTATCCAACAAAGTTACCTGTTCCTTGGAAACATGAAACATGTGATCTATAGTTTCTTTATTCAAATTCACAACGGTATAGAAGTTTCTACAACTACCCTTACTAGATACAACAAATCATAAATCGGTCTAATTTAAGAAGAATGGCCATTTCACTTGTTTCTAATTCTTTAATCCAAAAGTTTTACTGTATCCTTTTCTTTTCCTCTTCTATTTTTTTTTCTATAGGAGAAAGTATAAATATATAGCCAGTTTTTTTTCTTTAATACCCTCAATAAAAACATTCCAGAACTGCTCTCAGTTTTTTTTTTAAACTACCCCAAGTGCTAGGTTTTCTGATGGTTCACTTCCGAAAAAAACCACCAAGTAACCTGGCAGTTTACTATAGCACCGCCGCCATTATACTTGACGGTTTGCTACAGTATTTTAATTTTTTTTTTCTAAAGATGTGATTTATAGTTTGATCAGGAACTGCCAGAAATAAATGTTGAAATTAATGAAAGACTTTTATTGATCCATTTGATAAGTTTTTGACAAGCATTAACGATTCAAATATTTGAAAAGATTTTTTTGACATAGATGAGGCCTCGTGTCTAAAATCTGAAGCACATTAAAATTTTTGAGTTTGACTAATTGAATGGCTTACTGGTATCGGAATAAATTGATAATGTGATTAAATTGAAAAAAAAAAAAAACTTGTATTGTGGAGGTTTTTTATTAGTGTTTTATTTTGTTTACTCCCTCTTTTTTTTTTTTTTTTTTTTGCTTTGTATTTTTTAGGAACTTTAATTGTAAAATCTTTTCAAAGATTTGAATTCGTTGATGCTTGTCATGATAAACTTATCAAATGTATCAATATAATATGGATCCTCAAGTTTGAAAAACCTTTCATCAATTTCAACATTTGTTTCCGGCGGTTCCTGATCAAACTATAAATCACATCTTAAAAAAAAAATACCGTAGCAAACCGCTAGATATTCTAGTTGTTCAGTGCTACATTAAACTGTCAGATAATTACCTGACGGTTCTCTTTGGAAGTGAACCGCCATGTTTTTTATCGGTGCAGTTTTTAAAAAAATGAGGGCAGTTCTGGAAAAAAAAAATTCTATTGAGGGTACTGAAAAAAAAAAAAACCGGTTTATATATATATAGTCTAGACTAGCTACATATTATGGGGTTTTTACTTTTTAGACTAGAGAAACGAACAAGTAGAACACGTTATTGCTAAAATATATGAAAAACCTTTCCAAAGATTTGAATCGTTAATGCTTGTCAGAAACTTATGATCAAATGTATCAATATAATATAGATCATCAAGTTTGAAGAACCTTTTATGAAATGTATCAATATATATAATATGCTAGCTTGTCAGAACGCTTACTTTTCAACACGTTATTGCTAATATAAATTGGATCGATGTAGCCAGCATGTCTTGTATCCTCCAACAATTAATCCAATTAGTTTGGTATCTCAGATTATTATTTGTCAAAAACTCTCCTAGTAGAGGAGGTTTTCTTCTAATAAAAGATAAAATCTAATAATTCGGATATATTTAAGATGGGAAGCATGAGGAGGAGAAATTATGTTTTTACCATATTGGTTTATTACTTAAAATGTGTACCATTCATGGAGAACCCAAGAGTGAGAGATGAAGAGGATGGCAATCAATTGCAGGAGAGGAAGCCCAGAGGATGGAAAACCATGCCTTATATTTTAGGTCTCTCTCTTTCTCTTGTCTTTTGTAATATCCAATCATTCACAATCAACTGGTAATTATATATTGATTAAATCTTGCAATGGCCAATGAACATATAGATAAAAGTTTCTACAAGTTAATGAATTATCAAATTTTACAAACATAAATCTAACTATCATATATGTATACAAGGCCGGTCCTAAAGATTTTGGGGCCCGAGCAGAAGAAAAAATTGGATTCTTTATATATACAATTTTTTATGAGACCGATAATACGCTTCTATAAGTACTTCATTAATACTATATACTAATAAGTCATTTTTGTATTTTCAAAGTCCAAACAGTCGATCTGAAGCATTTAATATGATATCCATATTAATACGTACTTGGAGACCAAATTTTACAATTTTTTTAATTTTTGTACTATTTTTTAAGATAGGTAGAAATCTATTGATTTAGAAGATTCTGGACCATAAGAAACTATGATTTTCTATCTACCTTAAAAAATAGTAAAATAATTCAAAAATCTGTAAAATTTGGTCTCCAATCACGTTTTAATATGGATATCATGTTGAATAGTTTGGATTGACTATTTGGACTTTTAAAACACAAAAACGACATATAAGTATATGGTGTTGAAGTACTTATGGAAGCATATTACCCGGTCTTATTTTTATTAATATGTCAATATATCATACTTATTTATAGAAAAGTTTGAACTCTTTATATATACAAAATTTGAGCTCTAATATTTTATTTATTTTTAATATATACAGATTATTGTTTTTATATATATACAAATTAATTTTTTTTTGGGGCTCTTAGATCTTGAAGCCCGGGGCAGTCGCCTTGGCTGCTCTGCCCCAGGGCCGACCAGGTATGTATCTACAGCTTCCTCTCTTTTGCCTTAATGTAAGTCTCTGTTTCATTTTTTGTTGTTGTGTTCTTTTGTTCATTTGCAGCAAATGAAACTGCTGCCAAGATAGCAATATATGGCCTGACAGCAAATCTGACGGTCTATTTGAATGATCATTTCAATATGTCATTAGTTTCTGCAACAAATGTGTTGAACATCTTCTCTGGATTTTTCAATTTCTCACCGCTTGTCGGAGCATTTTTCTCGGATTCTTACCTTGGTCATTTCCGAACCATCATCTATACCTCTTTTGTAAATCTACTGGTAATCAAGATGACAATTAATATTCTCATTTTACCAATATTTTAGTAGATACCTTCAAATTGCCATTTTGTATCATCATGTACAGAACATGTAGCATTGCTCTACCTACAGTTAAAATTTATGCCATATTTATTCAATCTACAGGGCATGGTTCTTCTCACTCTGTCGGCTTCGGTGCCTGGTTTCAAGCCTCCAACATGTAGTACAGTGGATTTAAATCTTGGTACTTGCATTGGAGCATCGACTTTTCAACATGCCCTTCTCTACATATCATTAGCTTTCTTAATAGTTGGATATGGGGGCATCATCCCATGCAGTGTACCTTTCGGGGCAGACCAGTTCGACAAAACAAAGGAGCAGCACAAGAAAGACATGAATAGGTATTACAACTGGTACTATGCAATGACTGCTGCTGCTATTTTCATCAGCTATACAGTCATTGTGTATATACAAAGCGAAGTCAGTTGGCCAATAGGATTCGGCATTCCTGCTGGTTTGATGATTATTTCCATCATTGTGTTCTTTCTCGGCACTAAATTGTATATTCATGTGGCTCCCAAAGGAAGCGTATTCACTGGTATTGCTCAGGTTCTGGTTGCATCAATTTTGAAGAGAAACCTCAGGCTTCCCTACTCAGATGACATCGATCAGCAAGAGAAAGAACTATATGATCCTCCAATTAGTGCCGGGAAGTACAAACTCCCACTCACTAAGCACTTCAAGTAATTAGCTTCCTTATAAAATATTTTACTTTCAATTAATGTAGTCCCTTAAAAAAAGTAGTATTTAATATTTATTGCTGCAAGGAAGATAGTATATTGATACAATAAAAAGAAGAAAATATTACTTTTTTGTGTTTCTAATATTAGAACTTAGAAGTACATTAATTTGGAATTTTGGGGATTTTCCACTTAAATCTCAAAATATGTAGGGATAGAAGAAAAACCCAGATGTCTGACAGTAAACTAAATTTATTTGTTGTTTGTAGGTTCTTTAACAAAGCAGCTATCATCAGAGATGGAGACATAAATCAAAACGGTTCTCCTAAAAACAAGTGGGCTCTGTGCAGCATACAGTGCATTGAAGAACTAAAATGCCTGATAAGGATAGTACCAGTATGGTTTTCAGGAATAATCTACTTTGTTGTAGTGACACAACTATTCAACTTCTCATACTTGCAAGGAATTTCCATGTACCACAAACTAGGGCCCCATTTCACCATCCCTCCCGCATCAATTTATGCCATATCCTACCTTGCTTTAACCCTATTTATCCCTCTCTATGATATAATTCTCATTCCTCTGGTAAGAAAAATCACAAAAATCGAAGGTGATATCACTGTTTTACAGAGGCAAGGCATCGGAATAGTTACTGTTATCGTAGCAAATGTAGTCAGAGCATTGGTGGCCAAAAAGGTCCAAGATTCCCCCCTGTCTAATGAAGGGACATCGTCTTTGTCGGTGTTTTGGCTTACGCCACAACTCGTCTTGCTCGGGCTTTCTCAGGCATTTACCGATGTGGGACAAATCGAGTTTTACAACAAGCAATTCCCGGAGCACATGTCCGCTCTAGCTACAGCAGTTTTTTATGCCAGTATGGCGGTAGCAAACTACTTATGCACACTCATGGACAACATTGTAAATAGTGTGACGGGTAAGAATGGGAAACAGGCTTGGTTGAATGACAACGACATTCTACTCGGCAGACTCGACCTCTTCTACTATGCGGTAGCCATCCTTGGAGTCTTTAATCTGCTCTACTTTCTTATTTGTGCTTATTTCTATCGATACAAGGAAATGAAGATTCAAAGAGAATTCAGTGATTCTGATTATAATGAGATCAACGGCGACGCTATTGAGAGCAACAAGACCACTAGAAGCTGATCCTTCAACTTAGTTTCACACAATAAAAACTTGTTTGATCAAGATAGAGAATAACTTAATTTCTTCTATGTGGTTTATCATGCTAATTTATGCAGAATTTTTTTTTTCAATGCCATTCACTTAGTGAATGCTACATCCACTATTTATTTAATAAAAGAAAGGATCCATCCCCTTTTTCATAAAACTGATTTCGAACCAGCTGTGAACCTTCCAAAAAACTGTATATTAATTTGTTCATCTGTTTATTCATTCCTTACATCCTTTGTTTGTTTGTTGTTTGATACGATAGAAAAACCATAGAAGGAAAAAAAAATAGAAAAAAAATTAATAAAAAAATAATTTGTTAACAATTTATATTTAGACAAATTATTATAATCAAATAATCCACTTATACAATACAATACAAGCATTACAACTAAAAATACACTTTTTCACTGTCAGAAACTATATTGTGATGGCTGGATCACTTCATTGTCGTATATATTATAATAGAAAAGGCCTATCATTGTCCAGAACCAAAAAAAAGAAGATACTGTAGACTCAAATGAAATATTGTTAACATCTTCATATCCATATGCATATGGTGGCTGATTATACCCCCACTAAATCCTTCAAGTTGCTTTGATAACTTCCAGTTGCTCAAAGAATGACTAATTCATTTATCCGCCCATCTCAATTTATACTAGCTAAAATCCATCATCTTTGTCAAATCTATTTAATCACGGGTGCTTAAAGACAAAAGGTAGTTCACCTTAAAATATAAGTATAATTGCATAGTTCACATTATTTTACTTTAGTCCAATCAGAAAAAAAAAAAAAAAAAGACAACAGAATGCTCAATCCGTAATTGAATGGACGGGATATTATATTTACATGTAGTTATAATTTTTAGTAACAAAAGGTAGTATAGTGTGGTGGTAATTATCTTGGTTGATATACAATTAGAGCATTTTGGCCGAAATTTGACCAGAATCGGACCATTTCGGCCTAAATTGGATGAAAAAAACGCCTAATGTGTAACTCAGCCTGAAATCGGATCAGTACAGTCCAATTCTGGTCCGGATCAGCCAATTATGCACCAGAATGGCAAATTTTTACTTCTACGAGAATAAATAGATAATAGACGATTAGCTAGTCATAAATAGATAATTTACAGTTCAACATTCAAAAGCAGTTCTTACATCTAGACCTACAGATTCAAAAGCAAAAATAAATAGATAATAGACTAGTTACTACAATTAGCTAGTCATAAAATTACAACTTAATATCAACTACAAGACACAAAGAACACCAAATGGGACTTCTTTATTTATTTTTATTTTTTTTAAGAAAAATGGAGGTCTTGCCCATATTTGTATTGAATTTAAATAGGTTCTGTTACACAAGGGTAACCACCAATACATAAAAGAGAAAATATTAATTGCTCAAAACATTTGAGCTGAAAATATCAAGATTCTAAATAGCGATTATCACATAAAGCAATAGCGCCACTGCCTGTTGCTATTGCAGCTATAGCTTTTAAGATCCAGAAACGCTATAGCATGCTATTTAGAATATTTAGAATACTGGAAAATATGAAATAAACAAATAAACTAATTCTAAGAAGGGAACAAAACTCCACTGATCAGAGGTTCCTCCTACTGGTATGCTGGTATCAGTGTCAGTCTCCTACCAGTTCCTCCTGCTGGTACACTGGTACGCCAGTTATCAGTGTCAACAATGGGTCTTCTACTCTTCTTCATTGCACCAAGGAACCCATATTGTGTTAACTCTTCTCGTCTTCTCCTTCACTGTTTTATATATTCGGAGAAATAGAATAAAAAAAATAGTCAGGACTATTATAGCCCTTGTAACAGCGGGGTAAAATTAACCAAAATAAAAGAGGAATTCAGGTTGCTGAAACTTTAGTGATTAACATTGCTAAATACTGTTTAAAATATAACCTATTTGAACTAATTAAAATTGCCCCGAATAATATAAACTGACAACTCAAAACAATTGCAACGGTGTTCTTTGCAAATAGTTAGGGCTTTCACAATAAAATAAGATAAACTAAAACTTAAAAACAATTGCAACAGTATCCCTTGCAAAAAGTTAGGACTTTCACGGTAGAAAAATATAACTGACAACTCAAAACAATTGCAAAAGTGTTCCATGCAAATAGTTAGGACTTTCACATTAAAATAATATAAACTCAATGGTTAAAAACAATTGCAACAGTGCTCCCTGCAAAAAGTAAGCACTTTCAAAATAGAATAATATAAATTGACAACTCAAAACAATTGCAACGGTGCCACTTGCAAATAGTTAGGGCTTTCACAATAAAATAATATAAACTAAAACTTAGAAACAATTGCAATGGCGTCCCTTGCAAATAGTAACGACTTTTACAATAAAAAATACAAATAAAATCTTATAAAAATAATTGCAACGGTGCCCCTTGCAACTGATGTGTCTCACCCGCCTAGACTTATTTGCAAGCACAAGGTAACGAGCTATGTTGCATGGATACGGGTACGGATATCGTATTGGATATGATACAGATACGGCGATACGGTAATTTTTAAAAATCTAGGATACGGTACGTCTATTATATATATTATTTTTAATTATTTTATATATTATATTTAAATAATTATAACTTAAATCAAATTTGTATAAATAATTAAAAACTTAACTTAAGAATATATTAAATATAATAGTTACGTCAATATAACACAAACAAAACTTTGGTGGAGTGGTAAAGCATTTTGACCCTGAAGTGGGAAACCCGGGTTCAATTCACGCTACAAGAAGAAAAAAGGAATTTGTGCATGGTGCACAGGCGCGGTCCACGGGTGCGGGGCTCGGTTCATGGTCGCGGTGCACAGGTGCAGGCGTAGTTCATGAGAGCTGACTTTGTTTTTGGGTTCGATCAAACCGTATCAGCATGTATCCAGTCGTATCGGGCTGTTTCAACCGAGTATCGTTGTCCGTATCAGCTAGGTAAGGATACGCCATGTAAGAGGATATGCCAGCTGGCGTATCGGGCGCGTATCGGTATCGGATACGTGTCGGACACGGGTACTACTTCTAATTTGGAGTATCCGAGTAACATAGGTAATAGGTAATTGCAACGGGTTTTAATAAAATATAATATCTGGAGTGTTGGGCGGGATTTTATTACTTGCAAGGGTCGATATGAGTCATTAACAAGCGTCAATAGAAAACAATAGCAAGCATGACTATTAGCAAGCGCCTACCGTTAAAGCCATATTATTTAGCAGGGACCCTTCCTACGCTTGCAATTGCCATTTGATCTCGTTGTCTTTACTGAGAATTCTAGTAGTGATAATAATCTTCTATGACATAATTAATCCATGTGCGTGACTATGCAATTATTTTAATTAATTAATTGTTGTTACTATATATCATCATGATTTTTCTTTTAAGAAAAATTTGATTCTTAATATTTGAAAAATGAAAATACTAGTTCAAATCGTAATTTAACGCTCTGCCTACTTGCAAAATTAGGAAAAGAAATGAATAATGCGACATTTGAACTCGATTAGCTAATGTTGACAAATACCCCATCTGAACATCAAAGCACAAGGATATTGTTGTTTTTTTTTATTATATTAATTGTTTTTTATATAATTTCCGATTAGTAATTGGTTTGAACTCCAATAAGCTATTTGAATCTGTATTTTGCCCCCCTCTGGCAGAAATCCTGCATTCGTCCATGCCTGAACTTGATTCTTGACCTGACCTTCATCTCTTGCAAAAAAATTTCAAGCATTCTCTATGCTAGAGCATGGAGCTGATGCCCTTGGGTTGTTTGAGAGATTCCAAGACATATTAAACCTGACTCCACTTATCTTGAAGTGACGTATCGATGTAGAGATGATGATCGGAGCAAGGGGGAAGGGGGTAGCCAAATGGTTGTAGTTCAGTGGGAAGAGATAAGTGGAAGAGGTGGAAAGAGGTTAGAGAGAAGAGGGAGAGGACGAGAGGGGCGCAGGGCCGGTGGGGGGAGGCCGAGAGGACTTTGAAATTGCTTTTCTCCTGGGAGAGAGGGAGAGTGACTATTGGTAAACAATAAATTATAAAATTACAGTATGGTCAGTCACTGCGTGACTGTATTTGCGCGACTCTTCAATAACGGAAAATGTAATGCATGCTATAAGAAAAGCAAATAATCGTCATGTAAAATAAAAACAAACCAGTCAAACTTAAATGATGCAGCAGAATAAATGTTTCAGTTCTTTAGAGGATTCTCAAAATGATTCAGTACAATTAGAGTTCTTGTAAATTTAAACAATTCTTGTTGGATCTGACGAAAACCATCACCGATCACCGCAGGACCACCTGTGTTGAATATAAAACTGAATAGCGAAAGCGTACCTTAATCCATAGCTGTCTTGTGTGTAAGAGCGTCACCAATTCGGTTTTTCCATAATAGCAATGCCCTTTAGAGAGTCTCATTTGTTCTTTCTTCTTCAAAGTCTCTCACATATCTCTCTAATGAGATAAGAGAATATGATTCCTCATTGGCCTTGTATTATGGGGACCAAATTATATATACAACCCAAGGAACCCTTGGCTGCCTAATGTGGTAATTATTCAATTCAACCCATCACAAAATTGAATATTACCTCTTAAGTTCTACACATTAAAGGTCCACACCCTATATGACACATTAATACTCAATATATTATATAACACATATGATCACTTTAATAGAACATAAAATTGACAGTATACAATACAAAATTATTTTACATATCAATTATATCAATATAGGATCAAAGCAGCTTTTGCCACATTTATTCCTAACTCAACCAATAGTGGTCACATATATTGATATAATCGAATGACATGAATCATGATGTGGATGTGTAGCATGGAAATTTCACGTAATGTGATCATAACGTGCCTATTTCCAACTGGTCCACCCTTAAATGAGATCAACCTTAATAGAGTCAGAATGTGAATAAACTGAAAATTAATTTATTTCTGCAGAAAAATCATTAGACTTTAAAAAAACTAAAAGCTGCATATGTCATATAAGCATAATTACAAACTCCCACTAAATCTGAATATCCTCAAAAATTGAAGATCTTTAATTTGACACGACACCCATACGAGCAGTATGCTCATGAAACCTTTTGGGTGATAGTCCTTTAATTTGCAGCTGCAATTATAGAGTTTGTGTTATTATGCTTGACAGACAACTATCCATTCTGAACTCTTTCATTTACAACTAAGAACTTGATCTATATTCTTTGACTTTGTCAAGTTCCTATTGTTGGAATATAAAACTGTCGGGTTATTGTCACAAATAACTTAAGTGGCATTTAATTCTTATCCACTTTGTGCAGCCATGTGACAAAATTTCACAGTTATAATTCTCAATTAGATACCACATACACATGTTATAACATGCTTTATTGGCATCTACCAAAATCAAAATCAGTATACCAAATGATCTCAAACTTTTCTGATATTCGATATGTGAGTATGTAGTTTTTATTTTCTCTTAAAAATTGCAAGACCCTTTTGGCTGCTATCTTATGGTCTGCTTCTGAATTACTTTAATATCACTCTAGCATCCCAATTATGTATACAATCATCTAGACACATACAAACCTAAGCATACTTTAGACTTTCTATTACCGAAATATAGAAAATCTTATGTATTACTTTATTCTTAAAATCATTCTTAGAGCACTGATTGACTTCACATCTTATGTATTACTTTATTCTTAAAATCGTTCTTAGAGCATTGATTGAGACTAAACACTGCAGTAGAACCAAGCATCAGCTACCGAAATTTCGGTAGCTGATACTAATAGTGCCGGTAGCTGATACTTACTCCGGTAGCTGATGACATATTCCGGTCGCTAATAGACCGGTAGCTGATACTATCGTAGCTGATGCTTTTCTGATGACGTCACCCGGTTGCTGATAATTTTTCTGCGACCATTTTTTTTTTGTCGCTGATTTTTTGATTTCATCAGAAAAACATGTATCTGCGACCACAAAATCGGTCGCTGATACTGAGACACCGGTCGCTGATAGTTTGTGGGTGATGTCAGCAAAAAGTATTTGCGGCCAAAAAAACGGTCGCTGATACTAGGTTTTGAGATTTTTTTTTAATGATTTAAATTTGCACCATTCAATAATTGATACACAAAATACAACATAAGATAAATACATACACATAATACAAGACATCGATAAATACAGAACAGATATAAACATAAATATCAGATAACTGTATATCATATTCTCAAACATAAAATACGAAATGTCAAGTAACATAAAGATAAATGTCGAATAACATCAAGCAACAGATAAGGCAAGTGTCAAGTAACATCTAAGCCAGAAAATCTAAACAATACCAGCTGACAAGATATAAATATATAAAAAAAGTCCTAAGCAGTACCGTCGCCGCCGCCATCCGACCACTGCCCCTGGTCATCATCGTCGTCATCATCCTCGTCACCATGAGGCGTGGACGGCGAAGCCTGGTGCGACTCGGAACCTCCCTGTGAAGTTGTAAGAAAATATTTGAAATAATTATGATTTAGTGTTTAGGGTTCACAATTAAAACATACTGAAATATCGAATGTCGTACCGAAGCAGCTCTGAACCGAGCCTCCCATTGAGCCACCATTCGAGCCTCCAACCTCTCTGCCACCTGAGCAGATATCCTGTCGATATCTTCTTCTGTGAGTTGCGGAGCTGGCAGCATAGAAGAATATGACTGTGATGAATGCGATTGAGTACCGCTGGAACCACTGGAACGAAACATGCGTCTCGTGCTGGCTGAAACATTAAAAGTAAGACAATTAGTATTATCTAACAAAACTAAAAATAACTTTCAAATTTCAAAGAATGTTCATTTTACCTAGAGCACCGAGACCATAGTTATCTCCATGGACATTCTGATCATCAATGCCCATAGAGTACCAAATGTCGCTGTCGTACTTGGGCCATTTTTGTCTGTCCGCTCCATACCTCTTCGTCATAGCATTCTCATATTTCAGCTACAACTTTTGTAAATTAGGTATAATAGGAACAATGATATTTTATAAAACAATTCAAAAGTATTATTACTTGTGCGTTTCTAGCCTTAAGATGAATTTAAATTCAAAAATTGAAATCACAATCAATTGTTGCATCATCCATGCAACAGGACTTGTATACAGCCATACAAGCGGCATCTACACTACATAAACTATGAATTTAAACATACGTACCAGATAGGTAGAGAAGACACCTCGCTTGCCTTGCCTTGCTTTGCCTCGCTTAGGTCTACATAAAATTAAATGCACACGAGGTCAAAACTGAATTTGAAGTTATGCCTTCCTTATACTCGGACACTTCAGTGAAATAATGACATCAAATATAAATAGGTTCAAAGTGGTTAGTCTTTTGGGACTTACAAAGGGCCGGTGTACAATTCTATCCCACTTTTTGAATGCTATGTCTCAATAGTGAACAAATGTCTATGGATTTAGTATTTAAGAAAAATTCGGCAGCATTTCTCCTTAGTTTCCCGAGTACGCGTTAGAAACACATCATTCTAAACATGCTTCAATACGTACCCGTAGGAACAACAAGGGCAAATGATACCGAATCTTTCTTAAATACTAAATCCACAAACATTTATTCACATCCTAAATGAGACAAAGCACTTAAAGAGTAGTCCCAAAATAGGGACTATTCAAAATTAATCTCTATTGGATTAATTTTGAACGGGTATGAACCTAAAAGGCATACTAAATATTCCGGTTTTGTTGGATCATAAAACAATACTATATTAATAACTAACAAATTGTACTACACAATTCATAATATAATTAACTAGCATTTCATTAAGGGAGAGAAAATTAACTTGCCTGACTACAAGCAATTCTTCTGCTTCTTCAGTACCTCTCTTTGAGCCTCTTTCAACCTAAGACCTAAATGAAAATAACAGTCAAGACGATTTACTACATAACAATATGATCACTCGATATTCATAGTTACATTCTAATTCTATTTACATTTTTTATATTAGAAGACTCATTTCATGTAATAATCTTTGTTATGTAATAAATTTACTTTTGCAAAACAACATAAATATTTATGTGTTTGTAAATAAGTTCAAACATGTCTTATATTTGAATCTGTACCTTCAATTTTTGAGATATTGCAAAGAGCACCCATGTGTTAGCAAAAGTAAATTTAGTTTTTTGCCACCAACTTTATTTTCCTAAGCACAAATTGAACTTTTGTCACTCAAGTATAATTAATTAATATGTCAAATTCCAAGTTTATATAAACCTTCTAAAGTAAAGTTAGGTCTGTTACAAAATGGGAAAGTTGCAATAACCACAATTTGCAGAAGACCAAAGAAAGCATGCTTCGACATACCATTACAAAATGCTTGTTAATATCGAGCATTTCTACATCTTTCAAGCACTCGAGGTCATTCACCAAACTACTATAGTGCATATCATAAGTTGGAATGAACTTTCTTATACACAACTCTTACATTCAATCAGCTCAAACAAGGTTGGCCATGGTTTCCATTTCAGTACCCAAAATTAAAGAAAATGCTCACCTAAAAAAACCAGCACCGATCTGTTGCTCCCGAGCTGCTGTTGCTCAAATCGAATAATTCTATCCTACAAAACAGAAATACTAATTAAATATCTAAACTTGGAAATAACAAATTAAACCTAAACAAAACAGGAAAAAATTACAAAAAAAACTAACTAAACAAACTAACCTAAACAAACTAACTAAAAATGGAGGAAAATGGAGCAAATTTTGGAAAAAAAACAGAAAAAACAGTAACAGAAAATAAAAACAGAAAAAAAACGAAAAATAAAAACCGAAATTATACAAAAAATATACAAAAAACGAAAGAATAAAAACTATATCTAAACTATAACTAAAACTATAACTAAACTTATAACTAAAAGTTCAAAGAAATACCAAAAAAAAAACTACAAATTAAAAACTACAAAAAAAAAAAAAAAAAACGAAAGAGAGAGACTAGTTCTCACAAAAAAGAGAGACCAACGGGGATTAGGTTCTGCTATGAGCGCGAGTCATGAGACGGCCGTCGTTCGATCTGCTGCCCGAGTCACGAGAATCGATTGTCGTTCGAAATTTCGGAGAACGGCGAACAACGGAGAACAATGCCGTCGTTATGGGGCAAAATTTCGGAGAATCGTCGCTATTTTTGGGGAGAACGGCGATTTTGGGGCGAATTCGAAGTTCTGGCGATTTGGGCGGACTGAGGGATCTGGTGCGTGAACTGAGGGTTTGGGCGAAAATTTTCGCGGAAAAATTTTGACGCGTAAAAAAAAAGAAATTAAACTTTCAGCTACCGGCGAAGGAGCCGGTCGCTGATATGGTAGCTGATAGTCTTGGTCGCCGCAAATTTTGGTTTTTCTTTTTTTTTTTTTGGAAAAAAACAACTATCAGCTACCGGCGTGAGCACCGGTAGCTGATACCGGTCGCAGAAAAACTATTCTGCTGTAGTGAAACTTGTCTTCCTTATTTACAGAGATATCTCTTGGTCTATTTTAATGCATGCCATCTTGTAAATATTTTACGATATAGTTCTTTTGTGACAACCTGAGAATATATCGAAATTGTTCTTTATGTATTTCTTTACCTAACACAAAAGATGCATTATCAAGATCTTTCATCTCAAAAAATTTCTAAATAGAAATCTATTGATGTCAAGCAACAAACTTATATCGTTACTAGCAAGTAATATGTCACTAACATACAAAACCAAAAAAGTAACCTTACTCCCGCATAAATTTATGATTTGTGCATTCATCGACCAAATTCATCTCAAAACCAAACGAGATGATTACTTGATGAATTTTGAATATCATTGTCGATATATATACTTAATTGAGTTTATATATGAATTTTCTTAATTTGCAAACCATATACTTTAGGCCTCATAAATTAAAACTTTATGGTCGCACCATATAAATCATATCATCAATATCACTATTGAGAAATGATATCTTAACATCCATCTAATGTAACTCAAGATATAAAATGCACCTTTAATGTCATTATTATCATAAAAGACTTTCAAAATAACCGAAGAGAAAATATCTTTATATCCAATGTCATTTTTCTATGTGAAGTCATTTACGACAATATATACTTTGTATTGCTCCCACATTGCCTTTCAAATTCTATTAAAACAATGAATTTGTACCTTATGACAAATGAACAATATCACAAATGTCTCTGTCTTTCATGAACTTCATCTCTGTATTATGACATCAATCAATTTAACTTAGTGGATGTCCTTAATGACACATGTTCTTGAGATGTTAAAGTTTGATTTTTGGTATTATCATCGATTATTATGTCTTGTACAAAATCAGGATCGAAATCCTAAATAATGCCAAAAACACCTGTGGAAATATTTACATATTCCTCATCGATGATAAAATCCTGAACCGTATTTCATCTCTCAAACTCAACATCTTCAAAGAACTTTGCATTTTTCTTTCAAAAAAAAATCGACCTTATTGTGGGATCATAAAACTCATATCGCTATAATGTTTCAATTAAGACTATAAGCTACAATATTAAGTCCTTATTCCTAAAGTAATGTTTTGTCTTTCAGTCATACCATTCATAATGGATAAAACCATACATGATCTACCGTAATACGATACTGCTATACTTTAGAAATTTGACAAAAATATATAGATGTGTTCACTTGAACTATCATATCTGTTGTAGTATACAATACTAAAGTCAAACCTGATACTTGATATTCTTATGTTTAGTTGATATTCAACGTCAACCTTATAATTTTGAACACATCCAAAAATTATACTTTCTCATAAATGAGATAAATATAGCCATATTTAAAATATTCGTCTATGAATATAATAAAATAATATATCTTTTCTAACATCTGTCAGAAAATTTTCCACAAAAATATGAATTTTATTAGTTTCAAGACATCCTAAGACTTGTTGGCTATAAATCTCCTCTAATTGGTTCGTTTTTATCTTAATACAATCAACACAAATATCAAAATATGTGTTATCCAAATACGCCATAATTCCATTATGACATAAGTCTTTATCTCCATCTAGAGATATAACCGAAACACTTGTGCCATAATGCAACTAAAATTCTTATTGCTTTACTTTTATTAAAACTTCAAGTATTTATCATAAAATTATATCTATAAAATTTAGATTATTATAACCTGAAACTAGACTTAGATTGAACTACTTTTGAATCATGAAACAACCGAATTTTTTTATTTTTAAAATAACAAGTAAATCCATACTTGTACATAGAATAAATAGAAATTAAGTTCCATCCAAAAAAATAAGACTATAAATGTTTCATTTAGATCATAATAAAATCCAGTCTTAAATAATAATCTAACTTTCTAGTTGCCTTAAATTTAACATTCTCGCCGTTGCCAAAATAGATGTATATTTCACCATCACTAGCCTCGACTACTCAAACAACATTGCATAAATACACTTATCTATTTAAGTATTGAAGTTAAATAAATCTTAAAACAAACCATATTGATAAAAATACTTTTCTTGTCACGCAAAGCATGACAAGTACTAAATTGCTTAATCTTATACTTTTATATGCAGCTACCATATTCTTATTTTCTTATATGTATTTCTTTGACTTTATACCATATTGAAATTTGATTTGTCAAGATCGTACCAACTTGAATCTTTTCGTTCTTAACAAATATATTTTTCAATAGTCAAAAGAAATTCATAAGTCTTAACTAAATTATCTAAAATAATGCCCCTGAATACTTTTGGAATAATCTTTTATTATGATAATATGACACGTATAATTTGAATTCTCCTACTTTGTCTTTCTCCCTCTTAAAATCAGAGGTACTCATAGCTATAAGTATTGGATAATTAATCCTTAACGCAATGTCAAAATCCATAATTATAAAAACTGATAATAAGTTCTATTTTCATTTCCTTAAATTTGATGCTAGAATTGATATTAACTTAAAATTAGAACAATAAACAAACACTACATACTCATTAAATATCCATATATAATAATAAGTTCAAATAAAGGTAAACTCCATTACCTCAAGATACCGGTTTCCATTAATAAGTTGTCTTTGGACTAAAATATTAACTTCTTATGGCATCTTGGTGCAGTAATCAAGCGCTGATAATTAAGTAACATGTCAATCAATTAACCTTCCTTTGGGCCAATTAAATTGATCACACGTAAAAAATAACCAAACAATCATCACTGCACTTATTACCACAAGGCACACATGCAACTTTAATAAATATTGGTCTTCCTTTGGGCCGACAAATATTTACACTCATTACATGCACACAATAAAACTTTTTATATTTTAAAATAAATTAATTTCAAAAGGAGAGCTCACTTTGGCGAGGTGCAATTGAAACCAATTCATTTTAAAATATATAACCTTAATACCTTTTATTCAAACTTAAAATTATATCCAAATTCAATAATTACGGTTTAAACATAAATCTAAATCCATCCTTAATTTATTAAGAATCAAATATATATTTCCTCTTTTGATTCTCGATTGTGGATTTAGTTTAATCGTAATTAACTTGATTATTATGTTATATCTAAAATATACATAAGTGGTATCTTCTTTCACAGCGTACTTGAATTTTTATATCTTATCACCAATAAAGGTGTATCAAAATCCAACTATATTTCCTTTCACCGAGTCAGTTTCTTTTCCACTTATAAATGTATATTTTACCGTGCCACTATATAATCCAAAATCTAAATCTATCTCTTAAACTTTATTAAGAATCAAATATACAATTTTCTTATTTTGACTCTTAATTTTCATGTGGATTTAGATTAATTATATTAATCTTTATTTTAATTACACCATACTTAAGAACTAAATTAAAAGCTTTAACCGAATTATCAAATTTACTTCTTAAATAAACTATATTGTAACCAGGGCTTAATTGAACTTTTATTAAATCATGGGCTCGAATGGTGCATAACTGCATATAACCAATATTTGGTCTTTGCGCGATTCACATAAAAAAAATTCTTCTGGTCCACGCGCGGTGTACCATAAAATGACGCGTACTGAGCCCCTGAATATTGCGCGCAATACACGCAACTTTTCACGCGCGTTGATGAAACGCGGTGTATGCGCGGCTCACGCAACCAATGCGTTGCGCAAGGGTTTTGGGCCGGTCTATGTGCGGTTTACAGAACTGAATGGTCGGGAAATTGATTTATATCTGGTTAAACTTGGTTCACGCGCGGTCCATGCGTGAAACTCAGATAAAAAATGGCGATTTCATGGCTCTGGACCGAATTTAATGGACAAAATTTACCAAATTAACATATATAAAATCGCTAATTAATCAGAAATTCAACCATATATCAGAATTGTATCAAAAAACTTATTTCAAACACAGAGTGGTTCTGATACCACTTGTTGGATCTGACGAAAACCATCGCCGATCACCGCAGGACCATCTGTGTTGAATATAAAACTGAATAGCGGAAACGTACCTTAATCCATAGCTCTCTTGTGTGAGAAAGCGTCACCAATTCAGTTCTTCCATAATAGCAAGGCCCTTTAGAGAGTCTCATTTGTTCTTTTTTCTCCAAAGTCTCTCACATATCTCTCTAATGGGATAAGAGAATATGATTCCTCATTGGCCTTATATTATGGGAACCAAATTATATATACAACCCAAGGAACCCTTGGCTGCCTAATGTGGTAATTATTCAATTCAACCCATCACAAAATTAAATATTACCTCTTAAGTTCTACACATTAAAAGTCCACACCCTATATAACACATTAATGCTCAATATATTATATAGCACATATGATCACTTTAATAGAACATAAAATTGACAGTATACAATACAAAATTATTTTACATATTAGTCCAATATTCGATTTATAATCCAACAATTCAATGATCTAACCTCTAAACTAGTGCAAATACAAAAATGAAGATCAACGGGCCTACAATGGCCAGTAATAACGCTCCATAATTGGTTTTGAGCAGAAACTTTAGTTGTTCAATTTGTAGCATGATCACAGCATGATACAATTGAAAAATATTACGCGCATCTTGAAAACGAGCTTTAATTCTACTCTTTCTAGATTGATAACCCCTACCTCCAGCTTGAATGCCATCTAGTAGTTCTTCACAAAATAAGCCCTTATTAAATCGTATTGTACTTACTTGATTACTGCTGATATTAATTAAGAATGAAGCGAACACGAGAGCTAAAATCCCAGTTTTGCCAATAGGGGCTAGCAGCACATACAGACCTAATGCCAGTGCCATGACCATGCACCTTGTAGCAATACTAAACATACTCATGGAGAAACGAACATATTTTTCCATCCTATAAGGATTTTTATCACTTGAGCCGTGTACGAGCATCATAGTAGACATGATGGATAAAAAGAATGCAGTGAAGTCTGCTAGGACAAATGCCTTGAATACATATTTCCTTCCTAAAATTGGCTTTCCAGTATCTTGATATGTACCTCCTGGCAGAGTAAAAGCTGCAGCAAATGTTACTGTTGCGATAAGTACAGAACCGAGGCCCACTAATTGGGCTTTGGCAATCACACTCTCTGAGATCCTTTTAGCTTCACTTTCATCCATGGTCGGATTGTCATCCTCCAATTGAGCGCTTAACTTAATTTTCGAAATTTTGTGGTTCGTGTAGTACTGAAACCAACCTGTACTTGAACGACCTTCCATTTTTTTAGTGTAAGTTTTCCTTAAGTTGGTGCCACTCTGCAATAGAAAAGCATCTTCTTAGAAAAGGAAAAGGAAAAGGAATATATAAGTTGAAGTTGAAAACAAACTACAAAACAACAAAATTATCTCTATATGATTAAGATGTGGATTTGCAGGTAAGTCCTACAAGAGACCACTTCTTTTAGAGATGGGCAATGTTAACCATCAGCAGTGATGGAAGTATGGAACTATACACCTTACGTTGTCATCAATTATTGCAAATGCATGTATTTTATGCTGTTTTTTTTTTTCTTTTCTTTTTCTTTCCTAGAGAAAATATACAGGTCATTTGATCTTACTAACAATTATAGTCAACGACAAGTATTCATTTTCTAATGAGGTTTTCCTGTTTCTTTTTATTTGTTACTGATATCTCAGTTTTTTTCTCTCTCATGAAAGCACGCATGCACCAGTTAAATTTGCAGTGGCTATAAGCCGGTTGGTTCGGCACTCACTTGCATGCACAGGAACAAGGGCCATATATTAAAAAAAATGTTTGGAAAAGATGTAGAAGTTCTGACAATTTCGAAAAACTTCAAATTAACCCAATAAATCAAGTCTGGCTGTGGCCTACTATTATGGTTTTTTTTTTTTTTTAAAAAAGAGGAAATTCGATAAATCAAGTCTGGCTGTGGCCTACTTCAAATTAACCCAATAAATCAAGTCTAGCTGTGGCCTACTATTATGGTTTTTTTCATTTTTAAAAAAAAAAGAGGAAATTCGATCAAGGTTGATGATAAATAGTAAGGAGCTTAACCTTAGTGTCAGATTTAATCACTGAAATGTCGAAAGCTGTCAGACCTTCCTTGTTTTGTAAAGTCAGGTCCAAATCATTCTTTGTCAAAAGAGAATTCATCAAGGAAAAAGATGTACGTTCCGCTGCTAAATGCAATGGTGTGTTTCCGTTGTTATCAATTGTGTTTGCCATTCTATTGAACATTTCCTTCCAGTGGGAGATGGGAAGTTTGTTTTTTGGATCTTTTAGCAATCTATAGATAACACCTAACTTTTTTGCTTCTTGGGCAATGTGTAAGAAGTTTTTTCCATCAAAATCAAGTAGCTGACCAGAATCAAGGCACCTTTGTAAGAGAAGGACAATCATTTTGTCATGGCCCATTCGTACTGCAGTATGTACAGGAAATGATCCATCTGAATCTTGAATATATGCCAATGATGGATCTCTATTCAATAGGAGTGTGGCGATTTCATGGTTCCCAGTTGATGCTGTGAAGTGGAGAGGAGTTCTTCCTGTTTCATCCGCCCCCTTACCAAGTGGTTCTGAGTACAGTTGTAGTAGTTCTTTGGTGAGATCTGTCAATAATATAACAGAGAAGTTCAATTAGGCAAGTATAGTTCAGTTTTAGTAAGCTATTCCTTCCTGGCTTAAATGAGAAGCAGCAAACTCAATGGATTTTGCATACATTTTTTACACACTAGTAAGTAGTAACCAAACATATGTGCATAATATATTGAAAAGTACTACAATCTTTTTAAACAGCCCATTAATTTACAGGAGATAACTGTCCCACGATATGCAAATGTACTACAATTTGTTTATTCCTTTTTTGTTTCTTTATAAATGAAGGTTCTATGTTCGACTTTATTAGTTGACAAACTAGGCTACACTATGCTGTTTCCTAGAAGTTCTGAATACACACACACACACAGAGAGCAACTAATATGCTTTCGGTAGCATATGGGCCGAAATACATCCAACTCTTTTTTCAATTTTCGAAGTCTAAAACGTCGATCCAAATAGTTAGATGTATTATCTATATTAAAATATGCTTGTAGACCAAATTTTACATTTTTAATTTTTTTTTATTATTTATTAAGCCACTTTGAAAATCACTGATCCAACGGTTTCACTATTTGGTTAAGCCACCGTTGGATCAGCGATTTTCAAAGTGGCTTAATAAATAATAAAAAAATTCCAAAAAATGTAAAATTTGGTCTCCAAGCACATTTCAATATGAGAACACATCTAACAGTTTGGATCGACTTTTTGAACTTCAGAAATTGAAAAATAAATTGATTGTATTTCGGCCGAAATACAACCAAAAACATATTAGCCATACTCTATATATATATATGGATGTCCTGAAAATCATGTTTCAAAACACTATTTAAAAAAAGAAGTCATTTGCTAGAGCTAATTAACAAGCCAAAGATAAGGGTGTTCATTGGTCGATATGCTTCAAACCGAACTAAAGATTGTCCAACCAAATTTTAAACTATAAATTGAATTGACTAGATAAACAGAATTAATGTGAATAATTAAATTGAATTGACCAAATAAATGGAATAACTGAAGTAGAAACTCAACCAAATAAACTGAAGTTACTTTCGTTTAATAAAATTACTGTGAATAATTCAATTAATAGTTGTTACTATTAATGTGAAGTAGCCAATATATGTGTGTAATATTAAAAGTTTACAACAACAAAAGAATATTTATTTCATTTTATTTGGTTTTCAACTATCAAACGTCAAACACTACCAATCAAAAGGAACAAAACAATCGAACTGCTTTAACAAAAAAAAAAAATTATTGATAAAAAAAAAATTCAGCAAGTGCCGTCTCAAGTTAAATAAAATTAAAATCAATCGATATTGTTATATACCTTTGTGTTGGAGCACTGCAGCATGCAAGGCTGTCTGTTTTTTTGGTCCTGAGTAAAAAGCTGGTGTGATTTCGTGATATACTAATTTTGCCACCATATTCTGTACCATATCATGCGATCCCCTTGCGACAGCCAAGTACAAGGGAGATACAGAATCTCTGTTGACTAGGCCCGCTAATTCCAGATCTTCTTCCATCAGAGTCGTGACAACAGCTACATGACCATGTCTGACAGCTTCATGTAAGGCTGTTTCCCCAAGGCAGTTCTTTTGTCGAAGCAGCTTTTGCAACCCAGTCTCACCGAAATTCTCCTTGGCATGTCCAATCAAAATGCGAATGATGTTATCATACCCAAATCTTGCAGCATGATGGAAGGGTGTCTCATTTCTTACATTGCGTGCCTTCAACAGTGAGCTATCTTTGGTACAGATTGTAGACACAAGATTTTCGTGACCATTGGCAGACAGTATGTGAAGAATGGTATCCTCCATACCTGCAAAAGGAATTGTCAATTGTGATCGAGGCCGATATTATCAACGCAGACTAGTACTTTAGTTAATTTCTTGCTATATTGGTTAGGTCTTAGAGCGGGTCATGCAGGTCTAGGTAAGGATTTTTTCTTGTTTTGTTTTAAAATTTCAGTCTTTACTGGGACATTAATTCTTGGTGATAAGTGAATCCTCGGATTCAGGATAAATCAGCTGGTCCTGATAGACTCCACCTCTAAACTTATATTGTAGGTCAGTTTGAGAACCAATTGTGTCGAGCTTTATTAAGTTGAGTTAACAAGGTTGGTGTTATTTTGAGGATCCGAGTTGACCTAACCATTCAAATATATAGTGACCATGTCGGTTGTCGGATATTTGGACAGTCGCTATTTAGTTAATAAGGTTCAAACAGCCCAGTATTTAATGACTATTAATTCAGATATTTGCATGGTCTGTCCTCATAGTTGACCGTATTCTACTATATTTATCATTGGATAGGTAAGTTCTGGATTTTAAACAAAACAATATAATCGTTCTCAATCGACTAGTCAATTAATTGTTCTAATTGTCAAGCCCCAACAAAAAAATTAATGGTTCAAATTAAGAACAGACTCTTGAAGGCTATGAAGAAAGAATGATTCTAGTTCAACCTCTATATAAATTTCAGCAGAACACCAGTAAAATTCAAATTTACATTGTTACTCGGGCCTTCTTTTGTGAACGATGCAGAATTGTAATCGGGCATGACAATTGTAATTGACCACCAACAGGCAAAAAGTTGGGGTTGTTGATCAACCACCAAACATATATTTCTCTCTTTATTTTCTTAGCACTAAGGGTGCGTTTGGATGGACGAAGAATAGTTACTATTCCGGATTAGCACTATTCCGAGCTACTATCCGGCGTTTAAGTGTGTTTGGATTAGCGAATAGTCACTATTTTTTGTTTGTTTTTTGAGAGATAGTCCACTATTTTACTATTCCAACCAAATATTGGAATAGCTACTATCCTAAAATTGAGGATAGCTCTATCCTTGCTACTATTCTTGATTCATCCAAATACCATCCTAAATAAATAGACCAAGACTAGTGTAGCAACCTTGGTAGTTGGTACTCAATGTTACTCTTGTATTGGCAAAAAAGTATTACCTGCTATGCTTCTGAGGCAGTCAGAGGACTCCATTGGTGTGACATCATCAACAGCTACCTTCATATGAGGTGGATGTCCTCCTTCATCATCGTTAAATCCCAGAAGCTCCTTCAAGTCTTTCTCGGTGCCGTCAATAGCCGCCTTGAGGAGCTTGCTTGACATAATCAGGCGCTCAGAGGGTAGTCTGGTGGCTGAAAGGTCGAAAGCTGTCTGACCTTCCTTGTTTTGTAAAGTCAGGTCCAGTTCATAGTTCTTTAAAAGAGAATGAATAACTGTAACACATCCAAGTTCTGCTGCTAAGTGTAATGGTGTGTTTCCTTTGTTATCCATTGTGTTTGCCATTCTATTCAACATTTTCTGCCAGGGCAAGATGGGAAGTTGGTTTTTTGAATCTCTTAACAATTTAAAGATAACATCTGAGTTGTTCGCTTCTATGGCAATGTGTAGGAAGTTCCTTCCATTACGATCAAGTAGCACACCTGAATCAAGGCACCTTTGTAAGAGAAGGACAATCATTTCGACATGGCCCATTCGTACTGCAGTATGTACAGGAAATGATCCATCTGAATCTTGGATGTATGCCAATGATGGATCTTTATCCAATAGGAGTTTGGCAATGTTATGGTCTCCAGTTGAAGCTATGCAGTGCAGAGGAGTTCTTCCGGTTTCGTTTGCCCCCTTACCAAGTGGTTCTGAGTACAGCTGTAGTAGTTCTTTGGTGAGTTCTGTCAATAAGATAACACGGAGAAGTTAAATTAGGCAAGCCTAGTTCAGTTTGAATAAGTGATAATTCCTTACTGGCTGATATGAGAAGTACAGCTGACTGAATGGATATTGCTTCAATTTTTGACACTCTATTAACCAAACCATTTGTTCATAACATATGGAAATGTACTACAGTCTACAGTGCAATCTTTTAAAGACTAAAGAGCAATTTTTCTTTTTTGAAAATCTTCACAGAAGTGGGAATCGAACTCTCGATCTTTGGATTATGATTCTGAAACTCAGAATCGGAATTGGAATCGGGTTTTTGACTGTGGAATCGGAATCGGATGAATCGGCTGGAATCGGACGAGTTGACTCGAAAACTCGGATTTTTTTGACAGAAAGCATGTTTGGTAGCTAAAATGTAGGTAACAATTAAGTGTATTACTTCAAAAAAGACAAATAAAATGTTTAATTTGAAATTTCACCTTTTTCATATTTTATTTTGTATACATTAATTTATGTTCAACGAAAAATATTTTATTTCATAAATAATTAATATTTTTTTTTCTTTGGTAAAAATAAATAAAATAAAAAAACTTAATCTATAAAATTACTATTGTCAACAAAATAAAATTAATATATGGAACGTTTAATCTAGTCAAATAAAGATAATAAACGAAAAAATAGCATTAGTGACACCATTGAAGATTACAGTAGGTGATGTATCATGCTCCTGACGCGGGCCCCATCTCCTGACGCGGTCCAATTTTATAACCAAGCTCCTCTGATTTTATAACTATTATGGACATGGTTCACCGTAAACCTATAATGTTTTCAAAATAAAACTGTACAACATACACCAAGTCTATACAATAATTTAGAAGAATTTAGCCTTCTCCTCCTTCCTTCTAAGACGCGATTTCCCCAAATCAGTTCTACTGTCGTTGCAAAAAACTCAAAATTAGTCCGATTAAACACTCAAAATTGCCAGACTCGGGTTGACTCGGCCAGGAAATCGGTGTAAATCGGCCCGAAAATCGGAAAATCGGCCGATTCCATCACTATTCATCCGATTTCTCTCAAAAACTCGCACAGACCCGAGAATCGGGTAAAACTCGGCTCAGTCCCATCCGATTCTGAGTTGAATCGGCTGATTTTCAGAACCATGCTTTGGATAACTAACAATTATAAGACTTTTTTCCTAGTCAACTGTGCTACCTCTCCTTTCTCAAAGAGCAACTTTTTCACAGGAGAGAACGGTTCTATATATGCAAATGTACTATAATTTTTTTTTTCTCGGACGTTTACAGGTGAGAACAGTCCTGAAAATCATGTTGCCACACAGTATTTATAAAGAAGTCAAAAGTAGGGGTGTTCATTGATCGATATGCTTTGAATTGAACTAAAAAGAGTAAATCTAGGGTGTGACGTGCTCACCAAGAGAGTTTGGTAAGCATAACTCCAAAAATACATCGGATTGGCTTCAAATGATGAATTCAAACTGTTGAAATCTATGTACTTCGTGAGTGATGCATGTACATGCAAAATTTTGAAAGTTTCGAATTCATTTGCTACGAGGCCCAGCGGTCAAAGTAATGATGAAAAATGAATATATAAAACAACTAATAGATTAATTTATTAAAAGATTCATTACTTTGACTGTTTGACATCGTAGCAAATGAATTCGAAACTTCCAAAATTATGCATGTACATGCATCACTCACGAAGTACATGAATTTCAACTAAAAATATAAAAGTAGGGGTGTTTATTGGTCCAGCCAAATTTGTTTCTACTAAAAAAATATAAAAATTAAATTGACTAAAAAACAGAATTAGTGTGAATAATTCAATTCGAAAATAAATTGAATTGACTATATAAATGGATCCATAAAAGTAGAAACAGAACTATATGAAGTAGTTTGAATAATTATTCAATTATTAGTTGTTAATATGAATATGAAGTAGCTAATTTATGTAAAATATGTGTAATGTGACAAATAAAAAAAAAATTCAGATTATATGGTATTCAACAATAAAAAAAAAAAACATATCGAACAAAAGGAACAAAACAACCGAAATGCTTTAACCAAAATTTTTTTTTATTGATATAATAAAACCTCAGCAAGGAGTGCCATCTCAAGTTAAAAAAAAAAAAATCAATAGATATTTTAAAATACCTTCGTTTTGGAGCACTGCAGCGTGCAATGCTGTCTGTTTCTTTGGTCCTGAGTAAAAAGCTGGTGTAATTTCGTGATATACCAATTTTGCCACCATATTTTGTACCATATCGAGCGATCCCCTTGCGACAGCCAAGTACAAGGGAGATACAAAATCATTGTTGAATTGGCCCGCCAATTCCAGGTCTTCTTCCATCAGAGTCGAGACAACAGCTCCATGGCCATGTCTGGCAGCTTCATGTAAAGCTGTTTCCCCGAGGCAGTTTTTTTGTCGAAGCAGCTCTTTCAACCCCACCTCACCAAAGTTCATCTTGGCATGTTCAGTCAAAATGTGAATGATGCTATCATGCCCAAATCTTGCTGCATGGTGGAAGGGTGTCTCATTTCTTACATTGTGTGCCTTCAGCAGTGAGCTATCTTTCATACAGATTGTAGCCACAAGATTTTCGAGGCCATATTCAGACAGTGTGTGAAGAATTGTATCCTCCATACCTGCATTTAAAAGGAATTGTCAATTGTAATTGTGGCCGGCATTATCAAATGCAGACTAGTCTGCTACTTCCATGCAATATTTGGTTAGGTTTCGAGCGGGTCAGGTGGGTGAATTCGAATCACCCCAAGTAACTAAGGTGCAATAATTAAATCTGAATCGTTCATTTAACCTGGCACGAAATGAATCCCCAATAGTTTCCGTACGCACCGGATTGAATTTGGCTAAGTTGGAATTAATCTGGACCGTTCGTTTACTTATAGCACCCCTCACATATTTGAGGGGACAGCACTCCAGACGGGTCTGGGTTAGGATTTCTTTTTAAAAATTTCACTCATTTATGGGGCATTCATTCTTGGTGATAACTGAGTCCTCGTATCTTTGGTAAAATCAGGTTCTGGTAGACTGCACGTCGGAACTTTATTTTGTAGGTCAGTTTGAGGACCACTTGGGTCGAACTTTATTAAGTTGTGAGTTAATAATTGGTTGGTGTTATTTTGGGTCCTGGTCAATCAAATTGGGATCTGAGTCGGCCTAACCATTTTAATTATAATAGTCATTTCTGATATTTGGACAGTCGGTCTCATGTTAGAAACTATTTGGAATAACCCGGTATTTAGGTTGTGCTCCACAACACCCATGCAGAGAGGAACGGGTGCAGCATGCGGTTTTTCTCGCTATAATAAAACCTACGCTCCGATTTGGGTGGTATGAATTTGGAAAGCTTGTATAGCGTGTTTCTTCCTTTCGCTCTCTGGTTACCTTCTTCTGGAGCGAGTGAACAGCGTGAGCAGCCCAGGCATGTGCGGAATTCCCTTTCGTTCCTGTAAGGGATTCTCCCCTTCTCTGTGCTCCAGAGAAAGGGAGAACCCCCTTCATTAAGGTATGTCCTCATGTAATATAATTTTCTTTATTGTTTTTTAGTGATTATAATTTCTGATATTTGGATGTCTATGCTCATGTAATATAATTTCCTTTATTGTTTTTTAGTGATTATAATTTCTGATATTTGGATGTCTATCCTCATGTAATATAATTTCCTTTATTGTTTTTTAGTGATTATAATTTCTGATATTTGGATGTCTGTCCTCTATATTTCCTTTCATGTTTTATGATTATAATTTCGTCTTTGGATGTCTGTCCTCAAAAATTTTTTTTAGTGATTATAATTTCTGATATTTGGATGTCTGTCCTCATGTAATATAATTTCCTTTATTGTTTTTTAGTGATTATAATTTCTGATATTTGGATGTCTGTCCTCATGTAATATAATTTCCCTCAGCCTATTGCAAAGCTTGGGTTTCCCACCGACTTGGCTTTCTTGGGTTAAAAACTCAATATTGCAAGGTGGCTCAAATCATAATAAACAGACTATTTGGCTCATCCTTGATGAATGCAATTTCACTGGTGATTTACAACTGTATTACAGCTCTCACTGGCAACACACTGGTACGACAGCTGGTACGACCATCACAAGCAGTATGGCACAGTGCATACAGAGATAAGGAGGCGGCAGTTCTATTAATATCGCAATTTGCAGTGTGGAAACATGCTCCAAGTTTTTTGAAGAAAAAGTAAAGGAAGAAGAAGACTTGGCGCAAGAGATACTGACACAGGTGGAATATTGCTCAGCTTAGCAGACAAATTCCTCGAGGTCAAGAGCAGCAGATGCTCCAAATTTTTTTTTTTTTACTTGTGTTTTACTTTCTTAAATTTTTCTTTCAAGTAGCTCAAATGTCGTGAGCTATGTTTTGCCTTGTACACAAACTGTCCTGAGCTATGTTTCATTTTTCATGTTTTTTATGTCGGAACTGTGTGCCCCTCAAGAAAGAACCAAAAAAGAAACTCAAAAGTGAAGAGAAAGAAAATATATGAGGGTATAAATCCGAACTATAAAAAAATTAAAGTGTGTAAATATATAAGAAAGAATTGAAAGAGTTGAAAGGTAAATATAATATATTAAAGTCCTGAGAGATTAGTAAAATAATAGCAAGAGTCGAAGAATACAAAGAAAATTAACCGTTAAACAAAACAGTATAATCGTTCTCAATCGATTAGTCAATTAACTGTTCCAATTGTCAAGCCCCCCCCCCCCCAAAAAAAAAAAAAAAAGAAAAAAGAACACTAATGGTTCCAATTGTAAGCCTTTACACCTGGGCCTCCATTTTTTATCGCCCCATTTTAATATTCTGGATTATTAGAAGCAACGGCAGAGTTTATGGCCCATTATTCTAGCATTCATGGATCATGCTATTTGTCCAAAAATATTTATTTACCATCTTCAGAAGAAAAAAAAAATTCCGAAAAATTATATTTTTATCAACGAACCGCATCCTCTACTGCACTTTTATTTCACAGCATCCTGCTGCACTTTTGGACGGCCCAGATTTAATCTCAGCCGGTGAGTGCTCGGATGATGGAGGGGGCAGTATTAATTTTGCTTTAAAATTCGTGCCAAAATCTTATTTCGTCCGTCCGATAAAAACGAACGGACCAGATTAAAAGTGTAGCAGGACGCTGTGAAATAAAAGTGCAGCAGAGGATGCGGTTCATTTTATCAAGATCGGCGTTTCAAGTTGCGGACCTATTGGACTGGGCCCTCAATTTCAAAAAATACAGTGGGGCCCACCCTTGAAGCGGAGATTTATCTGCTACGGACTATCTTATCCGTATCCTACCATTATTTATATATTATGATTGTCAGACAACAAAACAGTAGTGGTTAAATCACGGTTAATACTAATATGATAATTATTTTTATTATTTACTAAATAAAATATTAAAACACAAGCATTTCAAACATATATATATATATATATATATATATATGCATATATATATATGCGTGTTTTAAAGGTCTAAATTTTATTGAAATTTGCTATAATCTATATACGTATTTTAATTTTCATTAAGTGTAATAAAATTATCAAGAGTAGTTACAGAGAATTAATATTATTTTTTATTAATATATACATTATATATATATAATATGTTTTTTATAATTATCCGATCGTTCGATAACTCTTTGGATTAATTGATTTAGTTTGATAATTGACGAATCATTATGCACTAGCTATAGCTTCACGGAAGAGGGGGTGTCCGATGCCCATTGGATCAAACTCGGTTCGATGGGTGGTTTCTACCGTTCGATCTACTTCAAGATCTGTGTGCACGGATATTAAAGTGATGCGCACAAATCTTGAAGTGGATCGGACAGTAGAAACCATCCATCGAACCGAATTTGGTCCAATGGGCATCGGACACCTCCCTCCCCCATAGCTTCACTCATTTCTTTTTCTTTATTTTTTTATCATTGAAAAAATAAACGAATAGTTCGAGAAAGGTGTCAAGCAATAGATAGAGTGGAGAAATCGTGCCGTGCCATACCGTGATCAAGTGAACAGTTACACATGCTGTGTCATGCCATGACTAAAATATGGAGGGGTGGTCACAGCAAGGGAGTCAGTCGTGACTCACGTGCTGTTACCGTTCGTATGCCGTGTTCAAACACAACTAGTCACGTTCCTCACATTTAACTATTTTTTCATAATTTAGACTAGTTTATTCAAGATTCATTATTTGATCAAGACTTAACAGTCATAATTACACGTGATTGGAATTTTAGCATGACGTGCCGTACCGTGTCAAATTTTCAAAAGATGATCACGGCATATGATACGCGAATCACGGTACAGAAAAGTCACACATGCCGTGCTGTAACCGTACCGTTCCATAACAGAACCGGCTCCGCTGTGTTATTTTTCCCACTCTAGCAATTGACACTCAATTTGGCAAATAAAAAGGTTACCTGTTGCGCTTCTGAGGCAGTCCAAGGGCTCCATATTAACGTCTTCATCGTTCAATCCCAGAAGCTCCTTCAAATCTGTCTCGTTGCCGTCAATTGCCGCCTCGAGAAGCTTGTATGGCATTAGGGGGCGCTTATGCTCATTCTGAGTTTTGGTTTCTCCGGTCGAAGGAGAACTTGTTGTATTGCAAACCATTAATTATTTCTGGTGTTTCGTTAGTGTATTGTCTGTTATGAGTGAGATAGTAGGGAAGAAATGGACAGAGGATTGATGAAATGCAAGTTTGCCTCAGTGTATAGCGCTACAATTAATATTGGGGTCTTTTGTTATTATTATTATTTTGATTATTTTGGTTCGGTACCGTAGCCCACGGCTCGATGCGTGGATCAATTTTGAAGATAAAACGATAAAATATAAAAGTCATTTAATTAGTTAATAGCGAACCCCGATGAGTTGACATAGTAATTTTTCTCCTAAAAAAAAAATAATAGTAATTTTTTTTTCTCCCATGCATCTATTGGTGATTTCAAATATCGAACCATAAATGCATCACAACTAGAAAAAGAAACTAGTTACGTTGTTACTAGTCAAATCACGTTATGTAACGTCACAACGTGTCATGTGTGTTGATTGCGTGACGTCACTATCCTTTGCTATTTTAGTCACGTCAGAACACATTACACAAATTGATTCGGTCACGTAACACATTACATGATTAATTATTTAGGCATTATTTATTTTTTATAATTATTTGTAACTTTTTTATTTTTAATACATTTTACTATTATTTTCTTTGAACTAATTTAAACTTGAAAATAATAATTAAATACAATTCGTCACGTCACACGAATAATCATATCACGTGTGGTCACAGCTGTGACCACATGTAACATGCTATTCGCATGACGTGACTGTCTTTCACTATTTTAATAACATCACGTCATGTTGTATAAAAATAAATTTTAATCAAGTAACGTGACTTGATGTAATCAAACCACTAAATAATAATCACGTCACATTTTTCTTTCTCTAGACAAAAACATATGTTCTATTAGGAGTAGAACTAGGGTGCTCCTAGTACTAAGCCCCTTTGAACTTCTAACTCTAAAATCTATCCAATTAACTTCGAACGACGAATCAAAACGTTGAAATTCTTCTACCTTACGAGTGATGTGTCTACATGTGAAAATTTTAAAATTTCGAATAATTTAGTATAAAGTCAAGTGGTCAAAATTAGAAGGTTTCTAAATTAATTTTAATGCATTCATTTTTTGGAAGCCTTTTGACCACTTGACTTTATACTAAATTAATTTGAAACTTGAAAATTTTCACATGTAGACGCATCACTCATAAGATAGAAGGATTTCAATAGTTTGAATTCGTCGTTCAAAGTTAATCAGATAAATTTTAGAATTAAGAGTACAAAAGAACTTGGTACTCCTAGAAGCATCCTATTTCTACTCTTGTATTAGACATAAACAGTTCATACGAGTGGTGTCCAGCTGACATTCGCTTTTGAATTGAATAACGAGTCCGTATTAAATCCGTTAATCTAAATTTAATCTGATAATCCAAAGGCCGTTTCTGGTCCAAAAGCGTGAGAGCCCCTGTTGCTTAATGATTGAATTCATATCCTCCCGTTAACGGACAGGGTAATATTTTAGAATTAGTGGATGCGGTCCGTTCTTTTAACTTTGCACGAATCTCAAAGCACACATAATACTTGCTCCCATGTGCTCTTCCCGAATAGGCATCGGATTCTGTTAAATTGAACGGTAAAATTGTGAGCTCCACCGTCCAATTAATACCTGAAAAAAAATTTGTCTATTGATTGATATGTTACACTGTCAACACAATTCACATGCAGCAAGCACACAATAAACACAGTTTAATTATGTATACCAAAATTATTTGGTTAATTAGTGTACTGTTTTCCTGTATATACACAGCTTCCAATAATTATGCCTATTACTGTATTACATGTTTTCATTTTTCCAAAAGGTTCTCAAAACAGTCAACGCCTCCTTGCCTTTTGAAGGGTTTTCATTTTTCGTAGTCAATGCCTCGTTATCCGAAAGGTTCTCAAAACAGTCAACGCCTCCTCGCCTTTTGAAGGGTTTTCATTTTTCGAAAGTTTTACTTTTTTTTTAATTCTTCACAGCTGTCAATTTGAGCACTTACATTCATAAAACTACGAGACTTTATAATCTAATGTGGCATTTTCTAATTTAGTTTCAGAAATGTAGGAAATTTTTTATTTAGAAACTATGCATTAAATTTTTTTATTAGCAAATTATTTATAAACTTCATGCTGACCAAATGATTGGCTCAAATTAATTATCATTTTTAATTTGTTGCTGACGTGACTTAATAGAAACTTTAAAATTAATTTCAAAGATATGAGAGTTAGAAACTCTAGAGACCTTAATTTCTAAAAAACAATTAACAATTATTTAGAAACTCAATTGAGTTACAGGAAGGTAAATGCTCTAAGAGGTACACTGTTCTAAGATTTTTGTTCTAGCCAACTATACTACCGTTTCAACTCCTGAAACATTTTTTTAAGCATGAGTTCAGTGAATCCTTATCACCTCATGTACATATGGTAAAAACAACAACAATCTGAATTTAATTCCAGTCAAGATCAAATAATTCAGTGTCTATTGTAATTATAACTAGGGATTCGATTTAAAATTTGTGTCAAAATTAAAATACTCTCAAGTAATCCGAGGGGATATAGATTCGAGTTAAGAAGAGGAGCGATACTTTCAAACTATGTTACTTGGATACAGACATAGGTATCATATCAGATACGATACATATACAGTGATATGACAATTTTCAAAAATTTGGAATGCGATTCGGAAATTATATTTATTATTTTAATTATATTATTAATATAACACTTATATTATACCATAGTTACATATTTTAGCAATAAAGGTTAGCTAGTGTACGTAGTGGTAGTTGTTTTGATCCTCAAATAATAAGTCCAGGGTTCAATTCTCACTGGCAGTAAATGTGCAACTTTTTGGGGTGTTTACGTTGCTCACGGTGCACCTAAATTGTGCGGTGTACAAGCGCGGTCCACAAGATTTCACACCGTGTATAGGTATATGTGACGTATAAGATATGCCACGTAAGCCGATACGCCAGCTAGCATATCTGGTATATATCAGGTACATATTTGTATTCATACGTGCTCGATACGGGTACAGAATCCTAGATAGAGTATCCAGGTAACATATATAGTGTTCCAACAATAAGGGTTATACGAAAATGAAATCAATAATAGAAAACTTTTATGCTAAAAATAACGATCAATTATATACTGATGAAATTTTACTCGAAATTATTTAAAAAATCAGAGACACACACACATACTAGTATCGTGTTCGTGCGTTGCAACGTGAACATATTATAAAATCCAAAATGACATATTTTCAATGTATAACAGTTTAACAATTCTCATATAAAATCCAAGAAACATAATTATAAATGAAGCACCAAGACAACAGTTTAATTAACAACAAGTTTTGGAAGTTCTGCTCTTTATTTTGAAGCATTAAATTTAATATTAAGACAAGTATATAATACACATTCATGTTTCCAATGTATAACAGATCTTCATCAGATTTCGCTGTCAAACAGTAAGTGATGAACTTTATTAGAAATTTCAAATTCAAGCATAACTACATTATAATTACTCACGTCCATGTTTTCAATGTATAACAGATGTTCTTCCGAAAGCCTGGATAAAGATATGTACTGATATATAAGAAGCAATGAAAACACAAACCGAACTTTTTATGAAAATATTAACTTACAAGAATTGTTTTTTGTCCTTCAAAAAAGACGAATCCAAATTCAAGTCAGATATATATGTTACACACAACATGTGATTTTCAAAAGAGTACAGATACTAATACCGTTATATAAAGAATCGAGCTATTATTTAATATCATTGGTACTTTAATGGGATTCACATCTGCTGCGATTCTAAAAAGTAACTCTAAACTTCCTGCTTTTTCAAATCTGACCATCCAATAATTTTGTGCACGTATCTCAAAGCAGCTGATTTTTTCTTGCACGAATCTCGAAACAATTCAACAGTTGGATTTGAAAAAGCAGGAATCGTAGGTCACTGTTTATGAGAGAAGAATCGCAGCAGATGTGGATCCACTTTAATCAGCATCTTATCTAATGTACTTATCTTCCACTGTTGTTCCTCTCCTCCCTCTTCCTTTTTGGGAGAGGGAGGTGTCCGATGCCCATTGGACCAGAGTCTGTTCGATGGGTAGTTTCTATCGTCCGATTCGCTTCAAGATCTGTGCGTATCACTTCAATATCCGTGTTTTTTGCTTTAATATTTGTGCGCACAGATTTTGAAGTGAATCGGATGGTAGAAACCATCCATCGAACTGACTCCGGTCCAATGAGCATCGGAAACCCTCCTCTCCCTTCCTTTTTTTATTTTATGTAGTGTGAGACAGAGGGACGGAGGGTTTATAGCGGGTGCGTATCCTCTGAGATATCTCAATTTTAGCGTGACCGACGTGTCCGGTGCCTATTCGAGAGAACGTAAGGGCAGTATTATTTGAGTTTTGAGATTCGTGCAGAATGTCTTTTAAGGATTAAGATATTCCAAATGTCACGCAAAGTTTGAGATATCTCAGTGGATGCGAATTCGTTTATAGCGGGAAAGTAGTGCAACAGGGTTTTAGACTTTTGGATTTTCTGTGTCTAGTGACTTTGAATTCTGAACCGATTTATTTTCAGGTTTTTTTTTAGGGTCCCCCTAGCTGTCTCCCTCTAACAGTCCCCCATTTTGTCACCCAGTCAATAACTACCTAAGTAACTACTAACTAACTAGGGGACAACTTAATATTTGGGGACCGCCTAATATTTGAAAGATTTTACAGCTGTCGCGTGCAAGTATTCATCTATAATAAATCAAGTATTCATCTGTAATGCATCAAGTATTCATTCTAAGATATCAAGTATTTAAAAAAAAACTTGACACATCACTCACCCATCTTTTACACGTTTTTAGAGGTGGTTTATTTTTTCTTCGTTCAATATAACCAATATTTCTGACGATCTGTACGGAATTTTGCAAATCTAAAACCACGAACGTTTTCTACATAATTTTCTCTTTCAAATGAAATCCCTGATGACATACTTTCGAGTTGTCGGTTGCACAAGTATTCATCTTCGTCATGCAAGTATTCATACCTCGTTAAGCAAGTATTCATCATTATGATTCACCTAGCTGTTTTGCTAATCAATCTCTCATTTTGTCCCTCAGTCAATAACTACCTGAGTAACGACTAACTAAGTGTGGGACTACTTAATATTTGGTAACCGCCTAATATTTAAAAGATTTTACAGCTGTCGTGCGCGAGTATTCATCTATAATACATCAAGTATTCATCTGTAATGCATAAAGTATTTATTCTAAGATATCATGTATTTAAAAAAAAACTGGACACATCATTCACTCATAACGTATTCAACCCTATGAAACAAATTATTCAACTTCATTTAATAAGTATTCAACAACCATATTATCAAAGTAAGTGCAAAAGTAATAATAGATTTTCATATCTAATGTAATCCAAGCAATTTAACAAATGATTACCAATATAAATATTCATACCAAACAAATAAAGTATTCATCCATAATTTTATTAAGACTAACTACACATATCATACTAACTAATTATCCATTTACACTATGAATGAAACAAACTCAACAGTTGATAACACTCTTATTCATACATCACAAAAAAAGTATTAACAATTTAAAGTATTCATCGGTAATCCTAAAGTATTCATCGTTCATCCATAAAGTATTCACCTTATATGAGCATAAACTTCTTACTCAGCCAAACTTCTAAAATAATGATCTGTCAAAAAACACTTCACTTAAAAGTGTGAATTACTTGTCAGTAAAGTATTCATACTTATATGAGCATAAAATTCTTACTCAGCCAGTTCAATATTCATTCATATTTAAAATACAAGCATTCCAACAGTTGGTGTAGCATATTATTCTATCATACTAAGTATTCACTAATAATGTAATAAATAATTACATATGTATATAAAGTATTCATCTATACTTATCAAACTACTGACTGTACCTGTTATCTCTAAGAAACATAATCATACATAAAGTATTCATTCATATACATCATAAGACAATACCACAAATGATCCCAATCAATTCAACAGTTTGTGTATCACATCAGGTATTCATCCCAAAAGAATAAACTATTCACTCTCAATTTCAAACATAAAATATTTATTACATAAGTATTCACTCATACAGTAGCAACTAATTCATATAGTAGCAACTAAGTATTCATCCATACAGTAGGAACTAATCTATTTCAAACATAAAGTATTCATCATACTTGTCCAAAGTCTGAATATACATGTAATAGTAAGTATTCATTACTAGTCTACAAATCATTCAATCTCATACATAAAATATTAATTTATAATTAACAGAAGACTAACTGCAACAATAATGGCTATTCATATCTAATTTAAAAAAATTATAATCATGCCTAATTTATTCATTCATAATTATCCAAGCAATTATGAATCCAAGCAATTCAATAGTTAATTACCCCCTCAAGTATTCATTCCTCACAAAAAAAATATTCATACTATATAATCAATATATTCACTTATATAAAGGAAATTGTTACCTAAGAGGAGTAGATATTGTTTATTCAGCAAGAGTTATGAAATATTGATCTGTCAAAAAAAAGGGATAAAGTGTGAATTTTGAATCAAGACAGTATGGATCTCACATCCATAAAGTATTAATCTGTAAAATCAGAAAGTATTCATCCTTATGAGCATAAAATATTTACCTGAGATGAGTATAAATTGTTTATTTAGCAAGAGTTATTTAATATTCATCTGTCATATAGAAAAGAGGATAGAGTGTAAATATTGTATCAAGAAAGTATGCATCTCATAATCATAAAGTATTCATCATTATCACAATAGATCATCTGATTGTACGGAAATAAACATCAAAAGTTCAATAAGATCAAAATAGACTGAAAAACAACTACAAATGTAGATGTCCGATGCTTCCAACAGAAATCACAAATACGAATTAGAAGACGATGATCAAAGGTAAGAATTAAATTGAGATTGAATTAGTGATTTACTTGAAATCCATATCACCAGAGCCCGATCGCGTGATAGCTTGATCGCCTGACAGACTTTGATCAGCGGAATGTTTAGATCATAGTTGAGATCACCGGAGTTGGAAGTTGAGACCGAGGTGTGTCAGAGCATCGACTATTTTAGCACCAGTGATGTACTCGTCCTATTCGGATCAATCTTTGGATGGATTAAAGCAACAAAGAGTGAGAGAGGAGAGAGGAGAGAGAAACAAGTGAAAGCAAGTTACTGAACTTTTCCAGAGCTCCGGTGCTGGGCACGGCCCGAATTAAGGGATGTGAGAGGAAATGGGTGTCGGAGAGGAAGAGCGGTGAGGTGCAGATCTGACCGACTGAGGCAGAAGGGGCAGTGGCCGCATGGTAAGGGAGAGAAACAAATCGTTTTTGTTTATTAAGGGAGAGAGATATTTGTTACCTCAAAGAAAGATAATATTTTTTTTTTCTGTGGATAAAAGAAATTGGTACCCACGTGAGCATTTATGATGGGTTTTATGAGACCACCTTCTTTTAATAGAAAAATAGATACAGACAAATTAAATGTCGTTAAAATTAGAGTTAAAGAATTGGGGGACGTTTAGGAGACGGATTCAAGGGGTATGATATAATTACCCTTTTTTTATAATAAATAACAATAAGAGGAGGGATCCACTTACAATATTTTGGATCTTACAACATGTTATAATATTTGATTTCACAACTTTTAAAGTCCAAACAGTCGATCCAAACCTTTCAACATGATCTCTACATCAAAATGTGTTTCGAGATCAAATTTTACATTATTTTTTGAATTTTTTTACTATTTATTAAATATTTTACAAAACTGCTGTTTTCAGTAGTCCAAAATTTTCTAAAAACAGCAATTTTGTAAAATACTTAATAAATACTAAAAAATTCAAAAAAATGTAAAATTTGATCTCAAAAGTTTGATAATAGGGATGGATTTAAAAGAAGACAAGTTACGACCTTCTGGCTTCTAACCTTGAAAGTTCAACTGGTAACGGTCCGATGCGATTTCTGTTATAATTGGAATTTTAAAACAAGATTTATTAATAAATAAATCATAATCGTGTCAAATTAAAATTTAGACAAAATTGATAAATAAAAAATCAATAAATGAAAACTAAATTAGATTTTTCAAAAGATTTGAACTTTTAAATTCAAATGGGGTTGAATTTACAATAATAATATGGTTAAAAGAGATAAATAAAATGACCCGCCACACGAAAGGATACACGCCACATCCTCACCCTCCTTTCCTCTCTTCCTTCCCGCCGAAGACGGGTGCGTATTCACTGAGATATCTCAATTTTTGCGTGACCGACGTGTCCGGTGCCTATTTGGGTAACCGTAGGGGGCCATTATTATTTGTGCTTTGCGATTTGCGCAGAATGCATTTGAACGTTTGAGATATTCCAAAAAGTCACGCAAAGTTTGAGATATCTCAGAGGATGCAAATTCCGCCGAAGACACCCTTCCCTTTATTTTTAATTTTATTTCCTTCTTCTTCCTCTGTACGCATCATTCTCCATCTCTCTCCTCCTGTCCCTTCGCAGTTTCTCTCTCCTTCGTCTATAACCCCTGAAATTTTTTTTAAGATTCATAATAAAACAAAAAGAAAAATGAAATTAAGTACCGAATATTACTAGCCATGTTTGATTTTGCCGATTTTTTTATTAATATCCATCATTAAATGGAAAAATTACAGAAATGCTCACGATTTTTGGAAATTTTTAAAAATGTCCAAATTTTCAGAAATCTTAACGTTTGACTTACTTTCAGAACTATCAGAAAACTTGACAGCTGACTTACTTTTATAATTGTCAAAAAAACCTGACGGTCTTGTTATATATTTTTTTTTTCTGTATATAGGCTATATAATGTTGTTTCTCTCTCCTCTAACTCATAATTCACTCAAACTCAACAAAAGAGAAAAAAAAAAAAAAAAAAAAAAAAAAGAGAGAAAGAGAAAGAGAAACATATCTTATATAGTATGTTTTCAGGAGGAAAAGAAATACATAATTATCAGGATTTTTGGCTGTCCTGAAATAAATTTAGCCCGGCGGTCCTAAAAGGAAGTGGACTGTCAGAAAATCTGGCAGTTTGAGCATTTTTAAATTTTTTAAACAATTGTGGACATTTGTGTAATGTTTTATTTAATGATGGATATTAATAAAAAAATTCAGTTGATTTTGTTTTATTTGTTGATTTGTTGTTGTGAATTATGTGTAAAATGGATGAATTCTGATACCGGGTTAAAACCCGATTATAGACTCCCTATAAAATCATGCTGGTTGTTCACGACCTCTGTTCATTCTAACATTTTATTTTTGGACCTATCTGTAAGAAAATGTGGAATTTGTTTATAAACCATAAATATAAAAAAAAATTAACAAATTGTAAAATAATTTATGGGTCCGGAATTCTAATTCGGCACAAAACAAATAAAAATGGTTCGGGCTGAATTTCCATATTAGTACTTATATTTCTTAATTTTCTTTTTTCTATTTATAGTTTATAAAAAATTCCAGAAAATGTGGAAGTAAGAGATAAAATGGTCATTGGCTTGGTAAGATGCCCTTGTTATAGGGCTTAAATTGCCACTTACCCAAAATTTGGGCTCGGCTGACAAAAACATAATAATTATTATAAAATGTATGAATTGAGGCTTGTTCGAAACTTAAAATAAAATTTCAAACAAAACATCATTATTTATTGGAATTGGAGCTCGGCTGTGAAAAGAAATTAAATTGACTTTGAACATTTTTTTTTTTTGGCAAATTTCTCTAGAACTCACTAAATTTTATCATTTATTGTGAATTGATTATTTAAATTTGATTTGTCTCTTTATAGTTATCAATTTTTTATTTGTTTCAATGAAGTCACTTTATAATTTTTTTTATCTAAAATATTAACGGAATATACTCATTCTGTCTAAAATATTTTTAATATTTTTTTATGTAAAAATTATAATTTCAAAAAATATATTTTATTTTATGTTTTCTTTAGAAAAATTATAAAAAATATACATAAGCTTCAAAAAGTTATGCCTCATTATAAAATTTTCTCCAAATTATGCTTCTATATGTAAAAATTATAAAAATATATATAATTTTGAAAATAATTATAAAATTGTGTCCCACCCAAACTTTTTTTCTCTACCTTAATAAAATATTTCTCTTCCCCAGGTTGTTTCCGAATTCAAGCTCAACTCGATTGATATCAGCCATTAAATCAATATTTATTTCTTTAAGTGCTAATTGTAGATTTTAATAATGATGTGCATAGAGCTGCTCTCTTATTGAAATATTTCTTTTTTGTCCGAATATAAGCTGCTAATGTAATTATATTGAACATGCCATTTCTCTCAATATTCTTACATCAATTGAGTTTGCTGAATATGGATGATTTACTGCAATTACTGATTAAGGGCACATGCACACTAATATTTTCAGACGAGAGGAATAAAGCTAACAAAAAAAATACTAAGGTAAATTTGACTAGAATTGTATGTTGTAACCTTTGTATCATATACGTACATTTTTTTAAATTCATTTGGAAATTTCATGAACTTAATCCTCAGCCTCAAAAAGAAAACAATAAAAAAGATCTAACTTTTATTTATGTTACTCAACTTTTTTTTCTCATTTCTCAAGTTTTGGCTGCTCAATAATCAATCACAAAAAAATCAAATTATGTGTTAGAACTGCATGGTAATCAGTAACCATGTATCCAATCTTGTAGATTATAAATCAATTTCTTAATAAATGCAGGGTAGGCTTTCACTACCTATTCATTCGTCTTAATTTTACCAACAAGTAGAAAAATAAAAAATAAAATCATGTAGCAAAAGAGAAAATAAATAATAAAACCTAAATAGATGGTACAGAAAGCCCGTAGGCAGAACAAGAGAATTGAAGGACGAGATCCAACCCGGTACAAAGAAAAAAGTCAAAGCGAAAAGGAAGAAGAAAAATAATGTGAGACAAGGAAAGAGCATGATAAATGCTTGGTTAGAACTGTCTTACGTTATTGGTAATTCTAAAACAAAACAAAAAAATCATGTAAAATGCTAGATTACTTGGAAAGCAACATCATGTGTACCAAGATATCAATAACCAATGTATAGAGACAAAGGAAAAAAGGTAAAAGCATATTAATTAGTTCTACACGAGAATTCATCACCAGTAGTTCCAGTACCCAACATAATAGCACTACAAATCCAAATTAGACATAACATTAAGTAATTAAAACTAATATAATTTAGGAAGCAAAAGACTAGAAGAAAATTTTCAATTATACTCAGGCAGCAGAACTCAAGTAATAATGAACACCATAATAGATACCAAATGTTTAGTCCCAGTAATATGGACCTGTCGTGATGATGCGACAATTTGGCAATTCAGCAACAGCTTCTCGCAAGCACTTGACCACCCAATCAAATATTCTATCCTTCTTACAGAATTTAACCTTGACAGTTTCAAGCTGTTCGCATTTGAACCGTGCAACTTTTATTTGTTTTCTCTGTAACTATCAAACAAAAGATAGAAATTAAAATAAAGAAAGAGCATAACACTTGTTGCTTGCAAATACAAAACAAAATATAGAAACTTAAAAAGTAAAGTAAAGAATTACAATCTAGGTTTTTCTTATGAGTTATGATTTTTCATTGAGAAAAATAGCAGGATATTACCATTCAATTTAACAACTGCAATCTACTCTTTTCAGTTGTTTCCTGATCATCAGAATTCATTAACCTTCATCTGCAGCTTCTTTCCAAATTGAGACTAACCTCCCACTCATTTATCATTTATAGTAAAGACAATGATCATATATTACCATACAAAAATATAGATTGACTTTGTTCTGTAACAAAGGTATACAAAGAACATACAACCTGAATTTTGGATTGCAGCCAATTTAAAACTATTGGTAAAGAGAGAACTAACGTTTGGTCTAGTGGCAAAGGCAATGCTCTTTGTGTGGAACGTGTACGTTCGAAACCTGGATAGAGGATTTTCTGGGGATGTTTTTTGACTTGACCCCACCCCCCAACCCCCCCCCCCACACACACACACTCAGCCCCACCCCCCAACACGCAAAAACTTTACTCCAATAAAGAAACAAAAAACTCTTGGAAGACAATTCAAACAGTTCAAAAAGTACATAAAAAGGGAGAATCATTAAGTACCTCATTGCCGCAAACCCAACAAGATATGAGACCTAAAGAAAGCTTCTTTAAATTAGGACAAAGCTCCAACAATGGAGAAAGTGGATTGAAGTCGAGACAATTCAAACAAAGGTCACTCAAAGAAAGGCAAGTCAATTTTGAAAAGGCTCTGCAATTTGCTATTTCAGCTTTCAAAAAGTCCTACAAAAGGTGAAGAAGATAATAAAATTTCCATCTGAAAATAAAAAATACAGACTGATAGGAAATTTTGGAAGAAAAAAAAAAACCTTGAACATGAAAGAAAATAAGTGTTTACCTCTGGCAAACTGCCTTCACCTAGATAGTGTCCTAGTTCAAGACGATGAACATTGCTGAGGCCACAAAGAATGTTGCTCTTGGTCACATCAATAGGATCGTACTCACAAGTCATATAATCAAATTTAATGCATGCTTCTTGTAGAGATGGCATGTTCAATATAATTCCCTTTTCCTGGCAGTAACACATTTTAAAGTGAAATGACAGAAGATTGGGGGAATTAATTATCATTTCACTTAACTCGCTCGATCCCTTATGACAATGTGTCAAGAATTTCAAATGTTTCAGACTATGAGAAGTAATTTTAAAAAACCCAACCATGCCACCTTCCACATGCAAATCTTCAAGCACCGGGCAACCGCAGAGAAGCTTACTCATGAAATCCTCATCAAATTCTGTATACTCACTCATGAAATCCTGATCAAGTACTGAAGAAAAAAAGAGATGGAGTTGTTTGAGGGAAGGGAGGTTTATAACCTCAGGGGTATCGATAGGCCCTGTGATGTTAAGGGTGACATACTCTAGTGACGGACAAGTGAAAACTTCTGAAGGAAAAAATATGCTTATGTTTTTGATAGTGAGAACTCGAAGATTACACTTGATGGCATACCGAATACAAGGTCTGATGGATGTGCACAACACGTCCCTCGGGACACCATTATATTCAGGACCACAATCAAGCATCAGAGTGTGTAGTTGGGATGTAGCTTCACGGAGAAATAGGACCGTACTAACAAAATCTGTGAACCTCTTCTCCTTGTTAAGGGAAGAATCGTTCACCTGATTGTTCCTGAGTTCATGAAAATCAAAATTGAGAATGGGCAAAGTGGTCCAGAGAGTTTTCCATCTCTTTGAGAGCACACACAGCTGAACAGCCTCCCAAGCAGACATGAACGACATAATGTGATGCAGTATTGGATCAGGCAAGCTGCTCAACATGTCTCTGTTACCCCCAAGATCTTGAGTTCTCTGACTCAGATCTGGCCATGGTTAAAGATTCTCAGAACAGGTGTTGTGCACCAATCCTGTGCCCAAGAACAAGGAAATCGAACAAGCCAGCTAGCTGGGAACAAACACATGATATAACTCGTCAGTCGCTCAATTACATTATATAGTAGTGGGATTCTAATTACAAGTTTTACAGAAAATATTGCATCTATGTGCTTTTAGCTATGCTCCCTGTATTATATTTTATCATTATGTTTCACAACACAAAAAGAATATAACGGGAAAGTTTCATATGCGCCAAGCAAAATCTCAGTGGTAGTCTATGTCCCTATGAAGCATTAGAAAGTATATCACATACCCATCCTCAATTTCATTCCTAAAACCAAATTGCCCCAATTAGGCTTCAATGCTTCTACATGATGAAAAAAAAAAAGAGCTAACTCTTGCTTCCCTAAAAATAAAACCAAATATGTTGCTCTTCTCCGAGAAAAGCAAGACATCCCAACTATTTAAATGCTTTCAACAGTCCACATATATTTGTTCTATTACAATCTAAATAAGTGAATAGTTGAAACTATTTAAATGGTTGAATGACGAATAACAAGTTCCTAAGTTTCTCTGAGAAAAACAACATATTCACACTCCTAAAAATAACCCGGAATTGTCTTATGACAATTGGCGCATGGCAAGTGATGAAAATCAGATTTATTGCTTATATTGTTTAGACTTTAGTCTAACTTATATTGCTGTAAACGCCAGTGGTATACAAAATATTGTATTTTGAATACAAACAAATAACAAAAATGTTTTTTCAAAAACTAATAAATGTAATTAAGTACAAAAAAAAAAAAAAAAACCAGACTCATGTTGTCTTTTTTTTCTCAAAAAGTATCAGTTCAAAAGGTACATAAAAAAAGAGAATCATTAAGTACCTAATCGCCACAAACAGAACAATCACTGAGACCTAAAGATTCTCAGAGGAATTTCGTCGAACAGGTGTTGTGCATCAGTGCTGTGAGCTGGGAGGAGAAAAGGAGGGGAAGAGAGAACGGATACGCTGCTTGATGTCTTTGAAGTAGGAGGAGACGGAGGATTGGGACTGAGATTCGTCGGAGGGAGGAGGAGAAGAGGCGGCGGAGAAGAGAAGTGAGAAAGATAGAAGGCAAAGAGTGAGAAAGCGAAAAAAAAAAAAATAGAGACGGAGAGAAAAAGAGAAATGGGAAAGACCGTGTTTTTTTTACATACTCAAAAAAATAAATAAAATAATAAAAATATCCAAGATTTCAATTTAATGGTAAAAATACAATACTGTTATAGTAATTTTTATATTTTTTATTAATTTTCAGTTTGTTTTTTTTGGCAAACCGCACCCCGGGGGCGGTTGGTTTGGTACTGCTACAGTAAAAAAATTTAGAATCTTAATATTTTTATCTAAAAATGTTCAAATTTTATAGCAAACAAAAATATTTATTCTTACACTATGTTCGCAATTTTTTTTAGATCTTAATATATTTATTTAAAAATAGAAAATGAAAAATGGTCAATTCTATAAGAAACAAAAATGTTCAATTTTTTTTGTTGGATATAAAATTTGTGTTTGATATAAAATATATAAAATTGAACACTTTTCATTTCTCATTTCTAGATGAAAATATTAATATCTTAAAAAAGAAAAATTGACCACATAGTGTAAGCACTACAGCAGAAACGCATTTCAGCGATCGGTATCAGAGACCGGTGTGTTCGCCGGTCTCTGATACCCATTTTTCTTAAAAAAAATTTATAAATTACAAAAAGCTAAGGAGACCAGCTTATCGGAGACCAGTATCAGAGACCGGCGAAAATTGTCATCGCTGAAGCTAATTTTTTATTTAAAAAAAAAATATTCGGCAATAACCTTTCAGAGACCGGCGCCCATGACTATCAGATACCATATTTCCCGGTCTCTGAAAGTTTTTGCTAAAAAAACCCCACGAATCCTTTCTTCTTCTTCTCTGCCGCGTGCGCCTTTCCAATTTTTAGGTTTAGAAATTTCAATCTGCTGTTCCGCCGCGCCTGGTGCGATCCCGCCGCCGTTTTGCTGCCACCCAACTCTCTCTCTCGATATCTCTCTATTACTCTCTCTCTTTCGTTTTTTTTTATTTTTTAGTTTTTAATTAGTCGTTGTTTTTTTTGGTATTTCTTTGAACTTTCAGTTATAATTTTAGTTATAGTTTTAGTTATCATTTTTTTTTTGTTATAGTTTTGTTTTTTTTTTTTTTTTTGTATTATTTCTGTTTTTTGTTACTTTTTTTTTTCATTTTTTACTCCTTTTTTTTTTCTTCTGTTTTTTCCTTTTCTTTTTGTTGTTTTTTATTTCTTTTTTTTTTTTTCGTTTTTCTTTTTTCTATTTTTTATTTCTGTTTTTTATTTCTATTTTTTTTGCTGTTTTTTATTTCTGTTTTTAATCTGTTTTTATTTCTGTTTTTTTTCGTTTCTTTTTTCTATTTTCTGATTTCTGTTTTTTTTTTTATTTCGGGTTTGATATTTATTTTTTCCTAATAAATTTTGATAACCAACAATAAATTAAAGGTTTGGTTTAGTTTAGTTTGTTGAGCATAACTACCAATAACTAGTTTGTTTAACATAAGTAGCAATGACAACTCTTTATTTAGTATAATTTAGCTAGTTTGCATAATTTAGGTTTAACCCTTTAGTTAAACCCTTAATTTAGGTAGTTTGTATAATTTAGTTAGTTTGCAAATTGACAACCCTTTAATTTCAATTGATGACCCTTAATTTCACTTTTAATTTCAATGCTATATGCAAACTAGCATAATGACACTCTTTGGTTAAACCCTTAATTTCAATTTGCAAAGACAACCCTTTAATTAGTATAACTAATATTAACTTGATATTGTTCTTATTAGGATACGAGGTGGAGAAGATCGGCATTGAATCGAATTGGTGTTGAATGTGTATTGAATTTAACCGGTATTGAATGTGTACTCAATTTCAGTATTGAATTAGTTAATTAGTGATTGCTTATTGAATTTGAGTATTGAACAGGTATTGAATTGTTATTAAATAGCTTAGTGATTGAAACTTGCTTGTTATTGGATATTTAGTATACAGATGTTGATTGGATATTTATAGTTGGTATATTTATGTTCTTGTTCTATGTGATTGTTTATTCGTTTTTAATATTGATTATATATGGGAATATCGATGCAATTGTACGTCTGATAACAATTCTGAAACGACAAAATACCAATAATAAATAAAACCAATAGAACTGGTTTTTTGTGTATCAGAGACCAGAACTGTGGTTTCTGATACTCAAGTTATCAGAGACCGGTTTTTGGGTATCAGAGACCGGAAATTTTGGTTGTTGTTAACTAAACATGACGTCATCGTGATTTTTCAGAGACCAAAGTTCTGTGGTCTCTGAAAATGTATCAGCTGTCGGGATGATGTCATTCAGCGACCGGTGACGTCACCCGAGAGCTATCAGAGACCACACTTTCAGAGACCGGTACATCAGTGACCAAAATTCACTATCAGCGACCAAGTGGACTATCAGAGACCGGCGAAATCACCATCAGCGACCAAATGCACCGATCTCTGATGCCCTTCTCTGCTGTAGTGAAGATTGAACATTTTTGTTTGCAACACTTCTTACTTCTCATTTTTAAATGAAGATATTAAAAAAAATTGAGGATATAGCATAAGATTGAACATCTTTGTTTGCTATAAAATTCAATACTTTCCATTTCCTATGTTTAGACTTTAGATAAAAATAATAAATAGTGTAAATTTGAAAAAAAAAATTGTTATAAAATTGAACATTTTCCATTTTCTATTTTTAAATGAATATATTAAGATCTTAAAATATTTGAGAAAATTGTGTAAGATTGAATATTTTTGTTTGTTATAAAATTTAACACTTTCCATTTTCTATTTTTAAATGAATATATTAAGATTTAAAAAAAATAGAGAACATAGTGTAAGATTGAATACTTTTATTTTTTATAAAATTTGAACATTTTTAGATAAAAATATTAATATCCTAAAATTAAAAAAATTACTGTAGCAGTACTAAACCGCCCCATAGCAGCGCGGTTTGTGAAAAATTTTAAGTTTAATATTCTCTGTTGGTATTAGTTGAAATTTTATTCTACAAAAATAAGAATTTCCTTCTTATTATCCTACAAAAAAATTATATCCAACAAAAAAATTGAACATTTTTGTTTCTTATAAAATTGACCACTTTTCATTTTCTATTTTTAAATGAATATATTAAGATCTTTAAAAAAATTGAGAACATAGTGTAAAAATGAATATTTTTTTTGCTATAAAATTTGAACATTTTTAGATGAAAATATTAAGATCCTAAAAAAAAAAATTACTGTGGCTGTACCAAACTGCCCCACAATGGGGCAGTTTTCCAAAAACAAACACTAAAAAATAATTTTTAAAAAAATACTGTAGCAGTACCAAACTGCCTCACTGTGAGACGGTTTGGGTATTTTTGCCTTTAAATTGAAATATTGGGTATTTTATTATGTTATTTACTTTTTTGGGTATGTAAAAAAAAACACGGGGTTTTGATGAAGTACTCAGTTTCAAAACATGACAAAGGTCTCTAAATTAATTGAATTAATGTTAGTTTAGTTTGTATTTCATACGCCCAAACCAATATACAAGAATACGATGTATATCACCTCAAAATATATAGTGTTATATTTATATAGTGTCACAAACAGCCCGTTTTTGTATGGAAGAAATAAAATTCATTTTTAAATCTAAAAAAAGTAATATTAGTTTCAAGATTAAGGAAAAATGGTTTGAGTTTTCAATTATGTCCCACAATGTAATTTTTTGTTTTTTTGTCAGATCGGGTTTTCCTTTTTTTTTTTTTTTTTTTTTTTTTTTACTTTTTTGGAGTATTTTTATTTTAGTAGGATTACAATGCATTATTGTTTTTGTGCTCTAGAGTGGAAAAATTGTGATGTAGGGCGTGTTCGGCCGCTCCACTGTTCCCGCGGGAAAAAGAAAATTCAGTTCAACTGAATTTTTTTTCCCACGTGAACAGTAATTTTTAGTTCAATTCTCATGCCCATGCCCATTCCCAATGGCCCGCCGAACATGCCCGTATTTTGTCATGTCGTGACTAAAATATCAAGTTGTGGTCACGGCACGTGAGTCACGTCATGACCAAGTCGTGCTGTGACTAAACGTGTCTTGCCACCAAACATGTCGTCGCCGGTCAAGCTAGTCATGTATAAACATATTTAACTATTTATTTCTTAATTTAAATTTTTTTATTTAAAAAATTCAGAAAAGTTCCTAAAAAAAAATTGGAATAAATTTTTGAAATATTAAAATGAAGAATTTATGTTTGAAAAATATGTGTTGTTGACTAACGTGTTGTTCTCCAATATATGCTTCTACTTCAGTGTTTTTATATGTAAAAATTATAATAATATAATTTGAAAATAATTATAAAATTGTGCCTCATCCAAACTTCTTTTCTCTAATTGCCAAAATATCCCTTCCCAGGATGTTCCCGAATTCAAGCTCAACACGATCAATATCAGCCATTTGTTGGTAAGCCTTCACTTGTATGAAGGCCATTAATCAATATTTCTTTCTTTCAGTACTAATTGTAGATTTTTATGTTGAAATTACTTCTTTGTCCGAACAAAAGCTGCTGAGTTAATTATGTTGAACATGCCATTCCTCTTAATATTCTTACATCAATCGAGTTTCTGTTGAATATGAATGATTTATTTCTCATCATATGATCAGTAACCTTGTAGATTATAAATGAATTTCTTAATAAATGCATGGTAGGCTTTCACTACTTATTCATTCCTCTTAATTTTAACAATAAGTTGGGGAAAAAAGCATGTAGAAAAAGAAAAAAATAAATAACAAAACCTAACAATAACCAATGCATGGAGAGCGGGAAAAAAAAAAAAAGGAAAGCATATCAATTAGTTCTACACGAGAATTCATCACCAGTAGTTCCAGTACCCAACATAATAGCACTACAAATCCAAATTAGACATAACATTAAGTAATTAAAACTAATATAATTCAGGAAGCAAAAGACTAGAAGAAAATTTTCAATTATACTCTGGCAGCAGAACCAAAGTAATAATGAAAACCATAATAGATATCTAAAGTTTAGTCCCGGTAAAATGGACTAGTCGTGATGATGCGACAATTGGGTAATTCAGCGACAGCTTCTCGCAAGCACTTGAGAACCCAATCAAATACACTACCCTTCTTCATATAGAATTTAACCTCGACAGTTTCAAGCTGTTCGCATTTGAACCGAGCAACTTTTATTTGTTTACTCTGTAATTATCAAACAAAAGATAGAAATTAAAAAGTAAAGTAAAGAATTGCAATCTAGGTTTTTCTTATGAGTTATGATTTTTCATTGAGAGATATAGCAGGATGTTACCATTCCATTTAATAACTGCAATCTACTCTTTTCAGTTATTTCTAGATCATCACAATTCATTAACCTTCATCTGCAGCTTCTTTCCAAATTGAGACCAACCTCCTACTCATTTATTGGTTATAGTAACACAGCCAATGATCATATAATACCATATAAATATATAGGGTGCCTTTGATCCGTATCATAAGTATATTAAGGACATATAACCTGAATTTTGGGATGTAACCAATTTAAAACTCTTGGTAAGAGAGAACCAGCCTTTGGTCTAGTGACAAAGGCAGTGCTCTCCATATGAGACGTGCATGTTCGAAACCTAAATAGAGGATTCCGAAAGGATATAAAAAACAGTTGGGTGACCCCCGCCCCCCCCCCCCAACTTTACTCAAAAAAAAAAAAACCCTCCTGGAAAAGAGTACCAGTTCAAAAGGTACGTAAAAAAAGAGAATCATTAAGTACCTTAATGCAGACACAATAATCACTGAGTCTTAAAGAAAGCTTCTTTAAATTAGGACAATGCTCCAACAATGACGAAAGTTGACTGAACTGGAGACAATTTAAACAAAGGTCACTCAAAGAAAGGCAAGTCAATTTTGAAAAGGATCTGCAATTTGCTATTTCAGCTTTCAGAAAGTCCTACAAAAGGTGAAAAGAAGATAATAAATTTCCATCTGAAAATAAAAAATACAGACTGATAGGAAATTTTGGAGAGAAAAAAACCTCAAATGTGAAAGAAAATAAGTGTTTACCGCTGGCAAACTGCGTCCACCTAGAAACCTTCCTAGTTCAAGACAAAGAACATTGCTGAGGCCACAAAGAATGTTGCTCTTGGTCACATCAGTAGTACGAAACTCAGTATCAAACTCAATGCATGCTTCGTGTAGAGATGGCATGTTCAATATAATCCCCTTTTCCTGGCAGTAACACGTTCTAAAGTGAAATGACAAGAGATTGGGGCAGTTAATTATCATTGCACTTAACTCGTTCGATCCCGCATAACAATGTGCCGTGAACTTCAAATGTTTCAGACTATGAGAAGTAATTTTAAAAAACTCAACCACACCACCTTCCACATGCAAATCTTCAAGCACCGGGGCAACTGCAGAGAAGCTTACTCATGAAATCCTGATCAAATTCTGTAGTATACTCACTCCTCCGATCACGTACTAAAGAAAAAATGAGACGGAGCTGTTTGAGGGAAGGGAGGTTTATAACCTCAGGGGTATCGATAGGCCCTGTGATGTTAAGGTTGACATACTCTAGTGACGAACAAGTGAAAACTTCTGAAGGAAAAAATATTTTTATGTTTTTGATAGTGAGAACTCGAAGATTACACTTCATGGCATGCCGAATCCAAAGTCTGATGGACGTGTACAACACGTTCCCTGGCACAACAGAATAGTTCTGAAAACAATTAAGAGTCAGAGTGTGTAATTGGGATGTAGCTTCACGGAGAAATAGGACCGTACTAACAAAATCTGTGAACCTCTTCTCCCTGTTACGGGAATAATGGTTCACCGGATTGTTCCTGAATTCACAAAAACCAAAATTGAGAATGGGCAAAGTGGTCCATAGAGTCTCCCATCTCTTTGAGAGCACACGTAGCTGAACAGCCTCCCGAGCAGGTATGAACGACATTATCTGATGCAGTATCGGATCAGGAACAAGCTGCTCAGCATGTCTCTGTTACCCTGAGATATTGAGTTCTCTGACTCGGTTCTGGCCATGGTTAAAGATTCTCAGAGAAATTCGTCGAACAGGTGTTGTGCATCAATCGTGTGCCCAAGAACAAGGAAATCGAGGAAGCCAATCACACCTGAAACTTTCTATCTAGAAACGAAACTCTTTAAGCGTGATTGATTTGACTGTAAATCCGAAACTGAAAAAAAAATCAAAACAAAGATTAAAAAATTAAACATTGCAATGAAAAGGTATTATATACACCTATATAGTGCTGATGTCAGGCCTGAACTAAATTTGTATCTGTACTTGAAATCTATTTCTGTCAAGACTCACAACTTTCTTGACTTTCGTGACAAATCTATACATTTCACCTTTCCTTACATAGCAAATGATTCACCTTGCAGTAAAGAAACTAATGATAATATGATAGTAATATAACAAAAAAGAACCATAGTAATGTTTAAAATCTGACACAATAAAGTCCAATGAAAATTTTTGTTTGCCATAAAACAATTACAAATAGAATAACTATATAAAGGATTGTACCTTACAAACTTGAAATTTTCAATCTTGAAAAGAAACTCAAAGCAGTAAAACTAAACATTGAATGAAAAAATAATAGCAATCTTAAATGCCTCTGGATTTTTGTACTTATTTTTAAAATTTTCCTATCCCACTTGGCTTTATACACAAAAGATTAAAGAAAATCAAAACAAAGATTACAAAATTAAACATTGCAATGAAAAAAATAATAGAAATACTTAAATGCACTAACAACGTCATTCATGAATCTATATTTGGATTATTTTTAAACCATAAAACAACTATAAGGAGAATAACTTGGCTGCTCTTTTACAGAAACACAAAAATAATTGAAAGAATTGTTGGAGGAAATAACTTGGCACCTAAAGCTGTATACTGACAAGATGCAAAACAAACTACAGAGGGAAAACAGATAGCATACGAGGACACTGGTACGAACCCTGATATCACTGGTACGGATCATGAAATTAAGCCAAAATGCATCTGGGTTATCTAAGAGATGATGTCAAAATGTTTCGTTTGTTGGTTCTACTTTTAGTATTAAGTTGAGTAAGGTTATTTTTATGTTGTCTTTTTTTCAGTTATTTGCATTTATCTTTTATAGCTCAATTGTTTTGAGCTTGCCTTTCATTTTATGGGGGCAGGAACCATTTTTTTTTTCAAAACTACAAACAGAATTACTGTAGAAAAAGGTGTAGCTTTCATACCTGGAAGTTTGCAATTAGGATAAAAAATTGTTCAAGCAAGCACAACTGGTCCGACTGCAAATCTGAAATTGAAAAGAAAATCAAAACAAAAAACCAAATATTAAACATTTGGCACACAGTTATAAACCCTAAACCCTAAAATAGGAAACATGCTGAAATGAAGTATATTTCGGTAGCATTATCAGACCAATGTCTAAAGAAGCGAGAAAAAAAGATGAAAAGGGTATGAAAAAAAAAAAAAAACAATTTGAAATCGTAAGCTTACAAACCTCAAACTTTGCAATTCGGATAAAAAAAACTATTCAAGCAAGCGCAACTGATCGGATTGCAAATTTGAAATTGAAAAGAAATTCAAAACAAAGAACTAAAGATTAAACATTTGAGCAAAAAATGAAGATGAAAATGGGAAGGAAAAAAAAATTTGAAATCGTACGTCAGTGTAGAGAGCAGACTTGAAATCGCTCCAAAGAGGCTTCTCTGTAGCGCCAAAGAAAGACGAGATTTGGGAGGGTGGCTGTTCTATATCGCAAATGAACAGGAGAGATTGAGAGAGAACGATTTCTCTGTCTAGATGAACTCAATTCTTCGGTTCTGCCCTTTTCCTTTTATTTTAACTTTTTCCAGGATTAGATAGATATAGATAGGAATTCGCATCCTCTGAGATATCTCAAACTTTGCGTGATTTTTTGGAATATCCGAATCATTCAAATACATTCTACACGAATCTCAAAGGATACGCATCCTAACCCAAAATTTGATTTTGGCTGACAAAAACATAATAATTATTATGAAATGTATGAACTGAGGCATGGATGAACTTAAAATAAAAATTCAAATAAAACATCATTATTTCTTGGCATGGAGCACGGCTGCGGAAAGAAATTAGATCGACTTTGAACATTTTTTTCAGATAAATTTTGCTGGTAAATTTAATTTGTCTCTATATTTATTCAATTTTTTATTTGTTCTAAATTACTTTATAATTTTTTTATCCAAAATATTAACGAAATATACTCATTATGTCTAAAATAGTAACTGAATATACTCATTTAGTCTAAAACTTAAATTGAATAAACAGAGCATAACTACAGTCTTGCTAAATAAAACCTAAAAAGTTCACAACTTGAATAAAAGTTAAAAATGGCATTTCATAAGTTTTTATCCACATTATCAGTGGTCTTTCCACGAAACAACATCAAAAGACGAGCTTATTTTTTATAGCAAATTAAGCCGAAACTTTCTCAGTTGTAAAAAGCGTCCGTTTAAACAGATTAATCAACTAATTAGTCGTTGGCAGTGACCAAACTGTTAAGAATTTTTCCGACTAATTGGCCGTTTATTCTTAATTATGACATATTATTTCTAATTAATCATTTAATAATATCATATCCATCCGACAAACACATATCATTATTTACAACACTGGTACATATTGGTCACTTGTCGTCCCACAACAGCGAGTGATTTCATACTTGCTGATAAGTGATAACCAAACCAATCAAAATTTAATATACTTTAGTTACTCCAGTAAATTATCTGATGATGCTTCCGATAGTTCGTATGGATTTTGGTTATCATTATATACTACTTAATTATCATTAAATATTATTCTCTGAAAAGTTCAAATTGTTTAATTATTTAAATCATAAATCAAACTTTATCATTTTCTGGAATAAAATTTTCATACCGGTATACCATGCATAGTTAGTGACAGAGTTACATATATTGTCCTTTGATTTCAAATATATATTTTTGTGTAATGTTTCTTTATAAAATTTATAAAAATATACATAAGATTCAAAAAAATATACCTCATTATAAAACTTTCTCCAAAATATGCTTCTAATTCAATGTTTTTATCTGTAAAAATTATGATTTCAAAAATATATTTTTATATAATGTTTTCTTTAGAAAAATTATAAAAATATACATAAGATTAAAAAAATTATGCCTCATTATAAAATCTTCTTCAAAATATGCTTCTACTTCTATGATTTTATATGTAAAAATTATAAATATATACTCAATTTTGAAAATAATTATAAAATTGTGCCTCACCCAAACATTTTTTCTCTAATTTACTAAAATACTTCTCTTCCCGAATTGAAGCTCAACTCGATTGATATCAGCCATTTGTTGGTAAGCCTTCACTTGTATCATTATATGAAGGCCATTAATCAACATTTCTTTCTTTTAGTACTAATTGTATATTTTAATAATGATGTGCATAGAGCTGCTCTCTTATTGAAATTACTTTTTTGTCCGAATATAAGCTGCTAATTTAATTATGTTGAACATGCATTTCCTCTTAATATTCTTTACATCAATATTGAGTTTGTATTGAATATTCTTACATCAATTCAGCTTCAAAAAGAAAACAAACAAAAAGATCTAACTTTTATTTATGTTACACAACCTTTGTTTCTCATTTCTCAAGTTTTGGTTGCTCAATAATCAATCAAAAAAGATCAAATTCTGTGTTAGAACTGCATGATAATCAGTAACCATGTATCCAATCTTGTAGATTATAAATCAATTTCTTAATAAATGCATGGTAGGCTTTCACTGCCTATTCATTCCTCTTAATTTTACCAAAAAGTAGAAAAATTAAAAATAAAATCATGTAGCAAAAGAGAAAAATAAATTAAAAAAAAAAAACTAAAAAGATGGTACAAGACCTGACCCGGTACAAAGAAAAAAAGACAACAAAGCGAAAAAGAAGAAGAAAAATAATGTGAGACAAGGAAAGAGCATGCTTGGTTAGAACTGTCTTACATTATCGATAATTCTAAAACAAAACAAAAAAATCATGAAAAATGCTAGGTTACTTGGAAAGCAACATCATGTGTACCAATATATCAATAACCAATGTATAGAGACAAAGGAAAAAAGGTAAAGCATATTAATTAGTTCTACACGAGAATTCATCAGCATAATAGCACTACAAATCCAAATTAGAGATAACATTAAGTAATTAGAACTAATATAATTCAGGAAGCAAAACAGCTAGAAGAAAATTTTCAATTATACTCTGGCAGCAGAACCAAAATAATAATTAACACCATAACAGACACAGACAAATTTAGTCTCAGTGATATATCTGGTCTTGATGATGCGACAATTTGGTAATTCAGCAACAGCTGTTCGCAAGCACTCGACCATCTAACGAAATATTCTATCCTTCTTATAGAATTTAACCTCGACAGTTTCAAGCTGTTCGCATTTGAACCGTGCAACTTGTATTTGTTTACTCTGTAACTATCAAACAAAAGACAGAAATTAAAAAGTAAAGTAAAGAATTGCAATCTAGGTTTTTCTTATGAGTTGTGATTTTTCATTGAGAGAAATAGCAGGATGTTACCATTCAATTTAACAATTGCAATCTATTATTTTCACTAGTTTCCTGATCATCACAATTCGTTAACCTTCATCTGCAGTTTCTTTCCAAATTGGGACTACCCTCCCACTCATTTATTGGTTATAGTAACACAGACAATGATCATATAATACCATACAAAAATATAGGCTGCCTTTGTGCTGTAACAAAGGTATACTAAGAACATACAACCTGAATTTTGGATTGCAGCCAATTTAAAACTATTGGTAAAGAGAGAACCAGCCTGTGGTCTAGTGGCATAGGCAATGCTCTCTGTGTGGGATGTGCACGTTTGAAACCTACATAGAGGATTTTCTGGGATATTAAAAACAGTTGGGTAACTTGCCCCCCGTCCCAAAACTTTACTCCAATAAAGGGAAAAAAACTCTTGGAAGAGAGTATCAGTTCAAAAAGTACATAAAAAAGGAGAATCATTAAGTACCCCATTGCCGCCAATACCACAAGCTCTGAGACCTAAAGAAAGCTTCTTTAAATGAGGACAAAGATCCAACAATGAAGAAAGTGGATTGAAGTGAACATGAGCCAAACAAAGCTCATTCAAAGAAAGGCAAGTCAATTTTGAAAAGGATCTGCAATTTGCTATTTCAGCTTTCAGAAAGTCCTACAAAAGGTGAAGAAGATAATAAATTTCTATCTGAAAATAAAAAATACAGCCCACAGCCCAATAGGAAATTCAAAAAAAAAATACCTCAAATTTGAAAGAAAAGAAGTGCTTACCTCTGACAAACAGTCGACGTTCTGATAGTTTCCTAGTTCAAGACGATGAACATTGCTGAGGCCACAAAGAATGTTGCACTTGGTCTCAATAGGAATATAATCACTATTACAAGTATCATATATAATGCATGCTTCGTGTAGAGATGGTATGTTCAATGTAATCCTCTTTTCTTGGCAGTAACACGTTCTAAAGTGAAATGACAAAAGATTGGGGCAGTTAATTATCAATGCACTAAACTCGTTCCAACTCTCAGAACAACGTGTTGTGAATTTCAAATGTTTCAGACTATCAGAAGTAATTTTAAAAAGCTCAACTATTTCACCTCCCACATGCAATTCTTCAAGCACCGGGCAACCGCAGAGAAGCTTACTCATGAAATCTCGATCAAGTTCTGAAGTAATGAGATGGAGCTGTTTGAGGGAAGGGAGGTTTATAACCTCAGGGGTATCAATATGCTCTGTGATGTTAAGGGTGGCATACTCTAGTGACAGACAAGTGAAAACTTCTGAAGGCAAAAATATGTTTTCGATAGTGAGAACTCGAAGATTACACTTGATGGCATACCGAATCCAATGTCTGATAGACGTGCACAACAAGTCCCCCGGCACAACATAATAGTTCTGAACACAATCAAGAGTCAAAGTGTGTAATTGGGATGTAGCTTCACGGAGAAGTAGGACCGTACTAACAAAATCTGTGAACCACTTCTCCCTGTTAAGGGAAGAGTGGTTCAGCTGATTGTTCCTGAGTTCACGAAAACCAAAATTGAGAACGGGCAAAGTGGTCCAAAGAGTCTTCCATCTCTTTGAGAGCACACACAACTGAACAGCCTCCCAAGCAGACGTGAACGACATTATGTGATGCAGTATTGGATCAGGCAAGCTGCTCAGCATGTCTCTGTTACCCCGAGAACTTGAGTTCTCTGACTCAGATCTGGCCATGGTTAAAGATTCTCAGAGGAATTTCGTCGAACAGGTATTGTTCATCAATCCTGTGCCCAAGAACAAGCAAATCGAGCAACCCGACTAGCTGGGAACAAACACATAATATACCTTGTCAGTCGCTCGATTGCATTATATAGTAGTGGAATACTGATTACAAGCTTTAAAGAAAACCAAATATGTTGGGTAACTCTTGCTTCCCTAAAAACAAAACCAGATATGTTGCTCTTCTCCAAGAAAAGCAAGACATCCCAACTATTTAAATGCTTTCAACAGTCCACATATATTTGTTCAATTACAATCTGAATAGTTGAAAATATTTAAATTGTTGAATGACTCAGAAAAAACAACATATTGAATACAAACAAATAAGAAAAATGTATTTTCAAAAACTAACAAATGTAACTAATTTTGCTAATGCTTATTCCACAGAGTTGTTTATTTTTATTTCACCTGTTTTTTTCTAAACCAAACACTACAAAGAAACAAACAGAAACCAGACTCATGTTGCATTTTTTTTTGCCTCAAAAAAAAAAACTTCTGGAAAAGAGTATCAGTTCAAAAAGTAGATAAAAAAAAAAAAAGAATCATTAAGTACCTCACTGAGACCTTAAGATTCTCAGAGGAATTTCGTCGAACATGTGTTGTGCATCAGTGCTGTGAGCTGGGAGGAGAAAAGGAGGGGAAGAGAGTACTGATACCCTGCTTGATGTCTTTGAAGGAGGAGGAGACGGAGGATTTGGATTGAGATTTAGGCGGGGATTCGTCGGAGGGAGGAGGAGGAGAAGAGGCGGCGGAGAAGTGGAAAAGACAACAGGCAAAAAGGGAGAAAGCGAAAGGAAAAAACAAATAGAGACGGAGAGAAACAGAGAAATGGGTTTTGATAATTTCCCAGTTGGAAATAAATCTGCTGCGATCCAAACGGGATTTGTGCATATAAAACAACTTTTATTGAGATTTGTGCATTTCGAAAAATAAAATGTTGGATTTTGAATACCAGGTCCTGCAAATCTGCAATCCCTTTGGATCACAGCAGATTTATTTCTCAGTTCCAAAACATGACAAAGGTCCCCGATTTTTTTATTAATATCCACAAAAATACAAATAAGAAATATGTCCTTGGGACTGAAATTTTTTTATAAATGCCCCAGCCGCTCAGTTGAGGACAATTTACTTCCATCACTAGACCGCTCAGTGTTTGAGCGGTCAGATTATTATTTTTTTTACTGAACCACTCAGCGTTTGGACGGTTTTGGATCGATACCTTATGATTCAAATCCGTCATTTGAGATCGTTTCGAAATTTGAATTTGTCGCTCGAGATGTGTGCGCTCCACTTCCGGATGAATGATCTCGGATATGAATCGGACGGTCTGATTTAAACCCAATTTTTGAGTTACTTCACTAGACCTAAATTTGATGGTAGCCAGGGTGAAAACATAGCGAATACAAAGAAAATACGAAGCAGATAGTGATAAAATTATAAAAAAAAAAAAAATCATTTTCCAGATACGGATATGGACCGGATATCAGATATATTAGGCAAATACGGATATAGATTCGAATTAGATCAAATATTTATTAAAATAATATAAAAATATCTATTTAATTATAATGGTGAATAACATAAAATTTTCATAATATATATTAAAATATATGATATATATATCTACTATTCGGATACGGATAATTGAAACGTAAAACCGTATCAGTATCCTTATCCATACGAATATTCAGATATTAGACATCCACATTTAAGTTTTCGAATAGGGATCAGATATTATTTGATAATATCTACCGTTTTCACCCTTAATGGCAAGAACTTTTTTTAAAAATCATCACTAAATAATTAAAAGTTCGAAAATCTACTTGACTGCAAAATTTTTACAAAAAACATCATCACCGAATATGCGGTCATTGTTCTTAGTATTGAATGCTACACAATGATCATACGTATAAATAAAATCATCTTCAGTTTTCTTATTTGTCAAACCGTTTTTTGCTTTTTGTCAAACAGAAAATAATATTCGGTTTTCTACTTCTACAAACCGAAATTTATATTCGGTTTCATTTGAAATCATTTTTTTAAATCAAATTTGAAATCTTTCTTTAATTAATATTGAAAACTTTGATGCTTTGAATAGTTAATCAACCAATCCAAAGCCCAAGCTCATAACGAAAAAACAATTAATGTGCATCTACATACTTGAGGTCTTTCTCACTCCCGTTTGTTTTTTATTTATTTAATATCCAATCCTATTAATTTTTTAATTATTTAATGGTGTCTGGTCCCTTATGAAACCTAGTATGATGATCAGTTTCTAATTATCTCAAATCGAGGGTGATTTCCGGTTTTTAATTCCACAAACCGAACATGAAAACCGGTTTTTCATATTCTGAATTTTCTACGGCATCATAAGAAGGAAAGAGGTCAAAATGAGTTGAAATTCAATACTCATCATGGTGTCCGGTTTTCAAAATTCAATACCGAGAATTATTTCCGGTTGTGATAATTTAAAAAAAAAAATCAAATCAAGTTAGTTTTAGAACTTTTAATGATTTTATTGATGGTTTTTAAAATAAAATCCTAATGGCAGCGCATTAATTACTTGCACTCCCTTTTTACGTAAAGAACAAATTAAAGGATTACTATTTACTCATAGCTAGGGCTCCACAAAAAATTCGTAGTTCGTGATTCGATTCGAAAAAGTTCGTAAAAAATTCGATTTGAAATAGTTCAAAATTAATTCAAACCAAACTCAAACTGGACCTGGTTCGTTCGAAATAGGTTTGCAAACTATTCTAGTTCGAATCTCAAAGTAACGTGAACCGTTGATTTCTGCTGATGACTTATGTGCACTGATAACTTAAAAGTTAAAACATAAGACCATCCAGTAATAAGTCATAACTCGTAAGTCGTTACTTTTGCTCTCAATTCTGAAACCCTATACGACTTTCACCTCTCGCTCTCGACGACTACAATCACTCTTATTTGTTGTAAAAAAGTTTGTAAAAAATTTGATTCGAAATTATTTCAAACCAAACTAAGTTCGAAATTAATTCAAATCAAATTCAAACTGAAATTCGATTCAGTTCAATTTGTTTGCAGCCCTACTCATAGCTGCAGGCTGCACTGTTCTCAAAATATGAGTTGAGTGTTCATAAGAAAAAAAAAAAAAAAAACTGTGCATCATTTAATCGTTTGTGTTTTTTCGAGGCTATTTCAATGGGATCCTTTTCCAGTATCAACTATTTAAAAAAACATTAAATATTGGACTGGCAAAAAAATAATCGGTTTGAATAAAAAAATAGGACTGGTCATTTTTTGGTGGCATTTTTATAAATATCCCGCTAAGTTATGTATATTTTATTTTTTCTTAAATTATTGGTTATTAATAAAAATCTCGGCAAAGGTCCGAAATTGAATTAAGAGTGAGTCTATGGTAATATGCATATCACAGTTGATCCGTAATACGACTCAATATTTCTATTTTCAAAATCTTAATAGTCGATCCGAACCGTTCAACATGATCCCCGTATGAATATCTACTTGCGGACCGAATTTTATATTTTTTATATTACTTTTTTACTATTTTTAAGATAGATAGAAAATTACTTGATCTGAAAATTCTGGACCTTCCAAATCTACCTATCTTAAAAATAGTAAAAAAATTTTAAAAAATATAAAATTTGGTATGTAAGTACATATTCATATGAAAATCATTTTGAACGGTTAGAATCGACCGTTAGAACTTTAAAAACGAAAATGTTAATTCATATCACGAACTAAATCGTGATATGCATAGTACCATAGGCTCAATCTTAAAATAATGTTAGTTTAGTTTTGTCTTTCATACTCCCAATATACAAGAATACAATGTATATAACCTTAAAATATATATAGTGTTAAAGAAATATGAGTTTCAAGATTAAGGAAAAGTGGCCCACAATGTATTTTAAATAAAGAAATGGAATCATATAATTGAGGGGAAGATGACATGATTTATTTGTCTATACATGTTCAAATAATTGTAACATCCACAGTATATATGCTTAGTTATTAAACGCATGTGTTCAACGGCTTTTGATTATAAAGAGCATTAAAAACAAAATTATAACTATCAGATGAGGTCAGATCAGTGTTGTAAATAATGGTATGCGCTCGTTGAAACAACAGGGTACTGCCAAACAATTAATCAGGAATAATCGAGAATGGTCGGTCATAATTAACTAATTAGTCAAAAAAACTGTGACAATTTTATCACCACCAAAGAGTAATCAGCCAATTAACCGACCTAAACAACCATTTTTACAACACTGGATCAGATAATAGATTTGTTGTACCACCTTTATTAAGATTACAAATTAGCTCCCTGAGAGACTTTTGCATGAATTAGTTATAACAGGTTAATGTAACATTGTAACTCAACAGTTTCGTTTATAATGAATGAAAGAAGTGTTTAGTCTCCTTTTTTACAAAGAAAAAAAAAAAAAAACTTAGGTCATTTTTAAAAGGACGTGATAATAATCTCTTATAAAAAAAAAACTTTGGTCAAATCTCTTATATGAAGGCCATAAAATATTTCTTTCAAAAATATATACATATATATATATATATATATATATATATATATATATATATATATATATATATATTTCTTTCTTTTAGTACTAATTGTAGATTTTAATAATGATGTGCATAGAGCTGCTCTCTTATTAGAATTACTTCTTGGTCCGAATATAAGCTGCTAATTTAATTATGTTGAACATGTTTTTCCTCTTAATATTCTTACATCAATTGAGTTTGTGTTGAATATGGATGATTTACTGCAATTACTGATTAAGGGCAGATGCACACTAGAATTGTAAGTTGTTACCTTTGTATCAGACGAGAGGATCAATAACGCTAACAAAAAAATACCAAGGTAAATTTGACTAGAATTGTAAGTTGTTACCTCTGTATCATACGCATTTTGTAACTTCATCAGGGAAGTTCATAAACTTTTTTTTTTTTATGAGAAGTCCATAAACTTAATCCTCAGCTTCAAAAAGAACAGAACAAAAATATCTAACTTTTATTTATGTTATCCAACTTTTGTTCTCATTTCTCAAGTTTTGGCTGCCCAATAATCGATCATAAAAGATAAAATTCAGTTAGAGAACTACATGAAAAATTTATTTCTCATGAGATCATCAGTAACCATGTACCCTATCTTGCATATTATAAATCAATTTCTTGATAAATGCATGGTAGGCTTTCACTACCTATTCATTCCTCTTAATTTTACTAATAAGTAGGGGAAAAAAGCATGTAGAAAAAGAGAAACATAAATAACAAAACCTAACAATAACCAATGCATAGAGACAGAAACCAAAAAAAAAAAAAAAAGTAAAGCATATTAATTAGTTCTACGCGAGAATTCATCACCAGTAGTTTCAGTACCCAACATAATATCACTACAAATCCAAATTACACATAACATTAAGTAATTAAAACTAATATAATTCAGGAAGCAAAAGACTAGAAGAAAATTTTCAATTATACTCTGGCAGCAGAACCAAAGTAATAATGAAAACCATAATAGATACCAAAAGTTTAGTCCCAGTAATCTAGACTAGTCATGATGACGCGACAATTGGGTAATTCAGCAACAGCTTCTCGCAAGCACTTGACCCCCCAATCAAATATTCTACCCTTCTTATAGAATTTAACCTCGACAGTTTCAAGCTGTTCGCATTTGAACCGTGCAACTTTTATTTGTTTACTCTGTAATTATCAAACAAAAGATAGAAATTAAAAAGTAAAGTATAGAATTGCAATCTAGGTTTCTCTTATGAGTTATGATTTTTCATTGAGAGAAATAGCAGGATGTTACCATCCAATTTAACAACTGCAATCTACTCTTTTCAGTTGTTTCTTGATCATCACAATTCATTAACCTTCATCTGCAGTTTCTTTCCAAATTGGGACTACCCTCCCACTCATTTACTGGTTATAGTAACATAGCCAATGATCATATAGGCTGCCTTTGTGCCGTAACATAGGTATACTAAGAACATACTCCCTGAATTTTGGATTGTAACCAATTTAAAACCCTTGGTAAGAGAGAATCAGCCTTTGGTCTAGTGGCAAAGACAGTGCTCTCTGTATGAGACGTGCATGTTCGAAACTAAATAGAGGATTCCCAAGGGATATAAAAAAACAGTTGGGTGACCCCCCCTCCCAAAAGGTACATAAAAAAAGAGAATCATTAAGTACCTTATTGCAGCCACAATCATAACTGAGACCTAAAGAAAGCTTCTTTAAATTAGGACAATGCTCCAACAATAAAAAAAGTAGATTGAACTGAAGACAATTCAAACAAAGTTCACTCAAAGAAAGGCAAGTCAATTTTGAAAAGGATCCGTAATTTGCTATTTCAGCCTTCAGATAGTCCTACAAAAGGTGAAGAAGATAATAAATTTCCATTAAAAAATAAAAAATACAGACCGATAGGAAATAAAAAAAAAATACCTCACATTTGAAAGAAAAGAAGTGCTTACCTCTGGCAAACAGGCCAAGTTTAGATAGTTTCCTAGTTTAAGACGATGAACATTGCTGAGCCCACAAAGAAGGTTGCTCTTGGTCCCATCAGCAGTATAATACCAACAAGAAACATAATCAAATTCAATGCATGCTTCATGTAGAGATGGCATGTTCAATATAATCCCCTTTCCCTGGTAGTAACACGTTCTAAAGTGAAATGACAAAAGATTGGGGCAGTTAATTATCATTGCACTTAACTCGTTCGATCCCTCATAACAATATGTCGTCAATTTCAAATGTTTCAGACCATGAGACATAATTTTAAAAAACGCAACTGCACCACCTTCCACATGCAAATCTGCAACCCCCGGGCAACCACAGAGAAGCTTACTCATGAAATCTTGATCGTGAGTAAAACGGGTCGGTTTAACCCGTCCCACTTAATCTGCCCATCTTACAGCAAAATGTAGACATACTGTAATAATTTGTATTGTACGGTTCAATACTGGCAACAGTATGGTTCAGTGCTGGCACTGGTACGGTACAGTTCGTACTGGTGCGTCTATGTACTGGTACTGGTACGATTTAATACTGCTTTCTAACACACTGGCCTTAGAAATGAAAATAGAAGAAGGGTAAAATGGAAATACATAGAAAATTAATGTTAAATATAATGGATTGAACAAATATGTGAGTTTCTACAATTTTTAAGTACAAATATGTAATTATTGATTTTGGAGGAATAAATACGTATTATTGAAACTTTTGAGGAATATACATGAAATTCCCCCTTTTAGTTTTTGCAAATTTTACGTTTGAAGGAGTGACACCATTTTGTTGTGCAACATATGTCTATAGTGAATTAGATAATTACATAAACAAAAAAAAAACTTTAACTTTCTAGCAACAATATATATGTTACTGCATTGTTTTTGGCATAGTTTGTTATTTTATATTGAACACAGGAAGATACAGAAGAGATTATTTCTCCTATACATGTTCATATGAGCTTACCTCCTTTGTCCAAATCTTCTTTATTTATTTTCTTAGACAAAAAACAACAACATGTTAACTGTTGTACTGAGTTTAAATTAGAAATGACTAATTGCTGAAAACTTAATTTGTTCATGACACTCTTCAAATAAATTCCAACTTTTAGATTTACAATTAAGAGAACAACTTACATTCACCCTGCCGACATTTCCCTCATCTTTTGAGGCTTTTTATTTGCAATATATTATGAGTTTATATAATTTTTAATGGTTTCAAGCCCAGATATTAGTAAATCAGCCCATAATTAATAGTTAGGCCCAGTTTAAGTTTATTTGCAGCCCAATTGCTCCTTTAAGCGAAGTATCTTTTTTTAGCTGCTACTGCATTTTTTCTTTTCTACTCTCTTCTTCCTCTTCTTCTTCTTCCTGCTACTATCTAGGTCTAGGGTTTTTCAATCAAAAGGAGCTAGTAAACCTTAAGCGTGCGATGGACGGAGACGACGACGTCACGGCTTCAGCGATGATCGACGACCCCATGTCTAACGGTGCCGAGTCCGCATCTCCCGCTACGGCGGCGATGGGAGAGCCGATGGACGTCGAGGCATACGCCGCCATGTACTCCGGGCGTACGAAGATTATAAGACTTCTCTTCATCGCTGACAATTGCGACAACGAGGCGATGAAACTAGAGGCACTGCGCATGGCCTATGACGAGATCAAAAAAGGAGAGGATACCAATCTTCACCGAGAGGTATCATCCAAGATCCGAAATCGTCTTGGACCCAAGTACACTGTTGATATTGCTTGGGTTGAATCAGTTGAAAAGCGCGCTGCTATGAGAAGAGATAAGCTTGATAACGAACTCAACGGCTACAGGGTACGTTGCTGGATACTGCTTTTGTTTATCTTCTAACTTCCTTAGAAATTGTCTTTTTGAGAAATTGTACATTTACTTTTCAAATTTTGTCAATTTTTACATCTGAAAAATTCTGTGAGTATATCCATTACAAATTATAAGTGCCTTGTTTATACTGGTAAATGTGCAGACTAACCTGATAAAGGAGAGCATAAGGATGGGATACAATGACTTTGGTGAATTCTACTATGCGCATGGGATGCTGTCGGAGTCGTTCAAGAGCTACATAAGGACACGGGATTACTGCACGACATCAAAGCACATAGTGCAGATGTGCATGAATATCATCCTTGTTAGCATTGAGCTTGGCCAGTTTTCGCATGTTACCAATTACGTCTCCAAGGCCGAGAATACCCCTGATCCCCTCCCTCCTGTTACTCAGGCCAAGCTCAAGTGTGCCTCTGGCTTGGCCTTTCTCGAGACCAAGAAGTACAAATTTGCTGCACGCAAAGTCGGTGCCCTACTTCATTCTTTTTTGGGGGGAATTTCATGTATACACCTAAAAAACTTGGAAATTACACATCCCCCCCGCCTCTAAACTTCCAGAACTCACAAATTTAGAAGTTTAGAGGGGGGAATACATAATTTTGAAGTTTTTTAGGGTTATACGTGAAATGCCCCCTTCTTTATTTATTTACTTATTTCAGGCTGTAAGATGATTCTGTGTGGCAAGAAGCAATATGTGAGTGAAGATATAGTTTCCTGGGGAAGACTCATAAGTCTTAACTAGTTAGGAAATCTTTTTATAAAGTAGAGAGTATACTGCACAGTAAAATAGGGTAGAGAACTATTTTGCCTTTTGATTCATTATACTATTATGCGTAAACTATGGATTTCTAGTCTAGACACAACTAATGACTCCATATACATTTGAGTTAATTATTGATTATGCACAGGTTTTGTACTTGATTGTTACTGAAGTCTAGACTGACAGTATGCTGTCTGCTATGCAGTTTATAGAAACTGGCTATGAACTTGGAAACAACTACTCTGAAGTGATCGCACCCCAAGATGTCGGTTTGTATGGTGGATTATGTGCGCTCGCCTCTTTTGATCGCACTGAGCTTAAGGTATGCTTTCGTACTGACCTTCTTTTATTGATGTGCATTTTCGTAACATCCTTATACACCAATTTGAATGTCCTAAACTGAAACTAATGGTGATCATGATTTATTTTTTACTTGTGTTTTTGGCAGACAAAAATTATTGACAATGTTGGCTTCCGTAATTTTCTGGAGTTGGTTCCGGAAGTTAGGGAGCTGATTAATGACTTCTATGCAAGGTACACATTTGTATTTTTTTAGCTTTAATAAGTTTTTCCTTTTCTTTTAAGCTGTATAATTATGGCAAGAACTAATTCTGATCAACACATTTAGGTGATCTTTTTACTCTAGTCATAATCAGTAATCCTTTTGTCAAGGAGCTAAAAATTGTAATGCCTCTTTTTTGTACTTCATTGGACTTGACAATTTCTGATGGCGATGTAGGATTTTTTATTGTTGAGCTAGAAAGCTTATTTGCTGTTTAATCTCAAATTTTGTGTGATTTAGAACAGACTCTGTAATTAGTTACTTTGTTTTTAATTTTGAAAGATAATTTGATAGTAAAAACTTACTGGTACAGCCGATATGCGTCGTGCTTGGGATATCTGGAGAAGTTAAAGGCAAATCTACTGCTGGACATTCATTTGCATGATCATGTTGAGACTTTATACACAGAGATTCGCCACAAGGCAATAATTCAGTACACCCTCCCTTTCATCTCTGTCGATCTCCACAACATGGCTGATGCCTTCAAGACTACTGTTGCTGGTCTGGAGAAGGAATTGGAGGCGCTCATCACCAATGGCCAAATTCAGGTACTTTTAAATTCCCTCTTGGAGCATTTTACAGTCTGTTGACCAATGCCTGCTCTGTACAATTAATAGTTGAGGTTTTGTTGGGTAAGTTTTAGCTAAAGCTCGATTGGCAAATAGGGTTTGGTAGGAATGACCCGTGATTCCTTGAAATATGGAATATCACGCCTCTTTTATCCAAAAATGGGGCATAAATTACTCATTACATGACTAAGAATGGTTGCAGAAATTACCCAATATTCCCTGTCTATGCAATTAATATTTGAGGCTCTGTTAGGTAATTTGAAGAATGGCCAATTGCCAAATTTCGTTTTGGTATGGATGACCAAAATTTACTTGAAATTTGGAGAACCATAGGTGTGTCCATGCATACTTGTAGCATAGTGACAAATGAATAATTCGGGTTTGGTTGGGCAGGATCAAAAATTCGTGATTTGGGAATAATTCGGATATAATTCGGAAATTATTCGGAATTATTTTCAAATTTTATAATACAATAAGTTTACATTAGTAATTTTTTTAAGTTTTTCAAAAAACAATTAGAGAATGAAAAGTAGCTGTCAAAAGTTTTAATCAAATTTTCAAAAATCAATCCAGCGCCAAAAGTGAAGCCCCATGTGCAACTGTGCAAGTAGTTGAGAATTTTGAACCATAAGTGTGAACTAGAGTAGCTGCCAAAAAGTCAAAAACTCCACAGTAAGAACGTATAAAATAGCGCCACATAGCACCCATGTGGTGGAGACATTAATGTAAAGGAGCATTGGGAGTCACATTTACGAATTCTCTGTGCTCTGAGCGACGAATAATTCGTAAGATACGGAAAAATCGCGTTTTAGTCGCGTTTTATTCAGTCAACCGTATAATTTGCTATTCGGTTCGGTAACACCCAAAAAATGTTTTATTCGCGAATTAAACGCGAATAAAATGCGAATCTTGTCACTGTGACTTGTAGTAGGGTTAGATGTGTCACCATTTTGATGGATCAACCTTTTATGTTACAATATATTCTGGAGTAGAATGCATGCAACCATTTTAATATATCTATTGTGACATGCTAGGTCCTTATTTTATTTTAATTTTTTAAGGATTGTAGTCCTTGAAGAACAAGTTTGTAATGAATTTATATTTGTGATCTTATTATTATCGGGTTTATTTTTTGAAAATGTGCAGGCACGGATAGACTCCCATAACAAGATTCTCTACGCAAGGCATGCAGATCAAAGAAAAGCGACATTTCAGCGGGTCCTACAGACAGGTGGAGAGTTTGAGAGGGAAGTTAGGTCTATGCTGCTCAGAGCTAATCTGGTAAAGCATGAAGTCAGTGGCAAGTCAGGAAGGAAATTTTGAACTGTGGCCTTGAATAGTTTTGCCCTCTCTTCTACCAGACAATGCCAATAGCTTCTTGTTCTGATTTCAGTTGTTTAGAAGTGTACAGCGCATACAGCTTACTTGGCTTGTCATGCAAGATTGTCATCTTTTGGGTTGTCGAAATGGATGTTTTATTAGCAACTGTTGTTTGCATGTTGGCCGGTTTTGTTAGTTGAGGTTATTTTTTCCTGTGGATGTTATATATTAATGGTTTTAGAAAAGCTTTCCATTAGTTCTTTTTTTGACAATAGTAGGGAGGCACCATTTTCATTCAAAAGATTGTTTTTCTATAGTATCCGCGGTGCTGAGAGACATATCCTAATCAACTAGAAGGTTAACCTTCCACTAAACGACTGTGTTTTGAAAAAAAAAAAATCTGAAAAACAAGGCAGCAGGATTATGTAAAACCACAAGACAGAATAAACCAATCAAAGTGGAAAAGGAATTTACAACGATGCTTACAAGCTTTTGGACATCAAGAGAAAAAAAACTCAACTATAATAACAAATGAGTACATGAAATCTTCACAACTACTAAAAACAAAATGAACAAATAGCAGTATATATGCTCCTAATAAACAGGCAAAATGAACTAACGAGTACATTAATCTACACAACAATTAAGAACAAAATGAACCAAAATAGCGCTATATATGTTCCTATTAAACAAGCAAACCAACCCCAACAAAGGCAGTTCCACCATGATACCATTCCAACAGCATTCTCAATTACTTCCGTTTTCCTTGCATAGCCCACCTAACCTATTCTTAAGACTTAAACAGCACATCAGGCTCAAGGAAGGAGTTTAGAATGCTATAGGTCACCTCATCAGGTTGATGCCCTTTAGAAATCATGTCATCTAGAATATTCATTGCCTTCTCAGTTTCACCTTTTTTACCTAACCCATCTATAAGTGTGTTGTAGGTCACCACATTAGGAGCACACCCTTTAGATATCATGTTATTTAGAATATCCATTGCCTTCTCAATTTCACCATTCTTGCACATCCCATCTATAAGAGTGCTGTAGGTTATGACATCAGGCTCATGCCCTTGAGAAATCATGTCATCTAAAATATTCATTGCCTTCTCAGTTTCACCTTTTTTACCTAACCCATCTATAAGTGTGTTGTAGGTCACCACATTAGGAGCACACCCTTTAGATATCATGTTATTTAGAATATCCATTGCCTTCTCAATTTCACCATTCTTACACATCCCATCTATAAGAGTGCTGTAGGTTATGACATTAGGCTCATGCCCTTGAGAAATCATGTCATCTAAAATATTTGTTGCCTTCTCAGTTTCACCTTTTTTACTTAACCCATCTATAAGTGTGTTGTAGGTCACCACATTAGGAGCACACCCTTTAGAAATCATGTTATTTAGAATATTCATTGCCTTCTCAATTTCTCCTTTTTTACTCAAACCATCAATAAGACTGTTGTAGGTTATGACATCAGGCTCATGCCCTTTAGAAATCATGTCATCTAGAATATTCATTGCCTTCTCAGTTTCACCTTTTTTACCTAACCCATCTATAAGTGTGTTGTAGGTCACCACATTAGGAGCATACCCTTTAGATATCATGTTATTTAGAATATCAATTGCCTTCTCAATTTCACCATTCTTGCACATCCCATCTATGAGAGTGCTGTAGGTTATGACATTAGGCTCATGCCCTTGAGAAATCATGTCATCTAAAATATTTGTTGCCTTCTCAGTTTCACCTTTTTTACTTAACCCATCTATAAGTGTGTTGTAGGTCACCACATTAGGAGCATACCCTTTAGATATCATGTTATTTAGAATATCCAATGCCTTCTCAATTTCACCATTCTTGCACATCCCATCCATAAAAATGGTGTAGGTTATGACATCAGGCCCATGCCCTTGAGAAATCATGTCATCTAGAATATTCATTGCCTTCTCAATTTCACCTTTTTTACTCAAACCATCAATAAGACTGTTGTAGGTTATGACATCAGGCTCATGCCCTTTAGAAATCATGTCATCTAGAATAATCATTGCCTTCTCAATTTCACCATTCTTGCACAGCCCATCGATAAAAATGGTGTATGTCACAACATTCGGCTCATGACCTGTAGAAACCATGTTATTTAGAAAATCAAATGCCTTATCAATTTCACCTTTCTTGCACATCCCATCTATAAGAGTGCTGTAGGTTATGACATCAGGCTCATGCCCTTGAGAAATCATGTCATCTAGAATATTCATTGCCTTCTCAATTTCACCTTTTTTACTCAAACCATCAATAAGACTGCTGTAGGTTATGACATCAGGCTCATGCCCTTTAGAAATCATGTCATCTAGAATAATCATTGCCTTCTCAATTTCACCATTCTTGCACAGCCCATCGATAAAAATGGTGTAGGTCACCGCATTGGGACGAATCCCTTTAGGTATCATCTCGCGTAAGAACTCCATTGCTTTCTCAATTTCACCTTTCTTGCACATCCCATCTACAACAATGTTATAGTTCACAACATTGGGTTGGCATCCAAGCTTCGGCATTTTGTCGAGCACCATAATGACAGCCTCACCAATCCTATTCTCACGACATAGGCCTTTAAGTATTGGACTAAAGATATGAGAATTAGTGCTGTGACCATCTTTATGATACCGTCCCAGAAAACCAAACATTAGGCTGACCCGATTCGTTTGCACACAGCATTCCATCAAGATCTTATAGGTATACTGATCAGGATAGATTCCTTCATCTTGGGTTAAGCGGGTGAAGAAGTAAAAGACAAGGTTGATTGACATTTTGGTCCGAACCAAGGCAGCGAAGAACTCATTGAATTCACGGATGTCAGCTCGAGGATTCAACAGCCGATTGAACTGGTGATGCGCCTCTTTGGAAGTAATGACATCCACCTTCTGTTGCTTCCCCTTCTGACTTTTCCCCACTTTCCGCTCCTTCCTCTTACTATGCTGCTGAGGCTGCCTCTCAATCTTTCCAAAAGGCGGCGGTGGATTTGGTTTGTTGGTTATTTTGTGGGGATGAGAATTGGTGGACTGAGGGAATGCATAACAGACAAAGAAGATGCCTCGATTAGAAGCAAATTTGTATGAGGATTGGGATTTGGAAGGGGATGGTGAAAGCAAAGAGGTGGTGACAAGAGATAAGGCACACACCATTTGATTCTAGTCTCTTTCTCTCTCCCTCTTTCAAGAATTCTATCCAACAAAATTGTGTGGAGCTTCTTATTTGCAAAAGGAAGCTTTATACAGCTACTAATGAAATAAAATTTAGCATAAGATTCATGTACTATGAGTAAAGAGAAAATGGCTCCAAACCAGAATAAGAAGAACAGAGAAGGCGGCTTCCTGCTGTCTGCTGATGCTTATCGTCTTCTCGAGAGATCGATCTTCTCCAGAGATAAAGAGGAGAATGGCGGGCCGTGCTTTTCTTATTTCTTCTGGGCCGACGGAATAAAAATTGGGCTGGAGACTAATAAGGCCCAATTTGAAATGTACAACCAAATGCGGTCCTGTTAGTGTTAGGTGCTCCCTCACTTTCTAGATTTTAGTTTCGAACCTTTTACAAATTGGAATCATTTGTAAAACAAACCAACAGATTCTATGGACCCACGTGTAGGGGTGCAAACGGATTGGATAATATCCAACCATATCCGACATTTGAATATTCGTGCGGATACGAATACATATATGGTTTTGAATTTTAACTATCCATATCTGAATAGTAGATATATACCATATAGTTTAATATATATTTTGAAAATATTTATGTATATATTTATGGATATCTGGTATCGGATCTGTATCGGCACGTATCCATCTAATATCTGATCTGTATCAGTATCCGAAAAGTAAAAGCAGATCCAGATATAGTTTTACCACTATCTAATCCGTATATGATCCAGAGGGTAGGATTTTCTGAATTCAGATCCAGTGAAGTAACCCAATCTTTGGGTTTTAAATCGGGATTGTCCGATTCAAATCCGAGACAATCCATTCAGATCTGAAGTGCACGCATCCCGAGAACGAATTAGAATCCCTAGACAATTTTGAGTGACGGATTAGAATCGGACGATCTTAATCCAAAACCCAAATATTGGGTTACTTTAGAGGATCCGGACTCGGATTTTCCTGCCCCAATTCAATTTGACCAATCTCTAACTAACACATGACATATTTTTTAATTAAATTATTTTTTAGTAGAAAGCTATAGCTTGCACATTTTCTTTCCTCCGTCTCTTCACCTTCCAAATTTAGAAAAATTGAGCAAATATGATGATATGATGAGCACACAAAGAAGTGTATGGTCGAAATACATTTTGTGCAGATATGATGAGCACACAAAGAAGTGAGTTGATTAATGTGATTTTGAAGAGATATTTGAATAGCCAGTACAATCTCGTGAGGATTTTTTAGCACTATGACCGATTGCTTGCAGATCGCCAGTACGAGGAATTTTTCGTTGATTTCATTACCTCTCAGACAAGGCTAGTAACTTGTGCTTTATATCGAATGTTGAAACAAGCGTCAGATGTGTACACTAATGAAGTTTACAAGATCTTTGAAAAAAGAGTACAAGAAGTTTCTTCATTGTGATGCTTATAAGGTCAATCAAACTGACACCATGGATGAGTATGATGTGGGTACATGTGTGACCAATCGGTCCCATAAGGTGACTTTTGATCCAGTAGGTATTGAAGTAAGATGCAGTTGCAAAAGGTATGAATTTGTGGGTATTTAATGTTCTTATGCACTAAAGGTTCTAGATTGTAATCATATTAAGATGATTCCAACAAATATATAATGAAGAGATGGACAAAAAAGATGCGAAAATTGGAAATGTAAATTACCAAAAATGGTGAGATATTTCAGAGTGATCCGATTTTAGAACTCTGATGGCATTACAGTATTTTGTGCAGTAGGATGGTTAAAATTGCAACTTTAGTCGTAGAACATGAAGAAACATTTAAATTTCCGAAATTTTTATAAATATACAAAAATCGATTTTTATTTAACAATTTATACAAAATTTGAACGGAATTTTAAATCTGTCCTTACCGCTTACAAAGTTGCCGGTTTCAAAGCCCAAAACCGCTCAGCTTGTTGCCGGTTCCAGGAAGCCAAAACCGGCAACCTTGTTGCCAATCCTGGAACCTGCAACCTTGTTGCCAATCCCAGACTATATACCCGGCAACAAATTTGCCGGTTCTGGATAATTCAATATTTAATTAATTATTTTTAATTAACTTAGATTAATATTTAATTAATTTTTTTAATTTTTTTTTTTTTAATTAATTTTGAATAATTATTTTAATTAATTAATTCGGAATAATTAATATTTAATTAATTAATTCGAAACAATTAATTTTTAATTAATTAAAATTATTTTTTACAAAATTACACGAACCTTTTCAGATGTCACAAGAGGTGCAGGCGCAGCAGCAGGGTGTTATCGCATCAGATTTTATTCAAAATCTGTTCGGTGGACCGCATGGGTCGGCATATGACGCCGGACAAGTATGTTACATGTGTTTAATGTTATTTCAATGATCGTCGCTTACTAATTGAAAGTAAATATGTTTATTTTTCAGGTGACCCAGGAGCATCCGGAGAATTAATTGTTACAAACATTTAAAAAAATTAACGTTACAAAATTTATTAGAATTAAAATTAACTAACAATGTACAAACAAAAAATAAAATAACTCACATCAAAATTGAACGTTCAAAATGAAATTAATTAATTTTAATTAATTAAAAATTAATTGTTCCGAATTAATTAATTAAATATTAATTATTCCGAATTAATTAATTAAAATAATTATTCAAAATGAATTAAAATAATTAATTAAATATTAATCTAAGTTAATTAAAAATAATTAATTAAATATTCAATTATCCAGAACCGGCAAATTTGTTGCTGGGTATATAGTCTAGGATTGGCAACAGGGTTGCAGGTTCCAGGATTGGCAACAAGGTTGCTGGTTTTGGCTTTCTGGAACCGGCAACAAGCTGAGCGGTTTTGGGCTCTGAAACCAGCAACTTTGTAAGCGGTAAGAACAGATTTAAAATTCCGTCCAAATTTTGTATAGATTGTTAAATAAAAATTGATTTTTGTATATTTATAAAAATTTCGGTTTAAATTTGCTATGGAGAACTCTGATACACTTCTTGAAGGAATTGAGAAAAAACTTAAAACAATCACAATTGGTGAAGAAGACTCTACAAAAAACTCCTCCGTTTTCATCGAAACCGCAAAGTCTTTGGAATCTAGCTCCGCTAATGCAATACATTGTGTGAAGAATAGCTACTATTCTGGATTATCACTATTCCGATCTACTAATTTACATTTGGGTGTGTTTGAATTAGCGAATAGCCACTATTCTTTGTTTGTCTTTTGTGGAATTGTTCATTATTCTACTAATTCTACAAAATGTTGGAATAGTTATTATTCTCAAATTAGAATAGCTACTATCCTTGCACTATTCTTGATTCATCCAAACGCACCAATGGCTGAATTTACTGTTGTCTATATTTTTTCCAATCAAATGAGTATGAATTTACTATTGTCCATAAATAAGCACCAATTAAAAGACAACAATTAACAGGAAAATTAGAAGGAAATTTTTTTGTCCAGAATAAACACAGAAATAAGTACGAATTAAAAGACAACAACAATAAATTTTTGCCAATTTTTTACAAGACAACAACAGTATGATTTGTCTTTGCTAATTTTTTACAAGACAACAATAAATTAATATTGCAACAGAAACTTAAATGAGATAAAAATTCTTAATAAAAACTTAAATTAATATAAAGCCTTCTTGAACCAGTGAGCCCATAAAATTCTAGACACATTCTATTCTTAGATTGAATTTGCTGCTTCAACCTATAAAATGAGAAAGTAATTAAATTTGTGGAATGAAAGATTATTATTAAAAGCCAAGTGAAAAAATCTTACTAAGGTTTTTTTGTCCCGATGAGAAAGACAAACACAAAGAAGCAAACCAAAAAGATAGACAAGTAGGCGATTATATTAGTTGTAAGATATCAGTACCTTAAGATAATATTAGTTGCTTCTATCCCTATCATAATAGAAACTTAACTTAATATTGCCCTTACCGCTACCCCTCATCAGATATCCTCTTTTTTTTTTCATTTTTGCCCCTACTTCTACCCCTCATCAGATAGTACAAATATTCAGAACTTGAGTTTTCATCCAAAGATAAAGCAAAAATTTACTTAATCAAATTTTCATCCTAAGACAGAGCAAAAATTTACTTAATCAATGTATTACTATTACTTATAAATTATTTTCTGCTGGCTGATATTAAAATATTACTTGTAAATTATTAAAATTCCAATAAATGAAAAATAAAATGCAGTGATGTTTGTTATTCTGATGCTCCATCTGTATGTGTGATTTAGGAACAATGCAAGAGCTATAACTAGGTTTAATGTTTATGTTTTGCTGGGACTGTTTTTGGATATAGTGCTGTACCAGTAAATACGTATATTTTTTTTTTTGTTCTATGTACACAAGATGGTTGGTACAGCTACCTGACATTGGTATAATGGAGAGCACTCAAATTTTATATACACCATGGTTCAAAATAAAGTAAAAAAAAAAAAAATCAAGAAGATACACAGATTCAGCTTTTGTCAAGTTCTAATATGAGATTATGCACTTCCGATTCTTGACTATAATTTTATGTATATTTATATATGTTGAATTTGTGTTTGATAATAGCTTCACAGGAATGAAATTGAAATTCATCGAGTATTGTTCATTGCCCTGTCAGAATTGATTCATAAGATTTTTTACATATATAGGATGCAAACTATATAATTATGCAAGTAATTTGGCATAGAAATTGAAGGGTGCAATACAGCATAAGTTGGGTAGTTGGGTGGCGGTGGCGAATAGAGAGGCGAGATCCACTAGTTTGAGCAATTTTTCCGCTGGAAAGAACAATCGATTGAGTTGCTCAAACGAGCTTGTCTAGTGAATGGCTCAATGAACAATTCGATGGACAGGAATGAGCTGTTCAACGTGCTGTTCAATGATAGTTCAGATTCAGTTCAGAAATAAAATTTCATTTGAACATGGACTGAAATTAGGGCCCTGTTAAGAACACAACTCGTTCAGCATCAATTCATTATCTGCTCAGCCCATTTGTCCACGGGCCATTCAGTCCATTTAGCAGTCCTACTGTGGTGCTGAGAAACATATCCTAATCAACTAGAAGGTTAACCTTCCACTAAACGATTGTATTTTAACAGCTACTCAGATTTTGAAAAAAAAAAAAAAATCTGAAAAACAAGGCAGCAGGATTATATAAACCACAAGACAAGAATAAACAAATAAAAGTGGAAAGGAATTTAAAACGATGCTTAAAAGCTTTTAAACAGCAAGAAAAAAATAACTCAAAACTATAATAACGAGTACATTAATCTACACAACAATTAAGAATAAAATGAACAAATAGCACACTGTATATGTTCCTATTAAACAAGCAAAATGAACCAAAATAGCACACTATATATGTTCCTATTAACAGGCAAAATGAGCCAATATGAACTAATGAGTATGTAATCTACACAACAACAAGAGCAAAGTGAACCAACATATCACACTATATATGTTCATATTGAACAAGCAAACCAGCCCCAACAAAGGCAGTTCCACCATGATACCATTCCAAAAGCATTCTCAATTAATTTCACTTTCCTTACGCACCCCACCTAACCTATTCTTAAGAGTTAAGAGCAGATCAGGCTCAAGGAAGGAGTTTAGAATACTATAGGTCACCTCATCAGGCTGATGCCCTTTAGAAATCATGTCATCTAAAATATTCATTGCCTTCTCAATTTCACCTTTTCTACCCAATCCATCTATAAGAGTGCTGTAGGTTATGACATCAGGCTCCTGCCCTTGAGAAATCATGTCATCTAGAATATTCATTGCCTTCTCAATTTCACCTTTTTTACACAAACCATCAATAAGACTGCTGTAGGTTATGACATCAGGCTCATGCCCTTTAGAAATCATGTCATCTAGAATATTCATTGCCTTCTCAGTTTCACCTTTTTTACCCAATCCATCTATAAGAGTGCTGTAGGTCACCACATTAGGAGCATACCCTTTAGATATTATGTCATTTAGAATATCCATTGCCTTCACAATTTCACCATTCTTGCACAGCCCATCGATAAAAATGGTGTACGTCACAACATTCGGCTCATGACCTTTAGAAACCATGTTATTTAGAAAATCTAATGCCTTATAAATTTCACCTTTCTTGCACATCCCATCAATAAGAGTGCTATAGCTGAACACATTAGGCTCAAGCCCTTTCGAAATCATGTCATAGAGAACATCCATTGCCTTCTCAATTTCACCTTGCTTGCATAACCCATCAATAATAATGGTGTACGTCACAACATTAGGTTCATGCCCTTTAGAAATCATACTTTTTAGAACTTCAAATGCCTTACCAATTTCAGCTTTCTTGCACATCCCATCAATAAGAGCGCTATAGGTAACGACATTTGGCTCATGCGCTTTGGAAATCATGTTATCTAGAATATCCATTGCCTTCTCAATTTCACCTTTCTTACCCAACCCATCTATAAGAGTGCTATAGGTTACAACATTAGGCTGATGCCCTTTAGAAACCATTTCATCTAGAAAATCCATTGCCTTCTCAATTTCACCTTTTTTACCCGACCCATTTATAAGAGTGTTGTAGGTCACCACATCAGGAGCACACCCTTTAGAAATCATATCACCGAAAAAATCCATCGCCTTCTCAATTTCACCTTTTTTACACAACCCATCTATAAGAGTGTTGTAGGTCACCACATCAGGAGCACACCCTTTAGAAATCATATCACCGAAAAAATCCATCGCCTTCTCAATTTCACCTATTTTACACAACCCATCTATAAGAGTATTGTAGGTCACAACATTAGGAGCACAACCTTTAGAAATCATATCACCTAAAAAATCCATGGCCTTCTCAATTTCACCATTTTTACACAACGCATGAATAAGAGTGCTGTAGGTCACCGCATCGGGACGAATTCCTTTAGGTAACATCTCGCGTAGGAACTTCATTGTCTTCTCAATTTCACCTTTCTTGCACATCCCATCTACAACAATGTTATAGTTCACAACATTGGGTTGGCATCCAAGCTTCGGCATTTTGTCGAGCACCATAATGACAGCCTCACCAATCCTATTCTCACGACATAGGCCTTTAAGTATTGGACTAAAGATATGAGAATTAGTGCTGTGACCATCTTTATGATACCGTCCCAGAAAACCAAACATTAGGCTGACCCGATTCGTTTGCACACAGCATTCCATCAAGATCTTATAGGTATAGTGATCAGGATAGATTCCTTCATCTTGGGTTAAGCGGGTGAAGAAGAAAAATACAAGGTTGATTAACGTTTTGGTACGAACCAAGGCGGCGAAGAACTCATTGAATTCACGGATGTCAGCTCTAGGATTTAACAGCCGATTGAACTGGTGATGCGCCTCTTTGGCAGTAATGACATCCACCTTCTGTTGCTTCCCCTTCCGACTTTTCCCCACTTTCCGCTCCTTCGTCTTACTATGCTGCTGAGGCTGCCTCTCAATCTTTCCAAAAGGCTGTGGTGGATTTGGTTTGTTGGTTATTTTGTGGGGATGAGAATTAGTGGATTGGGGGAATGCATAACAGACAAAGAAGATGCCTCGATTAGATGCAAATTTGTATGAGGATTGGGATTTAGAAGCGGATGGTGAAAGCAAAGAGGTGGTGACAAGAGATAAGGCACACACCATTTGATTCTAATGTAAATTGGTTCTAGTCTCTTTCTCCCTCCCTCTTTCAAGAATTCTATCAAACAAAATTGTGTGGAGCTTCTTATTTTCTAATACTGCAATAAAAGAAAACAGCATATAACAAGCAATTACAAAAGACAGCTTTATACAGCCACTAATGAAATGAAATATACCACAAGATTCATGTACTATAAGAAAAGAGAAAATGGCTCCAAACCAGAATAAGAAGAACGCTCCCTGCTGTGTGCTGATGCTTATCGTCTTCTCGAGAGATCGATCTTCTCTCAAAGTAAAGAGGAGAATTGCGGGCTGTACTTTACTAATTTTTTCTGGGCCGACGGAATAAAAATTGGGCTGGCTCAATTTGAAATATACAACCAAATGCTGTCCTGTTAGTGTTAGGTGCTCTCCCACTTCTAGATTTTAGTTTCCAACGAGTTCAACGAGTGCAATGAGCTCCCCTCACTCTTCCTTCTCCCTCCGCGTCCCTCTCTCAAGTCGCACGATGATGAGTTCTCTCTGCAGCTCCACCGGGATCCGACCGGGCCGCCTCAATCTGGCCATGTCGCCTCGCGCCTCTTCACAATCGTCCTCCATCCTCTCTAACTTCCCTCTGCTTTTGAGATCGGTACAGTCCCCCTAAACCTTAAACCGTTATTTACTTAAAAGATCTTACCTTAGGCAGAGCGCCGTTCTCTCTGGCCGTGCCTGTGACTAATGCCACGAAAACATATGACATTGATTTGACTGGGTTGTACACATGTCGTTTTCAAATTGCATGATCAGGAGTTATTGTAAAATTGAGGGGTTATATTTTACAGAATTGGATTCAGTAATGAATTAAATGTGCAGAGTGAAGTTTAATTTGGGTTAAATTGCACATGTTGAAGTACTCCCATGTAGAAGTAAAGTATGTGCAACATTGTAGGACAATTAGAAAATTAGAAGTACGGTAAGATGTTTTGGACGAGACTAACATTAGCAGCAAATTGTGTTCAGTCTCATAATTGATGCTTTAGGAGATAATTTGTGGTTATAGGGCAGGAACTTATAATAATTCTCTCTGATAATTTTAATAATTGAGGCTTTGAATCATTGTACAAAAGATGTATGACTGTTGGAACAGTTGAATCATACTTGGGGTCAGAATTGTCAAATTTTACATGATTTTGTAGCAGACTATCTTGATAGTATTTATATAGGAAGATTAGATGTTGTAGTAATTTTTGTTATCTAATGCAGCAATGCTGCTTTCTGTAAGGATGATATATGCTTGTAAACTGATGTAAGACGCTTTAGTACTTAGCTAAGGTATCCTCTTTAGATACCATAGCTTGGTGCTTCTTGGTTTCTTAATGAAATCAGTGGTACGCCACTACTTTTCAAAAAAATAGATGCTGTAGTAATATTGTTTTGACAAACTAACAAAATTATAATTTTTGCTTAGTTGCCCACTGAGACTAAATTTTACATACTTTTTTTTTTTCCTGTTCTGAACTTTGCCAGTGATTTTTGAGATATTTTTTATGTAGACTATTTCATGGAGAGAACAAAGAGCTAGGTAAGAGTTGTGAAAGAATTACCTGACGATTTAAAATTATGAAGCCTGTTAACATTGATTGTAGCAAGACAAAAGGGTAATTTGACTATGCAGAGGAAGTGCTTCCATCTCTTGTGCAATGTTAGTACACCTCATTTACACCCGCTATGAGCAAGATAAGAGATAGGTACTTAATATTCTACCCTGATCATGATTTAACATTTTCAATAGTATCATTTTGTTATTATTGGTTGTTAATACAATTACCTGGTCCAAACGATCTCACCAAATTTACCTATAACCTTATTAGTTTGGTATGATAATGATTTCAAATAAAAAAGGGTTAGAATGGTCAAAAGGGCATATCAACTCCCAAGTGACATATCGGAAACAAAAAGGTATATAGAAAATTTATTACTGATTCTTTCTGGCAACTATAAAAGTCATATTCCTTTCTGTTACCGTCATCACACAGACACTGCCTATATAGGATGCCAACATATCAAATTTCAAAATTAATAAGAAAAAAAGAGAAATCTAATCATGTTGATTATATCAGGTACCCTTTACATGCTAAACCCCTATGCCAAGGTTATTATGATGTGCTTCGCCTCACCAAATCCCTAGAAACCAAGGCTCAAGAACTTACTTAATGCAATATCCAAATCCTTTCTCTCCTTACACCTCCGCTTTGAGCCTGACACGGTGGCATATTCTAGGTGCACATACCCCTCTCTCTCCTCTTTGTCTCTCAAATCCATTGAAATTGCACACAACTCAGTTTTCATCATATCCAATAAAAAGCCTCTGACAGGCAAGACTGCACTTTAGTGGAGGAGCCACAGCAAGCGCCCTCTAACCCCTACTGAAACTGCTTTCATCAAACACCTTTATATATTTAGCTGCTGGAGATGAATTAATAGAGATTGGAGGTTTTACCTCCGTTTATAAACACTTCTATACAAAATCATCTGTATTAACACCCAAAAAAAATATCAACTCTCGGCTAGAACTAAATATGCAGCAAAGCCCATGAATTATTTGCATGCAATATTTTCACTAAATTAAAGGTTCTTAAACATACAAAAACAAATTTAGGTAATTGAAAAACAAGGTTTTTTTTTTATACTTTTGTCTGCACTCTTGAAAAATATTCTCTAAATCATTGGGATTTTTGTATGATCACTCTGTTACTAAAATATACATTATATGGTCATTCTCTTTGGTACCAAAAACTTCAGCTTCTACCTTTAATTACTACCCCTGTAAATTGACAATTTATGATTCATACTTTAGTTGTGAACCGCTATCGAAACTTTGCAACAACCAGTGAAGGAATTCAAGGAGGCAATATCTGTAGAGCATCAAATAAAAAAAAGTATGAGCAAGGTAATTAATCTACCTCCAAGAATATCTAATACTTGCATACCAAAACTCAATGCTGTCATACTGCTTTGGTTAATGAAAAGATATGATGAAATACACAAATTGAATCCATTGCAGTCAACAAAAGATAAATTAGCAGGAATTCAGTCAACATATGCAACTTTGTAGTTTATATCCTCATTTCTGCAGTGATGAAAATAGCAAGGCAAAAGAGGAGAGAGAGTATTGTGCTCCTTGCATCAAAGGAAACAAATTATCTATTTAAGTTAAATTTGTGTAAAAAATAGTTTATTCATTGTACCCATGTATAAAACAAACCAACCGATTATACGGACCCATGTGACATCCATACATGGACGACGCAGAGCGACGATAGCTGTCATGCTACCTGGCACCAGATCCATCCAAAGATTGGGCCTGTCCTGCCCCAACAGTAACCAACGAGCATCATGTCAGACCAAGTGCGATTCTGAGGAGAAAGGTTTGAACCCGTACTACATGTCCTGACCAGACCTGCTACCCCACCACCAGGCTACGACCTATTCTGACCAGTGAGACTACTGATCATAACTACCCATGTCTGAGTCTGACTATGAATAATAGTGGACCGAAACTGAATTTATTTTATAAACCATAATTAAAAAATAATAATTTTAGAAAACCAGCATGATTACTTTTTATTTTAAAATAACCATAAGAACTGAAATACATAATTTTGAAGTTTTTTAGGGGTATACGTGAAATTCCACCTTCTTTATTTGTTTACTTATTTCGGGCTGTAAGATGATTATGTGTGGCAAGAAGCAATATGTGAGTGAGGATTCTGGGGAAGACTCATAAGTCTTTAACTAGTTAGGAAATATTTTTATAAAGTAGAGAGTATACTGCACAGTAAAAGGGGGTAAAGAACTATTTTGCCTTTAAATTCATTATACTATTATGCATAAACTATGGATTTCTAGTCTAGACGCAAATAATGATTCCATTTACATTGGAGTTAATTATTGATTATGCACAGGTTTTTGTACTTGAGTGTTACTGAAGCCTAGACTGACAGATTGTTGTATGCTATGCAGTTTATAGAAACTGGCTATGAAATTGGAAACAACTACTCTGACGTGATTGCACCACACCCCAAGATGTCAGTTTGTATGGTGGATTGTGCGCGTTTGCCTCTTTTGATCGCACTGAGCTTAAGGTATGCTTTCGTACCGACCTTCTTTTATAGGTGATCTTTTTACTCTAGTCATAATGAGTAATCCTTTTGTCAAGGAGCTAAAAATTGTAATGGCTCTTTTTTGTACTTCACTGGACTTGACAATTTCTGATGACGATGTAGGATTTTTTAATGTTGAGCTGGAAAGCTTATTTGCTGTTTAATCTCAAATGTTGTGTGATTTAGAACCGACTCTGTAATTAGTTACTTTGTTTTTAATTTTGAAAGATAATTTGATAGTAAAAACTTACTGGTACAGCCGATATGCGTCGTGCTTGGGATATCTGGAGAATTTAAAGGCAAATCTACTGCTGGACATTCATTTGCATGATCATGTTGAGACTTTATACACAGAGATTCGCCACAAGGCAATAATTCAGTACACCCTCCCTTTCATCTCTGTCGATCTCCACAACATGGCTGATGCCTTCAAGACTACTGTTGCTGGTCTGGAGAAGGAATTGGAGGCGCTCATCACCAATGGCCAAATTCAGGTACTTTCAAATTCCCTCTTGGAGCATTTTACAGTCTGTTGACCAATGCCTGCTCTGTACAATTAATAGTTGAGGTTTTGTTGGGTAAGTTTTAGCTAAAGCTCGATTGGCAAATAGGGTTTGGTAGGAATGACCCGTGATTCCTTGAAATATGGAATATCACGCCTCTTTTATCCAAAAATGGGGCATAAATTACTCATTACATGACTAAGAATGGTTGCAGAAATTACCCAATATTCCCTGTCTATGCAATTAATATTTGAGGCTCCGTTAAGGTAATTTGAAGAATGGCCAATTGCCAAATGAAGTTTTGGCATGGATTACCGAAATTTTCTTGAAATTTGGAGAATCATAGTTGTCTGCCCATGCATACTTGTAATAGGGTTAGATGTGTCACCATTTGATGGATCAACCTTTTATATTACAATATATTCTGGAGTAGAATGCATGCAACCATTATAATATATCTATTGTGACATGCTAGATCCTTATTTTATTTTAATTTTTTAAGGATTGTAGTCCTTGAAGAATAAGTTTGTAATGAATTTATATTTGTGATCTTATTATAATTGGATTTATTTTTTGAAAATGTGCAGGCACGGATAGACTCCCATAACAAGATTCTCTATGCAAGGCATGCAGATCAAAGAAAAGCGACATTTCAGCGGGTCCTACAGACAGGTGGAGAGTTTGAGAGGGAAGTTAGGTCTATGCTGCTCAGAGCTAATCTGGTAAAGCATGAAGTCAGTGGCAAGTCAAGAAGGAAATTTTGAACTGTGGCCTTGAATAATTTTGCCCTCTTCTACCCGACAATGCCAATAGCTTCTTGTTCTGATTTCAGTTGTTTAGAAGTGTACAGCGCATACAGCTTACTTGGCTTGTCATGCAAGATTGTCGTGTTTTGGGTTGTCGAAATGGATGTTTTATTAGCAACTGTTGTTTGCATGTTGGCCAGTTTTGTTAGTTGAGATTATTTTCCTGTGGATGTTATATATTAATGGTTTTAGAAAGTTTTCCATTATTTCTTTTTTTCACAAAAGTAGGGGGGGTGCCCACCATTTTCATTCAAAAGATTGTTTTGTTATAGTATCAGTGGTGCTGAGAAACATATCCTAATCAACTAGAAGGTTAACCTTCCACTAAACGACGGTGTTTTAACAGCTATTCAGATTTTAAAAAAAAAAATCTGAAAAACAAGGCAGCAGGATTATGTAAAACCACAAGACAAGAATAAACCAATAAAGGTGGAAACGAATTTACAACGATGCTTACAAGCTTTTGGACAGCAAGAGAAAAAAATCAACTATAATAACAAATAATGATAATGACAGATGAGTACATTAAATCTTCACAGCCATTAAGAACAAAATGAACAAATAGCACTATATATGTTCCTATTAAACAAGCAAACCAAAGGCAGTTCCACCATGATACCATTCCAACAGCATTCTCAATTACTTTCGTTTTCCTTGCATAGCCCACCTAACCTATTCTTAAGACTTAAGAGCACATCAGGCTCAAGGAAGGAGTTTAGAATGCGATAGGTCACCTCATCAGGCTGATGCCCTTTAGAAATCATGTCATCTAAAATATTCATTGCCTTCTCAATTTCACCTTTTTTACACAACACATCTATAAGAGTGTTGTAGGTCACAACACTAGGATAACACCCTTTAGAAATCATTTCGCATAGGAAATCCATTGCCTTCTCAATTTCGCCTTTTTTACACAACCCGTCTATAAGTGTGTTGTAGGTCATAACATTAGGAGCACACCCTTTAGAAATCATATGCCTTAGGAAATCCATTGCCTTCTCAATTTCACCATTCTTGCACAGCCCATCGATAAAAATGGTGTACGTCACAACATTCGGCTCATGACCTTTAGAAACCATGTTATTTAGAAAATCAAATGCCTTATCAATTTCACCTTTCTTGCACATCCCATCAATAAGAGTGCTATAGCTGATGACATTAGGTTCAAGCCCTTTATAAATCATGTCATAGAGAACATCCATTGCCTTGTTAATTTCACCTTTTTTACCCAACCCATTTATAAGAGTGTTGTAGGTCACCACATCAGGAGCACACCCTTTAGAAATCATATCACTGAAAAAATCCATTGCCTTGTTAAATTCACCTTTTTTACCCAACCCATTTATAAGAGTGTTGTAGGTCACCACATCAGGAGCACACCCTTTAGAAATCATATCACTGAAAAAATCCATCGCCTTCTCAATTTCACCTGTTTTACACAATGCATCTATAAGAGTGTTGTAGGTCACCACATCAGGACGAAACCCTTCAGAAATCTTACCCTGTAGGAAATCCATTGCCTTGCCAATTTCACCTTTTTTACACAACCCATCTATAAGAATGTTGTAGGTCACAGCATCGGGATGAATCCCTTTAGGTATCATCTCGCGTAGGAACTCCATTGTCTTCTCAATTTCACCATTTTTACACAATCCAGCTATAAGAGTATTGTAGGTCACAATATCAGGAGCACACCCTTTAGAAATCATATCACCTAAAAAATCCATCGCCTTCTCAATTTCACCATTATTACACAGCGCATGAATAAGAGTACTGTAGGTCACCGCATTGGGACGAATCCCTTTAGGTATCATCTCGCGTAGGAACTCTATTGCCTTCTCAATTTCACCATTTTTACACAACCCAGCTATAAGAGTATTGTAGGTCACAACATTAGGAGCACACCCTTTAGAAATCATATGGCCTAAAATATCCATCGCCTTCTCAATTTCACCATTTTTACACAGCGCATGAATAAGAGTGCTGTAGGTCACCACATTAGGACAACTCCCTTTAGAAATCATCTCGCGTAGGAAATTCATCGCCTTCTCAATTTCACCTTTTTTACATAACCCATCTATAAGAATGTTGTAGGTCACAGCATCGGGATGAATCCCTTTAAGTATCATCTCGCGTAGGAACTCCATTGTCTTCTCAATTTCACCATTTTTACACAATCCAGCTATAAGAGTATTGTAGGTCACAATATCAGGAGCACACCCTTTAGAAATCATATCACCTAAAAAATCCATCGCCTTCTGAGTTTCACCATTATTACACAGCGCATGAATAAGAGTATTGTAGGTCACCGCATTGGGACGAATCCCTTTAGGTATCATCTCGCGTAGGAACTCTATTGCCTTCTCAATTTCACCATTTTTACACAACCCAGCTATAAGAGTATTGTAGGTCACAACATTAGGAGCACACCCTTTAGAAATCATATGGCCTAAAAAATCCATCGCCTTCTCAATTTCACCATTTTTACACAGTGCATGAATAAGAGTGCTGTAGGTCACCACATTAGGACAACTCCCTTTAGAAATCATCTCGCGTAGGAAATTCATCGCCTTCTCAATTTCACCTTTTTTACACAACCCATCTATAAGAATGTTGTAGGTCACAACATTGGGTTGGCATCCAAGCTTCGGCATTTTGTCGAGCACCATAATGACAGCCTCATCAATCCTATTCTCACGACATAGGCCTTTAAGTATTGGACTAAAGATATGAGAATTAGTGTTGTGACCCTCTTTATGATACCGTCCCAGAAAACCAAACATTAGGCTGACCCGATTCGTTTGCATACAGCATTCCATCAAGATCTTATAGGTATAGTGATTAGGATAGATTCCTTCATCTTGGGTTAAGCGGGCGAAGAAGAAAAAGACAAGGTTGATTAACGTTTTGGTACGAACCAAGGCGGCGAAGAACTCATTGAATTCACGGATGTCAGCTCGAGGATTCAACAGCCGATTGAACTGGTGATGCGCCTCTTTGGAAGTAATGACATCCACCTTCTGTTGCTTCCCCTTCCGACTTTTCCCCACTTTCCGCTCCTTCCTCTTACTATGCTGCTGAGGCTGCCTCTCAATCTTTCCAAAAGGAGGTGGTGGATTTGGTTTGTTTGTTATTTTGTGGGGATGAGAATTAGTGGATTGGGGAAATGCATAACAGACGAGGAAGAAACCTTGATTAGAAGCAAATTTGTATGAGGATTGGGATTTGGAAGTGGATGGTGAAAGCAAAGAGGTGGTGACAAGAGATAAGGCGCACACCATTTGATTCTTATGTAAATTGGTTTTCTAGTCTCTTTCTCCCTCCCTCTTTCAAGAATTCTATCCAACAAAGTTGAGCTTGGCTTCCAAATACAAATTGCGCTTCTTATTTTTGCTACTATTGCATTAAAAGAAAATAGCATATAATTATTTGACATATTCTGAAGGAATATGAATTTACCAAGCAATTACAAAAGGCAGCTTTATACAGCCACTAATGAAATGAAATTTACCATAAGATTCATGTATTATAAGAAAAGAGAAAATGGCTCCAAACCAGAATAAGAAGAACAGAGAAGGCGGCTCCCTGCTGTCTGCTGATGCTTATCGTCGTCTTGAAAGATCGATAAAGAGGAGAATTGCAGGCTATGCTATACTAATTACTTCTGGGCCGACGGAATAAAAATTGGGCTGGAGACTAATAAGGAGAGAAGAGCTAACAAAACCGATCCAATTTAGGCCCAATTTGAAATGTATAACCGAATGCGGTCCTGTTAATGTTAGGTGCTCTCTCACTTTCTAGATTTTAGTTTCCAACCTTGTACAAATTGGAATCATGCGTAACACAAACCAACCGATTATACGGACCCACGTGCAGAGGGACGACAGCTGTCATGCTATCTGGCACCGGATCCATCCAAAGATTGGGCCTGTCGTGCCCCAACAGTAACCAACGAGCGTCGTGTCAGACCAAGTGCGATTCTAGAGGAGAAAGGTTTGAACCCGTACTACATGTTCCACCACCAGCCTACGACCTATTCTGACCAGTGAGACTACTGGTCATAACTACCCATGTCTGAGTCTGACTATGAAGTATGAATAATAGTGGACCGAAAACCCCCCAGTCCAAGCTATCACAAATAAAATAATTAGAGAGGGAAGAATTCATAATTGGAATCTTTGTCACTTTGCCAATTCATAACACTATAATTTACCTCATGTACGATGTTTACATGTGCACTTGATTTCTCCAATTGTTTAATCACCTCTCTAATCTCTATAAAATTTCACATTTTAGAGTTACCTCGCAGAAAGAGAAAGCGAGCGAAGCTTCCTAGTATGAGGGTAAACTGGTAATTTAAGATGGGAACGCATTAGCACATGCCACGCCGGAAACACAATGGACCCTACAAAGTAAACCCTATTAATATATTAATCAATCAATAAACTAATCAAAAGAATTAAAATTGTAATAATAAAATACAAAAAGAAAAATGTATATTAATATAGCGACGTGCCTTTCCCACTCTCCTCTCTCTCCACTCCACTCCACTCCCCACTCCCTCGTCTTTCGATTTTATCTCCCGCCTTTTCCTTTTCCCATGCCTCTAATTTTCACCTCCTCCTTTTCTAATTCTCCCCCAAATCACACCTGAATACATAAACAAACCTCAATTCCCACCAAAAGGAAAACAACAACAAATGGGTCGCGCTAGTAGATGGCTAGCAAACCTTCTCGGCTGGAAGAAACCCGACTCCTCCGAATCTAAGCCGAAAAAATGGCGGTTTGGAAAATCATACCGTGAGAAAAAAGACAGGACCGGAGCACTGCCTCAGGCGAAGGTTGAGATAGCAGAGGAGAAGAGAGGTTCATACAGGGATGAAGAAGAAGACAGTAAGAGAGCGATTGCTGTTGCAGCTGCAACAGCTGCGGTGGCAGAGGCGGCCGTAGCAGCCGCTCAGGCAGCAGCAGCTGTAGTGAAGCTAACAAGTGGTGGAGGAGGAGGGAGAATTGTGAAAAGTGGTGGAGGTGGGAGGAAGGAAGAGGTGGCTGCCGTAAAAATCCAGTCCGTATTTCGTGGTTATTTGGTATGAAATTATGGGTAAATATTTTAACAGATTAGTTTTGGCTTGATGCAGCACACTAACCTTATGCATCACTGTTTTGATTCTATAGTAAGTGCGCTGCATGAAGCCAAAACTACTCTGTTAAAATCTTTACCCGAAATTATATATACATATATTGTTTTTATTTGGTAAATACGAGTAGAAATTAGAGTTACAGTTAACAGTTTTATCTCTCCATAGTTATTTTGTCAGTTAGTTTGAAAAATAGAACCTGTGTCAGCTCAGCTCTGAGCATTTCTAGCTCTGCCTGTCTATTCGGTTCCGTGGCAGAGCTGGCTGGATTGCGTGAATCGATTCTATCTTGTCAGTCGTCAGTCGTCACGTCAATTTTATTTGTTGATCCTCCTAACTAGGCTATGAGCTGTTGAGTTCCCCAAGAGCATTATTATGCTCTGTTTGCCTCCACTCCTCGTGAACCGATATGGCATTTTTATGAGTGTGACATCTAGCTCAAATTTGCATTTACGCAAGTGTTAATATTAAATATGGTAATTTTATATTTATTTATGGAATTGCATTAATTTAGTGAGTAGTTGGTGAGCCGTCGGCAGCGGTCGGCTTCATATTCTGCATTGAGTAATTCGTTAATAAACAGTAATAAAATGCTAGTAATTCTTCATGGTTGGGTGTGAATGCTTGCTCTTTTGTCTCATGTGTTCCCTATTTAAATATTTAATACATGAAATGAAATATATAATTGAATAAAATTTTATTCTTAAGACATTGAGTCAAAGTCAACTCTGCAGGGAAGACCTGTGTCTGCCTTATATATATATATATATATATATATATATATATATTTTTTTTTTTTTGCTTGTTCAAACTTTTAGACATAGTAAATGATAACATGTAAATTGTTTTTTTTTTTTTACTCAGGCACGGAGGGCATTAAGGGCTTTAAGAGCACTAGTAAGGCTACAAGCAATAGCAAGGGGTAATATTGTTCGAAAGCAAGTAGCTGAGACGCTTAGATGTATGCATGCATTGGTCAGAGTACAGGCTCGAGCTCGTGCCTGCCGGGCTTTGAAATCTGAACGATACCGGCCTGATAGGCCTCCCCGCTCTCATTCGGTATTTCTTTTGCTAATTTTCTTTCCTTTTTTTTGTTGGGAAAGATTATCAAAAATGCCTTAAAACCAAGGAAAACATGTTATTTGGATAATGCAGGTTAATGCAACATATGAAAAATCGGATCAAGTTGTTCCGACTAATGGTCCAAAATCACGGAGATCATCATCGGTAAAGGTAGACAAAATTCTTATACAATCAAGTTATCTTTTGCTAGCATGAACAAATGACTAATTGTATTAAGTTTCTTCTTAAACAGAGGAACTCATCAAAACCGGTAAGCTCACAAGCTGCTGATCATGGCCGATCGAAATCCGCTGGTTGGAACTGGCTGGACCGTTGGATGGAAGAGAAATACTCCAATAGCACACAAGCTGACGACGAAAAAAGCACCAAAATCCTCGAAATTGATCCCGGAAAACCATCCAAAACACCGCAAAAAAACAAGCCGGTAAACCAAGTAATGGTAATGGCCACTTCTTGCTCGACTCTAACACAACCCGAATCACCCTCCAAGGACTCGACCACAGCCCAGCTATCTGTCCCAAGCCCATCAACTGTCGACATGGCAGAGTCGTATATCTACCCTGATCATCCTTTTTCATACGTAGAAAGCCCGTATTACTCGGCAACATCTCGACCCGGTAGCTCCAAACGGGGTGCATTCACGCCTTCTAAGAGTGAGTGTTCGGGTGGTTTCAGCATGTTTGGTGGATATACTGATTATTATCCGAATTACATGACCAACACCGAGTCATCTCGTGCCAAGGCACGATCACAGAGTGCCCCAAAACAGAGGCCACAAACAGAGAGATTGGGTTCGGTTAAGAGAGCATCAGCTTTGCAAGTGAAGTATGCAAACAAGGCGTACCCGGGATCAGGTCGATTGGATCGGATGGGCATGCCTATCGGGTATTGATCCGTTTTAATTTGATGGTGGGTTGGTTGGTAGGTTGTAGCTTGTAAGTGAAGTGTTTGTCAAGAATTAAATCATCTTTTCTACTTGCTTTAAATGATCATACTAAACTAATGAATATTTTGATATATATATATATATATATATTTATAACTTATTCTTCTAAAGTTAGCGTTGGCGTTGGGTTATCTCTGCTGTAATAAATTATGTAAAAAAGTGTATGGTATGGTTGGTGAGAAGGTTTAGATGATTAGATTAAGATAAAACAGCCTTTAGATTTGTGTCGTTTCTGTTGTCTGGAGCTGTAAATTCGGCTGGTTTGTCATCTTGTTCAAATTTCTAAATTAAGCTTATCGTAGACAGGTAGGTAAACCTGGTTCCTTTTATTTTATTTAGGGGCTGTTCGGCTATACGGGAATGGTACGGGTTTCACGGGATATTTAAAGAAATATAATTTTGTCATCTGATGCGTGCGTCTGGATCTTTTAGGTTCTGTTTGGCCGTTTTATTGTTTTAGTGGGAAAAAAAATGTTTTAGTGGGAAAAAAAATATTCAGTTGAACTGAATTTTTTTTTCTCACGTAAATAGTAATTTTTAATTTAATTTCCGTGTTTTTTTTCCATTTCCAATGATCCGCCGAACAGGCCCTTAGAGAGTTAGAGTAACCCAATTTTTTTAGTTTTAGATCGTCCGTTTTAGATCGAGACTGTCCGTTCATCTCATCTTGAATCTGGCACTTCATCTTGCGCATTCATTTTGAATCGGACGGTTCCGATTTAAAACCCAAAAATTAAGTAATATCACTGAATCTCGATTCCTGATGTGTTTGGCCATCAAATTTTATCATGTAGATGTGTTTTTTATTGTTTTAAATTGTCAAAGAGTTGATTGTTTACATGTGCTAATAACCATATGAAATAACAAAGTCATGTTTTCGTATAGTTCAAATTATCTCAACAAATTACAAGCTATTTATGATATCATTCAAATTTAATAAAAATCGTTCATACAAAATAACGACATGAAAAGGGGGGAAAAAAAGGATTATTTGATGTGGCCCTAAATAAATAAATAAAATGTTATATCATATCCCTAAATGTTATGTATTTAATTGTAATTAGATTTAATATTAATTATGTTAAACAAGATTCAGAGTTAGAAACTAACTGATTATTAGTAACATTATTATTACATAATAAAAGATTATTCGATTATGTCACTAATTAAAAATAAAATTAGAAGGGTATCATGACATTATCACACATTAGTTTATTTTAGTATAAAATAAACAAACGAGTCAGCAAGATTTTAATAGGTGAGAAATTTAAATAAAAATACATATTTTTAAAATAAATCAAGACATTCCACAATTAATATAATCTCATAGTACAACTGAACACTCAATTTAACACGTTCTTATAATCAATCTTGTGCGTATCTGTATCCGTGGGTTCCCAATTTTCTAAAAGTGGATTTTCATCCCCATCAAATCTCATTCCGTGTAATCACGTATAATTCTGTCCGGCCGTCTAAAAAGAACGGAAATAAAATTTTTTGAATGGCCGAAATACTGTGTGCGTGAGCTAATTTTCACAAAGTCTAGTGAAAGACGTGCACAGTAAACTGCCCACTGTTATTCCAAGTGTTGTAAATAACGGTATGCGGTCGTCGGACGGACGGGGTACCGCCAAGTGATTAATCGGTATGCGGCCGATTAATCGGAATTATGCGGACAATTTAACGTTTTTATTAAATTTATGTGTATATATCATAATTTATAAAAAAATTATTTATTTAACTCATTAAATTTATCAAATAAACTTAATTTAAGTTAGTTTTATTATTATAACATGACACTATGCTTATTTCTTCGTAACATGTAAGCATTTTGCATGTGTAAGTAACACATTTATTTAATGACAAAATAAATTTGAGAATTAAGCTTTTTTAAATACTAATAACATATTATTTGAAAGAAAGAAAACATTCCAACATAAAATCACTAAATTTAATTTTTGATAATAACATAATTTCATAAATAAACATGTCGTACTAATTGAAAAAATTGCATCAATAAGTAAAAAAAAATATGGTATATAAATAATAGAAAAATTAATCAATTTCAAAGTAAGTAAGAAGAAAAAAAAACATATATAAAAAATATTGGATGAATATCCAAGTATAAATAAAACTATAATACATGATTTATAAACCTTATGATCACACACTATTATAAAAAAAAAATAATGTGAAAAAAAAATTTTCACTGGAATAAGCGGAAAAAAATGGGAATAAATGAAAATAAACGGGAATAAATGGCCGATTAAACGGCCGATTAATCGTTTTTTTTCCGCTAACAGGCATCCGTTAAGCGTATTCAGAACCGCCGTTTCTGATTAATCGGCCGTTTTCCCCGTTTTTTACAACACTGGTTGTTCCTATGGGATAGCATAAACTTGTTGAAAAAGAAAAATGAATAGATTTTAAAATAAAGGTTAGGATTCATAAAAAATGTAAATATTTTAGCAATAAAATTGTAATGTCCCTAACTTACATTCACTGTTCAAATTAGCTTTTGACGTATGCATGCAGATATTTGGAAAACAAAATTCAAAGATAGAACAGTATCCGTAGATATATATATATAGCATGGTCGCAAACTAATAGACCATGCAACGCAAGCAGATTCTGAAAAGAAGGATATAATACAGTAAGAGAAACAGCTCTCTCTTTCTCTCTCTATCAGGCATTGAATGCCTGAACACACTAGTGTATCGTGTACGTCCGGATGTCTCCAAGCTATATTTATTGCATGTGAAAAATAACTGTTATATTTTTCTTAGGGGTGCAAACAGATACGAATTATCCGCGGATAATCCGCTCCGAATCCGCTTATTATCCGTATCCGGATTAAATGAATAGGGATATGGATAATTTTAGTATATGGAAAAATAATTTTAGTATGGATACGGACACGGATAATTCCGTGGGGATATAAACGGAGCGGATATCCGTATATATCCGGATCCGAAATTTAATCTTTCAGCAACTTTCAATTCATTGCACTCTTGCGAAATTTTCAAAAAACATACATATTCGTTTAAGTCCAAGAATCTTGGTAGAAAAATCATATAATCTATTAGAATAATGGATTGGTTCTCTGAACTAATAAGCAATTAGTTATGCATAATCATCACTGTGCAAACTTAAAAAGATTATTAAATTTTTGTCAATTTAGATAATCAAATTATGTAATTTAAAATTATGAAATTTAGTATAATTACTCAACATCCGACAATTATCCGCTCCATATTCGTATTCGAATCCGTATCCGTGGATTATCCGTTCCGTATCCGTATCCGTTTAAGACGGATATGGTTTTTAATTTTGATATCCGTTTACTATCCGTATCCGTATCCGTATCCGTTTGTTGAAAAACGGATGCGGATATGGTATTAGCATTATCCGCTCCGAATCCGCTCCGTTTACACCCCTAATTTTTCTACATAATTCAGCATCAGATCAGGAATTTTTTTAACAACCATAAATAAATTTAAAAAATATTATTTACCAAACCAACTTGATTGATTTGTTTTGTTTTTAGAAAAACTATAAGAATTGAAATGACATTTTGATCCGAACTTTTTTCTCTATACAGAATTATCATTTTGGACCGCAGTAGTTTCACAAGTTTTCAGTCCACGATTTTTCTCCAAAATCTGCGAAACTATCTTGGGCCGAAATGGCAATTCGGTACATAAAAAAAAAAAACTTTCGGACCGAAATGTCATTTCAGTTCTTGTGATTTTTATAAAAATGAAATTAATGAAGTTGGTTTGGTAAAAAAAAAAAATTATGGTTTATAAAAAAATTCTCAGACCAGTAGTCGTAGTATTTGGTAGTGAGATTTTTTTTTTATTAGTATAAAATAAGAGTAAAATAAAATTAGTACCTGAGTTTTTCTATACATACATAAGAAGAATCGATAGAATTTTTAAAAATTGTACCGAATCAAATTATTTTTATTATTTCTACTAAATTCATTCAGAACGTACTCCAGAGAGGAACCTCCTTCATTAAAGGAAAGAAAGAGGAACTCTGCACCACGATAGTCTGCTCCCTCCGTTCATCTACTCCAGAAAAAGATAAATCGGAGAAACAAAAGAAGGAATGTGGATACTGTAGTGAAAGAAATGCAAGGGGACGTGAGACGACGTGCTATACAAAATTCTAAAATTTGAACTCCGATTTGAGATGTAGATTTCATTATAGCGAGAGGACTCGCATACTGCATACTGCTTCTTCCTTCCTCTTCGTACTGGTATTGTAGAGCACACTTGTGGGGACTTGTGGGGGACATTATTGACTGTTGTCATTTCTTTCTTGGGCTTTCATACTCTGTTTCAAATTTTATAATTTCTTTCGTGGAACAAGTTACTGACAAATATGTTGAGTGCAATACTGACTCGTTACACAAGAAATAATAAAAAGATACCATAGGAATTCTTCCCTCTTTAAGAAAAAAAAAATTGGATCATTAGAATTTTTACCGGCTCAAAAGTTTAAATTAATAAAAATTCTACAAAAAAATTTATGCATGAAAACAAATTTAGATATTCTTTCATGATATTTTATATAAATAAAATTTTCTTTGGTGGTTGGGGGTGTGGTGGCTTAGTTATGTTTGACTAGCAAAACAGATCAAGCTGCCTTTTGTATCCACAACTTCACCACACAGACTCACTCATTTAATTATTAATTGTGCTATATTTTGCAAACATAAATCAGAAAAGTTTTGTGCTGGTTTTGTTATAAAAAGAACAGCAAATAATTGCAAGCGTCAAAAAGGAATAATTTATAAAACCAATGATTACTTTTTATGTATTTTTTATAAACCATAATTAAAAAATAATAATTTTATAAAACCAACATAATTAAATTTTTTTACAAAAATAATAATAATGGCATCAGCTAATTTTTTTTTAATTAAACAGAGAGCCACTAGTAAATGGAAAAGTTTACAGATGTTATACAATAATATATTAGGAGACAGTAGATTAGACAATGACAGGTTAGCTAATAACTCATAGGTTGTCCCACAACAGACAATAAAGAGGTCTTTTCTCCTGAACTGCTGGTCTGGCCCATTACCAGAAAAGTTTTTTCCAAAACAGAACTTTTTTTAATTATATCAATGTTTATGTCTATAAAATTTTGTTTCTTCTCTGTATTTTCATTTTATAACTGTAATAATTTAAAATTTAAAATGTTATATCAATGTTTATATCTATAAATTTGGTTTCTTCTTTGTATTTTCATTTATAACTATAATAATTTAAAATTTAAATATTATATCATTTCTCTATGTTCATGCAAAATATTATGATATTTTAATTTTATTTTGATTATTATTAAGAACTTGAAAAAATACATTGAATAAGTGTTGATTTGTAAACTAATCGAATCATATAAAAACTAAATCCAAAAATTATATTTTTTTATGTACATATAGAAAATACTACAGATAACATTTAATAGTTTTTATTTTAGTTTTCACGAAATTAAACTTTTCTGTGTGACTGTAAGGTGTAAAAAGTTGTAAACTAACACAGTGGTTTTTGTCTGTGCAGTGCTGTCAGCGGGGATTAAACAGAGAGGCAGGAAAACGGGTCGGATGTCCCCATCAAACAAACTGTACTTGAGAAGAAATCGTTCTATTTACTAAATTATTACGGAGCATAGCATTTCTACACTAACTACACTCATCAAGTGAATTTGAGGTGACAAAGACATCGTTAGCATTGTTCACGGGAGCACTTAAAATAATATTAAACTTCGCCACTTTTGGCGGTGTTTAGTTGTGGCCTAAGATTAATGATTTCAGACTTAGTTATTAACTTAGGTCTATGTTACTCGCATATTTTAATATGGGCTCTGTATCCGTATATCCAATATGTATCCGATGCTGATACACGTCTGATATGACATCGATACGTATTGGATACGCTAGCTGATGTATCAGCTTACGTGACGTATCCTTAATTTCTTAATACGGTCTCTCATACGGTTGACTTAGGGGTGTCAATGAAAACTGTTTACTCATTTATCCTACCCGTATCGTATTCGATAAGAAGGATATATGTAAGGTTTTTTTTCGTTAGTTTGTTGGGTATACGTAAAAAAAAAAATTGTTAGCTAAACGAGTATGGGTACGAGTTAAGACTATTTCGTACCTAACGGGTAATTATATAAAATAAATTACATATAGATATATAAATATTATATTCAATTTATTCAATTTTATATTTCTCATGTTGCTGTATCAACGTTAATCCATGAGAAAATATATGTATTTTATTGTAAGATGAATATTATATTAAACATATTACTTTTTTTATTTGAATGTTTTATTATTTAATTAACGAATTAAATTTTGAATTTGTTAGAAGAGATATTTTTGTTTTTTGTTTTTTATTTTACAAAAAAATTATTAGTTAGAATTAATTGCATATTTGTATTTTGATTTTTACATTAGTAATTGTGATTGCATATGTATGACATGATAAGTTTTGATGGTATATTTGTGAAAATAATAAAATCATTATATTAGTATCATTCATTATTAACCCACTACCGTTTCGTTACCCACTAACCTTAACGGATATGGGTAGGATATGGTAAGGCAAATTCTTAACGGGTAAGGGTAGGATATGGATAAGATCAACTCTTAATGGATATGGGTATGAAAATACTTCCACCCTACTCGTATCGTACCCATTGACACCCCTAGGTTGACTCGTTGGGATACGCCTCTGACACGTCTAGATACACCTGGGATATGCATGGTCCACCGTGCACCGTGACTTCAACCCGAACAACGTATGGTCCACCATGCACCGTGAATCGAACTCATGCACTGTGAGTTCATTCCCACATTGCATTACCAATGCGCCACTTCACTTTTGTTGTTAAAAAATAGTATTTATTATATATAATGTATACTTAGCTTTAGTTTTATATTTTAGTATTTAATTTATATAATACGAATTAATAAATATAATTAAAATAATAAAAAAAATTATATATAATAGACGTATCGTATTCTTGATTTTTGAAAATTGTTGTATCGCTATATTCATATCGTATCTGATACAATATCCGTACTTGTATCCATGCAAAATAGCTTTCATGAGATGAAAAAAAAAACCTATCTATTTTCTGATAATGCAATTTGTTATATTTCTAAAAATAATAAATTTTAGGGTCCTCACGGCGTAATGATTATTTCCAACGTTGCTTGGTGTGGGATCGGAAATAGTGTTATCATTGTTTCATTGGGCGGTTCAGGTCGCAATCCTGAAAGGGCATGGCATGTGTTTTCTTAATCATCTAATTTTAATCAGGGCCTTCCAAAATTATATATATCAAGTCATTTTTGTTAATTAACCAGGGACGTCATTTATTGCATTTTGTTCGGTGATGATAGAGTTATGTAATAAAGTCCCATAAAATTATTATTGTCCAAACATCAAGTCCAATTAGCAGGTTTTCTCAGCAAATTTATTCAGGATTATTGTCCAAACCGACTTACATATCCTCGACAAGTCTATTTGGGATTGTCGTACGAAACATAACCGATTTACCGGGCCACACAACAAATTCAGTCAGATTGTCTGTCGAGGTTACAACCAACCTATAAACCAATAAAATATTCCGAAATTTACTGAGCTCGAGGTCCACAATTCAGCAATATCATTTATTGCATTTTGTTTTGTGACTAAATATATTTGAAATTAGATAGCTAAAGGTAAACCAATAGTTGAATTGTGGCTTATTAATTCTTGTATATCCTCTAGAGATAGACAGCTATTTAAATTAGTTAAGAGGTGTTGTATTATGCACAATTGATTAGAAATGAATAAGTTATGCTTTACATATAAAGATAAATCAATTTGATCATATAATTAGAGATACAAATTATTGACTTGGTTAGTTTTTGGTATAAATCAAATTGAGATGCAATTTTTTTACAACTTTTATCAGAGTTCAAGGCAGATAGAGATCAAAATCATATAAAAGTAAAATGATACATAGAACTCAAGTTATACATATTATAAAATAGTATATTTTTTTTAAACGTAAATGAGGATTAAATATATACAATTTTTATAACAAATATGGGGTCAATTTATGATACACAAATTATTTTACCATAAAATATACAATAAAATCACATAGTAATAATTGTTTTTAAAAAAAAATATGAGGATCAATTGACTCTATTTGTCTGAACACGTATCCTCTGCATTAACTCAAAAGGGAATCAGATCACTGACACAACGGGGTGTCAGATCACCGACACAACGGAGACTCTGGAAAATTAAGGTTCCCATGAAGGTCAGGATATTCTTATGGCTCATGTTGGAGAATAAGATTCTGACACAATAGGTTCTGGGGGTAAGAGGATGTGTAGTTCAGTCTGGTTGTCATTTGTCCGACTCCAGCGGAACTGAATCACGGAATCACCTAATGTGGGAATGTCCTTACGCGAGGAGTTTTTGGTTGGGCTTAGGGGCTCAACACAACGTGGTGATTGGGTTAGGGGTCATATCCTAACACCTAGGCAAAGGATTCACTGGGATATCATTTGGGCGGCAGGAGAATGGGCTCTTTGGAGGGAAAGGAATAGACGGCTATTCACCAACAAAAGAAAACCAGTACAGAGTCTTGTCAATGACACGGCGTTGGAAATTATTCTGTGGGCGAGTAGTGGGTAATTAGAGGAAATGTATATTTGTCATTCTTGAATTTAATTGAAGGAGTATAGCTTAGGACTTTGTATATAAACGTTTTTTATCAATAAAATTGTTGGCATTATTTATGCCAACCATAAAAAAAAAACTCAAAAGGGAATTTTTTGAGTTAATGCATCTCGACTGTCTAATTTTAAACATATCCAATCCAATTATCTTATTTTAACACTGGGACCTCTTAATATTAGTGCAGATCTAATCTGTATGAATCTTAAAACAGATCGAAGAACTAACCTTTAGTCTAGTGGCTAAGACACATGGTTTCTATGTGAAAGATCATGGGTTAGAAATACAGATAGAAAAATTATTTGTTGTAATAACAGGTGTATTAAATAGTTGGGTGGTTTGATCTCCAACTTTTACTTAAAAAAAAATTCTTAAAACATATCAGATGATTAAGATACATTAACTTTAACTCAAAAGATTTCTTTTGGTCTCTCTCCACCTCTCACTTTTATGAAACCGCACAAGATGTGACTTAACAGAAATCATTTCAAGAGGTCGAGGAGTTCGAATAGGGAGGTCATTTCTCGATTTGGAATTTGGATTGATTTGAATGATATGCACAATGCTAAAAGGAAAAATATTGCAATATAGTTTATGTTTTTGTAATTTTTAATGATGCGAGATACTTTTAAAGCTTAGAATCTAGCTAGATAGGTAGGTAGCTATTTCAAATTTTTAGAGGTGTGTGTTAAATCTTCTAAAACAATCTTCATTTTTCAATCAAAAAAATAAAAATACTTCGTATGCGGCAATATGATTATTGGTATGTTTTATTCTTAAAAAACATGGATTTTTGTTGAAAATTTGGTGCAATTTATCAACTATGTATATTGTTTTGTTTAAGTTCCTTTTCAAGAACAATTAGAGAGAACAGGTAAGAGACAATTTTTCATTTCCATTTTTGTGCCATATGTTATACGTAATTAATCAGGTTTACATTAGCATAGCTACTTTCATTTATAGGAGTGATTAGGTATTTTATAATTTAAATTTAAAGGAGTGATTAGGTATTTTATAATTTTGAAATTTAAATTATGTATATTGAAATTGAATTGAATTTTATTTTATAAATTTTTTATGTAGTCTGACCTCTATTATAAATATCAAATGTTTACTTGTAATCTAATAGTTAGAGCTTTATTTATTTATTTTATTTTGTAGTTGTGAAACCTTAAATTTAAATCCCAAGGTTTTCACCAATTATATATTCTGGATTTTAAGTTTGTAAATTCCTATTAAGATTTTCTAATTCCAATCTTGAGTGACAGTGTATAAATTCAACTTGATCTTGAATGGTGCACACCTATTTTTACCACTTGGAAAATTCACATAAAAACAAGACACTAAATAAGGTTTTACAAATTCATTAAATACAATTACATATTACATGACCTGAATTAAATGAAAACAATATATACACAAGTGTATATTTTTTAATTATTTTTTGCTAAATTTTTGAATAGTAGTTAACTAAATATCAACACGGTATAAACAAATATTCTGAAACGCTTGAACTCAATTTTTGAGTTAATAGATCTCGACCGTCTGATCAAGATCCGAGCCAATCCAGCTCAAAGTAAAACACACAAGGTATTGTTAGAAATCAGTTTGGGTCCGATGCCCATCGGACTCAGTCGACTCAAACTGAGTCCGATGGGCTCCATAACCGTCTGATATGCTTTAAGATCTGTGTTGTTGCTTTGACATCCATGCGTGTTTGTTTCAATATCCGTGCGCACAGATCTTAAATCATATCGGACGGTTATGGAGCCCATTGGACCCAAATTTGAGTCCGATACGCATCGGGCCCAAACCGCTCTTGTATCGTTAATATTTGTGTCAATCAGTATTATAAATAATGGTATGTGCTTGTCTAATGGACTACCACTTTAGCGATTAATCATGAATAATCAGTCATAATCGGTTAATTAATGTATTTAATTGGTCTAAACATACGTCGTTTACAACATTAGTGCCAACACAGGTCGGACGGTTCGGATTCATTCTGCGTTAACTCAAAAGTTGAGTTAATGCAGAGGATACAAATTCTTAACATTTGTACCGTTGGGGGTCCATATAAACAAAAAATAATGTCGTTCTCTGTAAGTTGGGCCCCACTATGACATATCCTGTTTTGCACGGCGACAGAATTTCAAAAGTACGGAATATGATAAGTATCAATCAGTATGGTAGTTATGATAAGCACAAAAGTTGGTGCCAAAGAATTCTTTATCCTGACATAATAAGTTAACAACAAATTAAAGTAATATAATTATAATTACAAACAGCAAATTATATAAAATGATGCTTCATTGATTATTTGTCTTTTTATGTAAGGGGGATGCTCCTTTTAAGTTAAGTTACATTATTATATCCTGGCTAATTTAGAAGAACTAGCTTGGTATTATTTATTATGTAGAAGCTAATAACATATTTAGAAACAAGGACAAGTGCAAGTGCTGGCAATTTTGGTGAGCATATTTATGAGTTCTCTTTTATTGGTTCCAGGTTACTAAATTCATGCCTTTTATTCCAATAATTTTAGCCGCTAAATTAAGTAGTGTCAAAATATCACCAGAAACTGTGCATAAGCAGCCGCATGTCAGTTGTGATGGCATATTGAATTAATCCAGAATATATATATAGAGAGAGAGAGGAGGGATCACTTACACTCAAATTGGTGACACTCGATTACAATTTATATTTTCAAAATTCAAAGAGTCGATTCATACAATGAATAAATTAAAATGTATTTGGAATCAAATTTTATATTATTTTAATTTTTTATTATTTATTAAGTATTTTACAAAATGTTATTTTCAGACCATTAAATTTTGTACTCATATTAATAAATAGTAAATAAATTAAAAAAAATGTAAAATTTGATCTCCAAGCACATTTTAATATATCTATTATGTTGAATATTTTGAATTGACTATTTGGACTTTAAATATGTAAATTATAATCAGGTGTCAATGAGTGGGAAAAATAGCACAACGGAGCCGGCTCCGTCACGGAACGGCACGGTTACGGCACGTGTGACTGTTTCATGCCGTGATCATCTTTTGAAAATTTGGCACAGCACGACAAGTCACGCGAAAGATCCAGTCACAGCATGGCACATGGTCAAGCGAGTTACGTGTAATTAGGACTATTAGGTCTTGATCAAATGGTGAATATTGAATAAACTAACTTAAATTATGAAAAAAATTAGTTAAGCGTGAAAAACATGACCAGTTACTTTTGGACACGGCACCCGAGTCACGGCGTGACTAACATGTTGTGACCATTTGTGTGCCGTGACAATCTCTTGACACTTTTGATCACGGCATGGCACGGTACGACGTTTCCCACTCTAGTGTCACTAATTTTTGGTGTAAGTGAATCCCTCCCAAATATCCTGGATTAATTAATAATAGTATCTCTAATCAATACATAAAAAAACAGCGGTGGATTGAAAGAATGTTGCCAGCCAGACTGTCCAAATCCTTCCAATTGGTGCAATTCAATTAGTTGACTAATTAAACTCAAGTTGGGTTGTGCTTTGTATTTAATAATTTGTTCAACCCATGCATTCTGTAGGTATTGGATGTTATACCATACTTCTTTCTGGCATCATTCTTTTTATAATTTTACAATATTTCTCTTATTAGCCGATCCCTGTAAAAGCAATTAAACAACCTCTATGGTACACATAACCAACTATTTTTAATAAATTCAAAGTTAACTCACTCAACTATTTAACATCCACAAAAAAAAAATTGTTATTGAATTTCAAACATGTAATCTCCCACATAGAACCGAAATAAATATGTTGTTATTCCAAAGGAATAACAGGACTCAATCATTTAAAATTTCTCGCGCACGAATCTCAAGAATTTTTTTATGTGCGAATCTCAACAAAGGTCAACTGTTGAGATCAAAATAACAAGGTCCTTTTATTCCTTTGGAATAACAACAGATTTATTTCCACATAGAACAAATAACCAATTATTAATTAGAAGAAATTAACTAGATATAGTTGTTTTGGATTTACATAACCAATTACTTTCATCAATTAATTAGTACGTTAGTTATGTTAAATTTATTCTGTTTAACTTTTATACTTCTAAATTCAAATGTTGTTACTATATCTGGTAAGACCCTTTCTAAAATAGATTTGGGTTGAGGTGATCCAAAGCACGTCCTAAATCTAGAGAGATTAGTTTGTATTTGCGGAAGAGTGTTTTGAGTATATTAAGGCAGAACAAATGGCAGATCTTCTAGGTACGTGGCTCTATCCTCTTTTGTATCCGGTATTTCTCAGATTATCGATCCTTGAGCCCAGTAAACTTGGACTATTTATAGGCCTTTATGTTGGTATGGGCCTTGAGCAAAAACACAACCGGACCCTTCTCGCAAGTAGGTCGGTTTTGGGCCTCGAGCGGAGCACTCAATTGGACCCTTTTCGAATATCAGAAGGTCAGTTCAAGCCTTTCTCGTGGAGCCTTAAACAGGCCTTTCTCGTGGCTAGTAATTTGGGCCACGGTATTTAATTCTTAAGTGATCTTTATAAGACCTTTGGTGTATGATCCTATCAATATCAAATATTAAAATATCACAGCAAAAACTATATTCTAGATAGTTAAATTAAAACTTATAATCCATATAATTAATTATTAGTAAATCAATATTTAAACCTTAAAATAAAGAAAATGTGTCTAAACTGTAATAAAAAAAAGTGCACGTTAAAATAATTTAGTCGTCATTCTACAATAATTTAAGTGTGTATTATACTACGCATTAAAACTTTATAGATAGACTTTGGATTTTGGCGATTCTTTAGGTGATTTGAAAAAAAAAATAAGAAAAAAAAACAGAGAATCTAAATAGAAAATAATTATGGATATCATGTATAGATTACTGCGAGCAAAATGCATCGAGTGTTGAAAGCCCAGATGGAGAAGTTGCGAGCTAAAGCCCAATCTCTTCATCAATCGAGACCGATCGGCCCGATAAAACCGCCATTAATGGCAGCTCCAACAAAGCCCAGAAGCTACATTTTCCTGCCAACCTTTCCAAATGTTAAAACCTCTCGACACTGAAACAGTTAGATCCATAGAAGGAAAAATCAGTCGTTCCAGAGGGGAATCGGACTATACCGATCCGATTTCTAATCGAGTTATACGGTAGATGATTTTTTGTTCCAGTTTTACCAAAACAGTCCAATTATGGTCAAATTTCGACGGAAATATGCATATACCATTCTCCAATTTTTTTTCCCTCCACGTGAATCGAACCAACGATCTCTTAATTACAGTGTTCTAAATAGCTAGCTATAGCGCCACTATAGCGGTTTTGGAACCCATAAGCTAAGCTACGGAGTAAAACTGCGCTAATCGAGCTACGGCCGCTATAGCGGTAATAACAGTCCGCTATAGCGCATAGCGGAATAGCGGTCCGCTATGCTACATGGGTTTATTTTTCTATTTTTTTTCAATTTAAATGGGCTTTGTGTCTTAGTCTGACTAATTTAAAAAATGGTTGATTTGAATATGTAGTAAAATGATACTTAATATATGATAGTATGATATTTTGAATAGAAAATGTATCGATAGTTTATGAATTATAGAATTAGGGATATTTTGAATGACAATTTGGACTTTATATTGATTCAATATTAATATTAGAACTTCTTAATCAATTTGGTATTTTTGTTACTCTATGAGATTTTACATAGATAATGTTTATTATTAGTAGAAATATAAAATATAATTTTTAAAAAGAAAAAAAACACTGTGTAGGAAAGCTTTCGCTATATCTCCCTTATTCGCTATAGCGTTTTTCGTCTTCCCACTACGCCACTATAATCGCTATTTAGAACCTTGCTTAATTATCAACTAAGCCAACTACTACCACACTATAATACTTGTATTATATTTTATTAGTGAATTATTTGATTGTAATCATTTGTCTAAACTGTTGACATGAATATAATATGTTAACAATCATTCATTTGGATCTACAATGTCTTTTTTTTTTTTTTTTTGTTATGGACAACAATATCCCCTTTCTATCATAATACATATGACGACGAAGTGATCCAGCCAGCATGATATAGTTTCTCGCAGTGAAAGAGTGTGTTTTTAGTTGTAATGCTGGTATTATATCTTATTAGTGGATTATTTTGATTGTTATCATTGACAAAATATTTTTTATCATTTTTTTTTTCTAATTTTCTAGTATAAAACAAACAAGCTTATGGCAAAAAAAGTTCAAGTTTCCGATTCAATTCGGCCGATTCTGACCAATTCATCCGATTCCGACCAATTCATCCGATTCCGATTTTTCTTTCTATGGTTAGATCATTTCTTTCTTACCTGTCCTCTAACACAATAAATTTGATTTTAATCAGGCAGAAGTTCTAACTTCTATTTCCATTAGAACTCTTGTACTGACATCTTCAATTTTGCATTACAAATGACTAAGGAGCAAGGAGAATCAAACTGGTTTCCTCATACTGTTCAGTAATGTGTGCTAGACCCAAACTTACCTCAGCCCAATATATGAGGCTTAGCTTTAGATTGCACAATTACTATTTTTTGGTGGATTATCAAACGTAGAGCATTTGTGTTTTGCTCTGATTTGATTACTTTAGTCTATGGGTATTATGTGATGAATTGAGACATGGATATTATGGTCTGTAACTTAACTATAAGTTTCATTCATCCGTTGGTCCGGTCCGTCAGAGAGGAAGGAGAAAGCGTAACAATGATTGTAAACATTGCCGCAAAATGCATTCGATTGTCTCCAGAGAATCGGCCAACTTCATGGCAAGTTCTAAAGATGATCCAAGAAGTCAAAGAGGCCGAGACCGGAGATGCCGATGAAGACAACAATTTGAGTGCTAGTAGTTCTTAGTTTCTCTTTTTGTGCTTGTTCTTGTTTCTTTTTTCTTTTTTTTGTTTCCTTTATTTATGTTATTTTTTTTCCCTTTTGGTTGGGTCTATATCTAATGAGCTGTTAGTTATCATCACTATTAACAAGCAGTGTTCACATTCAATGCGCATATTGAAATTAATTTTGTCTAATCACTATTAACAAGTAATGATATTCAAATAATGAACGGGCCTTTGAACAAATTGAAATCATCAAAGTTTAATATGAAATCCTAAGAACATTTTTAATTGGTAACAAATGAGGTCAATTTGTGAATGCCAATTGGGTTTAGTAATTTCCTCAAAACCCAGATAGTTTTTGGGCCTATACTAAAGCCCAGATAGAATAAGCCTTCTTTAGCCCAAGATCACTTGGAGGTTAGTTTTCATTCTACCAAATACCAAATATTTGACAGATTTGGTAGTAACACATTCGTGCAGATGATCTAAACTCATTCGCACAAATCTCAATGCAAATCAGAACGGTATTATGAACAGTGTACTAATATTCGGTCTATTCAGACGAACATTCCTATTCGGTTGCAATATGAATAGAAAATATATATTCAGTCCAAAATATATGGTTTAGAGTATATTAATAGTTATAAAAATACCAGTTTAGAATATACTAACAGTATTTTATATATTAAGAGTGATAAATATACCAGTTTAGAGAATATTACCAGTAGTTTATACCACATATTACAATATACTTGTTTTTATATATATGAATTTTCATTTAAAATCTGCACAAATCTGCATATGCGGTGGCTTTTGCTCATACCACATATAAACCGAATATTAAAACACTGATAATGAGTACATGATGAGGTTGACCGGTGGTTCAAGAAAAATGTGCAAAGAACAGGATGACGAAAACATACCGTCACTCTATCTCGAATTTTAACTATTATTTTTCAAAATATGAAATTCTGGTTATAATTTTCATTAATTGAAAAACTGTCAGTCTAATGAACCTTTAGAAAGGTTGTTAAAACTATCCTAACTTATATCTCATATAATCTCAACTAAATAATTTGTGCTAAACTGTCCCAAAGATGCTCCTAAAAACAGTAAAATTAAACATCCAAAATTTGAATCTGCTCAAAATCTGGCAAAATTTGAATTGTTTCATGCGGTTTTTTGTTTTGCCGAAGTAGATGCCAGGTACGACAGTGTCCTGTGTCCCACAATGAGTAGAAACACACCAAGAAATCCCAGTGCCTTTAATGTTGTAAACAGATCCAACTGTGTACCAAAACCAAATGTTAGCATCAAAAAGAAAAAGGAAACAAAAAAAAGGAAATAAATCTGTCAATTATTTGGTTTCAATGTGTACCAAACGGACCCTAAACACGAAGAACAAAATATCATGTATTGTATACCATTACAAGCTGAGTTTTATCTAAATATCATGTATATACACTTGCAACTTGAGACATATCTTCATGCCTCCTAAAGATATACCTGATCTATCTCAGTTTTAATATAATTGAGCAAATTACCCAGCTTTCTTTTCATTAACTGTGAAGAGGGAAACAGTTGATTGCGATTTTTGAGATCTGGCAGGGAAAACTAAACAGTCTGGAGATCATCCCTCACAGATGAATTAATAATAAAAGCAGAGTGAGGCTATGGTACTATGCATAGTGCGGATTAGTCCGTACTATGAATCAATATTTTTGTTTTCAAAGTCCAAATAGTTGATCTAAACCATTCAAAATGATTTTCATATAAAAATGTACTTGCAGACTAAATTTTACATTTTTAGAATTTTTTTACTATTTTTTTAGATAGGTAGAAAACCACTATTTTTGAATGATCTACAAGTACATTTTCATATGATAATCATGTTGAACGGTTCAGATCGACTAATTTTCGACTTTAAAAACGAAAACTTTGATCCATAGCACCGACCGATATGCGCTATGCATAGTACCACAGCCTTACTCATAAAAGTATATGTCAAAAGATATAGACCTTAAGCCAGAAAAGGACATAGAGCAGCAAAACAGCTCCAATGCCTCCATGGAATAACACAGCAAATGAAGCTGGCACAGCTGAAGACAGGAAGCCCTTGAAATTCACTCCAATACGCAGAAGCTGTCATTTTTAATATTCCAAAGAGAAAAAAGAACAATTAATTTCGATTTATTTATTTTCTAAGGGCCACAAGTTTAAACCTACAAATCACCCCGTCAAAACTATGACAGTCAAATATTTAGTATACATATAAAAAACAAATAAGTAGCAGCAATTTTAGAAAATAAAGGCATCCTACACTAAAGAGGGTATACTAATCACAGGTGGTGTTTGGTTGAGGCCTAAACCATGGAATAAGAGGTTTAGGCCTCAGTTATTCCACCAAATGCGGAATAATTAGGCCGGCCTAACTAGGCAGCCTTAACCAATTCCAAACACCACCAAAAGGTATAGGCAGTCAAAACTAAAAAGGTACACTGACAATATTCCTTTGTTTTTTTCTGTTTAAGTAGGAGAGAAATGAGACAAAAAATACCCCGATCAAGAAAGCTAAGAGAGGGAGAAGAATGAGGCCCGTAAATCCAAGAGAGAGCTCCTGAGGTGGTCTCTTTTCGGGTGCACGAAAGATGTGCGATATCTCCTCCTTCGGCCTGAACCGAGACAACGGGTCAACGGGTTGAGCAGGTGGTTTGCGTGTCTTCTCTGGTGCCTCTGGTAGGTCAAGCTCAATTGAACCAAGGGACCACAGCAATGAATTTTCCTGGTAGATTTACACCAATACATTAATTGTTGTTCAAGAAACCACCAAAAGTTGTGAGATTTATGATGAGAATTAGAGGTGTTCATTGGGTTGGTTCGGTTAAAACCGAATTAAAATAGTCAAATCAAAATTTTATTCGGTTCTCAAAAATATAACCGAACCAACCGAATAACAACCGAACCAAAATAACCAATGTAATCAAAAGGTTAAAACTCAATAAATACACAACTACATTTGATTTTCATAGAAATAAATATATAAGAATTATATATATAAGTTGTTGACATTACATACATTCTTGAATTCCATATAAAATATGTAGATGTTCTAAAAATACCCAAACCAAAATATAGGTTGTTGATATTACATACATTATATATAAAGCATGGATTTGAACCCATATAGAGTTTGGTTGGTTTGGTCTTTTCAATTTTGAAAAATCTAAACCGAACCAAATATAAGAAACCAAAGTAATTTAAAAATTCAACAGAACTGATCCATTTAAACCGAAAAACCGAACTATTTAATCCAAACCTTTTCGGTTTGGTTGAAAACCAAATAAACCGGACCGAATGAACACCCCTAAAAAGAACAGAAAAATAATAACAAAGAGAAAACGAACCATGACAGCATCACCGATTGCTAGTTCAATGTTGTACCTCCCAGACAGGTAATAAAACTTCTCCACCAGCCCGAGAAAGTTCTGGAAATCAAAATTTTATATAAAAATTAAAAATGTAATCTTGTAAGACTTCAGGAAATAACAAATAATGTTACATTTTCATCCATTTAGTAGACAATAAGCAAAGATGCAAATTTTTGTGCGAACATTCTGGTGTTTTCAAGCTAGGGATTACAGTAGCTACTGATATTTGTGTATTTAAATGTACCATAAAAGTAAGAATTTATTTTCTATTGACATTTGCAAACAACAAACAATAGGCACTTCTCAGAAGTTACCACACATCAGTATGCTTTTATACTATTCACAAGGCAGTCACTTCTAATTTTCTTTTTCTAACTGTTGCTTTCTAATTTCATGGCATCGATATTTCACTATTTTATGTGTGAGTTCTTCAACAGATTGAACATCAGCAGAGAAACAACATTAAAGTCAATCATTAATGAATATACAGGGAATTTCATGTATACCCCTCAAAAACCTCAAAATTACATATTTCCCCTTCTAAAATTCATGGTATATCATATTTACCCTTCTAAATTTCAAAAACTCACAAATTTACCCAATTATTGACTTTTATATTAAAATTTGTTTTAAATTTATAAAGTACCCATTTTACCCTTTATTGAAAAAAAAAATATATGTAGTATGTGTAAGAAAAATGTTCCATCTTCTAAATGATCGTTTTCTGATGACAAATGGAATGGTTCATTTCTCTACTTGTACTGTAAATAGGTACATAAATAAATTGTCATAAGAGAGATTACCAGAACAAGATTGTACTGTTTCGAAGACATGTCTGGAACAAACAGATGCTCGACCTTAGATTCATGCTGAAGTTTCACAATCAACTGTACATAAAATAATCAATTTTATATGTTAAAAGTTGAAGGATATCATTTGTTTTGAACATAAAGGATGAAATAAATTGCTGGATTAAAACCTGATCTGGCTTAAAACTTTTTCCAAGGGGAGTTTTTAACTGGAGAGAAAGTCTCATCTTCTGTAAATGGTTTGCTGACAGAGAAACCATGGAATCCTTTGATAGATCCAATCTGAAGGAAAATAGAAAAAATTTACAAAGATTAGTACTTATAACTTTATATGACTGATTTTATGTACTTGTTCGCATATAACAATATCTTGAGCCAGCCCTACATTCTATTAATTTTACGTCATTTTATATCATTTTGCAATCTTGACCCTGATTATGGTGGGTTAATAGATCCAATCATTGTGAAGAATAAATATAAGGCCCAATATCTGACTTAGTCAAATGTTTTCATATAAAAACGTAAATAGAAAAGGAATAAAGCCAGTCAAGTATGCATATTTTCAACAATCGGGGAAGAAAATCCAACAGGTTGATACAGACCTTACCCCAACTGATTGCCTCCTCTAAGATACAAGATAAAACTCAAAAAGTACATATAACAAAAAAAAGAGTGAGGCTATGGTACTATGAATAGCACATATTCGTCCGTACTACGGATCAATATTTTTGTTTACGGAGTCCAAATAGTTGATATGAACCATTCAATGTGATCTCCGTATGAATATGTACTTGCCTACAAAATTTTAGATTTTTTAGAATTTTTTACTATTTTTTTAGATAGTTAGAAAATAACTTATGAACGGTCTAGACTTTTTAAATCAAGTGATTTTCTACCTATTTAAAAAAAAATACTAAAAAAATTATAAAAATGTAAATTGATCTATAAGTACATATTTATATGAAGATCGTTGAATAGTTCATGTTGATTATTTGGGCTTTGAAATGGAAGATATTGATCCATAGTATGGACCATTATGCGTTATACATAGTAGCATAGCCTCACTGAAATAAAAGATAATATTCCCAGCAAAAGAGATTACTTCTTTACAGACTCAGAAGATGCATCACTATCAGAGATAGCAATTTCGGCCTTGTCAATTTTAATATTTCCCGTTAAAAATGTTGTCACGCTAATCTGGCCTCCTGTGGCATAGTTCTCTGCAAGTTCTGGATCATTCATTGAAACCTATCAAACAAAATAAAAAAAAATTTAAGATTGCGGTAAAAGAAAATCACTAAAAGGAGGAGGCACAGTTTTATTGACATCATACCTCAAAGATCAATGAGTACTTGCCAACATCTATGTTAGAGATATCCAAGAAATGGATCCTACTTTTCTGGTCATACTCCAGTTCCTGTAATAGTAAACAAAATAAAGAATATATATATATCAGAAAAAACTAGGTCACGTGAAGCAAATATTTCTTTCCTTTTTCTTTACTTTCATTTCGTCACTCTTGTTTTTGTTCTCTTTACATTATTTTTTCATTCGGAAAGTATCTCAATAATAACAGTAACTAAATTTTACAAATTCATCATGCCTACCTCCCAAATAAATCCCGACGAGGCAAACTTTATTTTTTTTCCCAGTTGTAACATATAAATAAGAGGGAAATTTTACAAATTGCCTTATCTTTCAAAAATTTCAAATAAAATGCCCCTCCTCTAAAATTATTAACAAAATGCCCCTCCAATCAAGAGAAATTAACAAGGGCATTTTGTTAATAATTTTAGTGGAGGGGCGTTTTGTTTGAAATTTTTGAAAGGTAGAACAATTTGTAAAATTTCCCTTAATAAGAAGAAACAAAAATTCTCGGCTAAGCTTACCTCACGCAACTAAAAAACCTGCTAATCCCTGAGATAACTTGTAGAGAATTCTTCGAGAACTACAATGTCTCAGATCTAAAGTAGTGTGAACTCCACTTATTGACTTTTCAAAATATAGTTTTCATATGTGCAATGATTCTATCAAGTATCAAACTGCTAAATACTTCAATGTGAAAACATTTCAACCCTGAAGAACGAACTTATTTATCATATTTGTGTTGAGTAATTAGCTTCTTTATTGCTCTTACTTCCATAAACATTTTAAATCTTATAACTTAAGAAGAATAACAGAAATAACATATGAGAAAGACACAGAGCGAGCGAGCGAGAGAGAGAGAGAGACTCAGCTTTACCTTCTTTTCGAAGTAAGTTACTTCCTTTGAGTCTGGGGTTAGAACTTTGAGTAGACTCACTGTAAGAGGAGGTGAAGGAGAACCAAAGACTGTTGTTACTTCAGCCTGAACAACAGTTGAAACACAAGCCAAAATTTATACAAGAGAAACTCATATTTTAAAAAAAAAAAACAATAGTAAATAATACACTAAAACATCACAAGGGATGCATCTTTAAGATCTACCTTGAGTTGATCCTTTGAGGTAAGAGAAAGAACGGTAGCAGGAAGAGATAGAATCAAGGGAATTGACACCCTGTAAAAAATGTGCAAATTGTAGATTGATTCGCAAAATGAGTTTACTCCGCACATGGTACAAAACCAAGTATATAAAGAAATAGAAAAACAAAAGATAACACAGTAAAAAAAAAAAAAATTCACCATTAATGCACCGTTGTTCTCTTAAAATTCAAAATTGATTACCTGTTGCTTTCCAAGGATGCCAAGGAATTGATCTGATAAAAGAAATCCTTAGTAGTGCCAGGAACACCTATGCTCAGAAAGAACTTGGCCAAACCTAATATTTTCTCACCGCCGATCTACATAAACAAAGAATTTAGATCAGGTTTTTAAAAAGTAAGAAATACTTGGAGTTTTACTTCACAAAAAAACCTCATATTCTACTCTTGAAGCACATCCAAATAAGATGAATATGGAGAAGCAAACATAATGTTTCATATTTTTGTTAGGGTACACGTGACATTATTCTATGCATAATATTAAGAAACACTTGATAAAGAAGAGGGCCATATAAGCATTTAATTCAATTTAAGCTTCCATCACAAACATGCAAAATTGCTTGATTTTTACATTTAATAGTGGTAAAAGTGGAAGAAAATTGGAATGCAATCCATACATTTAATTTTTCAGAAGAAACGGCTGCGAGCGCACTAACTCCACTAACAACAGAAGCAGAGGTTCCAAGTGGGCCCTTATATTGGTCGGGGTCAACATTCTTCTCATCAAAGTACGAAGTACCATCATCTACATGAAATTCAAACAAGAATGAATGTTAGAATATTATCAGTCAAAATAAATTTAAATTTAAGTGCGAAATTGTAGAAATTACCATAGCGTTTAATCCTGTCAAACAACTTGTTGATGTCCTTCTTCACAACTGCAATCTGCAAAGAAAGAAAGGTACGTAACAAACGGGAATATGACAGATATTGCATTACTCAAAAAACACAAAAAGTAAATAGTGAGGCTATGGTAATACCGTAATATGCATATTACACAATGGCCTGCGCGATGGACTCATACCTTCGTTTTTAAAGTCCAAACAGTCGATCTAAACCGTTCAACATGATCTTCATATGAAATTTACTCGCAGACAAAATTTTGAATTTTTTTTAGAATTTTTTAGATAGATAGAAAACCATTGCTCTACTTATCTAAAAAAATATTAAATTTGGTCTTCAAGTACATTTTCATATTGAGATCATGTTTAACAGTTCGGATCAACTGTTTGAACTTTGAAAATAGTAATATGAGTCCATAGCACGGGTCAATCCGTAATATGCATATTACCATAGCCTTACTCAAAAAGTAAATATAGATAACCCACATACCTTTGACTGATCGATATCAGATCCAGCCAGTGAAACAACAGATGCTAGAGCTTCCAGTGCTATCCCTGTAACAAGTACCGTTCTAGTTAGGTATTTCCGTGTTCTCTTCTACATTTTTAATTTTTTTATTTTTACTCTAATTGTTTGGTTAAGATTTTAATTTTTGCTATTGAATAAATCTCAATTAGTATGCACTGTCCTAGTACATTCTACTGGTCAGGTTGGATAAAACATTTTTTTATAGTTTACAAAATAATAAAAATGTAAATTTATGAAGAACAGGATAAACTACCAGCTGCAAATGTGCTTGATCCAGGACTGTTTGTATCATACCGCCAAGTCCCGTCACTCTGACTAAGTGCCTGTAAATTGCATTAAATCAGACAATGGAATTGGAAATGAGATTATAAATTACAAATAAGCCTAACATTTTAAAAGGAAAAGCTATTCAATTGTTTACCTTTATGGCTTGAAATGTAGCATCAGCATCAGATAAAATGACATTTTGCCCTTGCTCCTGGAAATAAAAAAAAACCATAAAAAATTAATTAAAATTTTCTTTTGGCAATCAGAAAATGCAATAAACAAAATTACAAATCAAATAGATAAATTCCTAACAATTACCTTAACACTTAGCAAGCTTCCCAGAGAGTAGTATAATTCTAGTAGTGAGCTTGCATCATTTATCACATATTGAAGCCGTGATGTGATACCCTAAAAAATTATCAGAAAAATTACAGATCCAAAATTACTGATTGTTTTTCTTATTAGTCTGAGAAATGGTACCAGAAAATTATTCATTAATGACTTACATCAAAGTCAATCAACTCTGTTGAGCAACCCAAGATTTCTTTAATCTTTAGTGCATGAAAAATGTCTTTTGTAGGAGAATTTGGCAAATTCAATTTCTCAGAGACAGTTTTACAAATTCCTTCGGTTTTGTCACCGCTCCTCTCTACTCCTAGTACTTGAAATGTTCTCAAAACCTCATAAGTTTCTTCTAAGCTGAACAATTCAATTTGAGAACCTTTCGTCAGATGCATAGTTTTATAACATTAAACAAGTGGTTTCTAGATAATGTAGAACCTTTTCAGGGTTTTTTTTTATCATTACACAATTCAATTTGAGAATTAAGGGCATAAGTGAGCTTAAATATGCGTGCTATGTTATCAAATTTAACTCTGTGAATCACTGATTGGTAATGTTTTGAGCATTGTTCAGTTTTGCTAAAAATACAACAAAAATTCTTCGAAACCATTATCATTATCTCCTTTTCAATGCTAAACTTAAAAATTCATACTTCAAATAAAATTTTCATCATGATTAAATTACCAATCAAATTGATGAAATTCGACGAACTCCAATGATTGTTCACGCAAATGCAGTGCAATCTATCAAATAAAACACTGAAAAGACAAGGAATTGACAAATCAATCACCTTCCAAAGGATCCATCATGTGAGGGAACGAACAGCTCAGTAGCAGCAGATCGATGCGCGTCAGAGATCGGGCGGATAACGGATCCGTTCGAGAGAAGAACAGATCCGCAGATCAGAATAAGAAAGACATGAACTTTCAGTTGTTTCGCCATTGGAATCGGTACAAAATTCTAAGATTTAGATGAAAGGGTTTTATTTGAGACGAAGAGTAGACTCCGGAGTTGAAGTCTGAATTCTATGTTGCAAATTGGGAAATAAATCTGCTGGATCGAAGGGTCCCTAGATTTCAATCCAAACCGTTCATATCTTTCGAGATTCGTGTACCAAAATTAACTTCTATTGAGATTCGTTTATTTAAATAAATGAAAGGTTCAGATTGGAATCGCAGCAGATTTATATCCTGCAAATTGTGCGGTGCTCTGCTGTTAGGCGGGACTCAAATTTTGTATCCTGAACCGTTCGATTAAAATCCAGGACAATTCGGTACGGCGTGGAATGCATGGATTCTTTTAATATTTGTGCCAAAATAGATCTGACGGTCCAGACATAAACATATAATTTGAGTTACCTTAGGTGATATGAATTCTGAATGGAAGTGGGAATTTTTGTGGCATATTGTGCAGTCCTCTTCTGCTAGGCGGGACCCACTTTGGTGTGAAAGTTTACAACAATGTTGTCACAGAACTAATACAATCCATGAAATTGAAACTTGTTGTGAAGGTTTTATTTATCTTTTAAATTTAAAACAAAGAGAACTTATGTATTCAATTATTATGGTAAATAATTTTTTTAAATAAGTTTGTAATTAATATATATATTTTGTTAAAAAAAAATTACTAACCATTATTATATGTTTGATAAGAAAAGGAGCTTGTTCAGTATGGAACTATCAAACAAATAATAATAATAAAATTGATGGCCTGAAATAAAGCCCAAACTCTAAATGCATATAATTATAAGTAAATAAATTTTCATCGCTACCCATAGTTGTGGAGTTGTGACATTTATAATGCATAACCAAGTAACCATCCATCATAATTTAAAATCCTTTCTTTTTTTTGGGCTGCCGAAATTTATGGATATTTTTTTTTTCATATTTTGCCAGTTCCATTTAAAAAAAGAAGAAGACATACATATTAAAGTATTATTTTTATAATAGATAATGCCTCCATCATGTCTCCATTTTTAAAAACATTAATAACTCAAAATTTAAAACTTAAAGTCAAAATAAAACCGTTGGATATGATCAACATCATTTCATCTATGCACGTGTAAAAAATTATGACATTTCAAAATTTTATTTTGATTGTTATCAAGAGTTTCTAAAAACGTACTAATGTGGATAATTTCTAGACGTTGATTTTTTAATTTATTGATTTATGTATAAACAAAACCAAAATAAGATAATTTTTATGAGCACATAGAGAAAATAATATAGATCACATCTAACAGTTTTATTTTGACATTTATGATTTAAATTGTGAGTTATTAATGTTTTAAAAATAAAGGCATGGTGGAGACATTTGAATCCTTTTTTTTCTCAAATTTTGCCAGTTCCATTGAAAAAAAAAAAGACATACAAATTAAAGTATTATTTTTATAATAGATAATGCGATAAAAATAACTTAACAAGTAATAACAAAACTTCTCAATAAAATCGATCTAAAAATAATATTTGCAATTTCATTCTATACAATCCAAAACAACATTTTTTTTAAACAAACAATACTATTAATACGATAATAATAACATGTATTTTTAGGCAAATGTAGAAGATAGACAATAGGGATATACAAATTAGAGCTCTTTAAAAATTAAGAGGATTAAAAACATAACTTAAAGTGCAAGCATTTTATAAGAAATCTAATGTGGTTTAAAAAAAAATTCAAATTCAGAAGTAGACACTTGCCTACTATGACCGGCTGACTCTCTTTAAAACCGCCACTAGATATAGTTGTTTTGGATTTACATAACAGACTAATTTAATTAATTAATTAGTATGTTAGTTATGTTAAAATTATCCTAATTAGCTTTTATCCATCTAGTATCATCCTATACTTGATACCTCTAACAACAGTTACAGACACTGCTGCATTGTTGTAAAAAACATTCGTTTAGACCGATTAATTGGTCAATTAGCCATTGACAGTGATCAAACCGTTGCGGATTTTTCTGACAAATCAGTCGATTATTCCTGATTAATCGCTTGGCAGTATCATATCCGTCTGACGACTACATACCGTTATTTATAACATTGACACTACACGGTGAAGAATTACAATTAAAAGAACAAACAAGTCAGAGTTGAGATACATCTATTGAGATAATTGTAGCAATAATCCAATTTGTGAGAGTGAGGAACTACAATTGGGCCCTTTTTTCAACTACTGAAAATGTTTATTTTTGTTAAATAACAGTAACCCACCTACTACTACCTATCGATATCATTGTAGCAATAATGAACACTAGCGTCATGAGTGCCTCAAACTGCAAAAAAAAAAAATCAACTTTTTTGGTAATGAAACCTCAAACCTGGCACTGTCAAAAATACTTCAAATAAAAATGAATTTACAAGAGATGAAGAAACATTGCCTTATTGGTGTATATGGTCCAATTCTGATAGCATTGCAATATTGCATTGCTCCAAGGAGGAGGAGAAGGAGGCCGAATAAAGCACCTGAGGAGATGGATATGCTATTTCTGATGACGAGACATGAGAGCAAGCACACTGCCTCCAAGTCCCGAGAGAAGATATATAATTAGCACCTATTCTATTTTCATTTCTCCTAAAAAAAAAAATTTCTCACTGAAATATATTTACTTGCAATTTTGGGCTTCTTTTTGCTAAACAGCACCAACAAAAGGTTACAAAGCGGTACGAAAGGTGGAATCTTTTAATAATGAATTAACAATCAATTCAGCAGATACAACTCCCCTCTCTTTCTCTCTCTCTCTTTCTCTCTTTCATCCCCACCTCTCTGTTTTTTTTTTTTTTTCTTTGTTTTTTGAAATCCTGACAGAAGCTGATCCCCACCTCTGTCATCCCCACGAGTCTCTCCAACCACTATCCTTCCCCACCTCTCTCTCTCTCTCTCTCTCTCTCTCTCTCTCTCTCTCTAGGGACAAAAGACACAGACAAGAGTCAAAACCCAATGGACCAATCTGACCAGCGAACACCTTCTTCTCTTTCTCCGAGCAGTAACAGTAGCCGGAGCACCTCCGATCAACCCCAACCTCAACCCCAGCACCACCACCCTTTCCATCAATTCCACCAACAAAACAGCCTTGAACCTCTCTCTTTCCCCGGTCCCGGTCCCGGTCAAGCTTCCTTCATGGGCTCCCTCGCCATTACCCCCACAAAACCGGACACAGATCCTTCCTCCTCTGACCCAAGCAAAAAGCAACTCACTTCTTCACAACCCGCTGCAAAGCGATCGTCGAAGGACCGCCACACGAAAGTTGACGGACGAGGCCGTCGCATCCGTATGCCGGCTTTGTGTGCTGCTCGTGTGTTTCAGCTAACACGTGAGTTGGGCCACAAGTCAGATGGTGAAACCATAGAATGGCTCCTTCAACAAGCTGAACCAGCTATAATTGCTGCTACTGGTACTGGTACCATCCCTGCTAACTTCTCAACTCTAAATATCTCTTTAAGGAGCAGTGGTTCTTCTCTCTCTGCACCTCCTTCAAATTCAAAATCAGCCCCTCACTCTTTCCATGCACTGGCTCTTGCACCGCACCACCACCATCGGGTCCCTTATGCAGATCCGGGTGCCGATCCCATTTCTCACTCGGCAATGCTTGGTTTCCACCAGTTGCTTCCAAACTTAGCTACTCAACATCAACATCACCATTTAGTTCAGGGTGATTCAGCCGGAGCAGGAGCCGGGGAAACAAATCTTGGAAAGCGGATGAGAGAGGATTTATTCAAGGATGAGCAACAACAAGGTGGGGCCGGAGATGGTACGGGTCCCTCGTCCCCTTCTACCTCCAAACCCTCATACCACGCCGCTGTTCATGCACCGGGGAATGTACGGGGTCCCACAATGTGGGCTGCGGTGGCTCCTAATAGTGCACCCGGTGGAGCTTTCTGGATGCTTCCAGTCTCAGCCGGAACTGCGGGTACGTCAGCAGCTGGGCCAACCGAGACACCCATGTGGCCATTTGCTGCCGGGCCCGGGCAATACCCACGGCCTGGAATGGGCCAAGCTGGTGGTGGTGGTGCCAGTCAGTCTACGACTGCTCAGGCACCGCTACAATTTATGTCTCGGGTTAATTTTTCTGGTGGAGGAGCGGTTCCGTTGGGCCAGATGGCGGTGGGACCGCAACAGTTAGGATTGGGAATAGCCGATAACAATATCGGAATGCTTGCGGCACTGAATGCATACAATAGAGGAGGGGGAGGAGTGCATGGATTAGGTCCAACTGGAGAGAATCATTCTCATGTCCATGGCCATGCACAACAACAAGATCAACAAGGGGCAAACAGTGGAGAGGAGCACCAGCACCCCTCCAGTTCTCAGTGAAACTCAGTCACTGATGCATTCAATTGAGTTTCTTCCTATCTATTCCTCTTCTATGGTTAGAGTTTAGATGGAGATGGAAATGGAAGGTAGGCTAGTAATTATTAATTACATTATTCATATTCATGTCAATTTAATTAGCTTTTTTTTTCATTGAATGCTGTGAGGTAGCACTAGCAGAAGGAGCAGGAGTAGGTTTTTTGAGTGATTTTTATTTTTATTTTTTTAACCCATCTTTGATTAGTGGAAGAATAGTTATCCACTTTTTCTTTGTATCTTTTTTGGGGTTAATTATTTTTTGTTTTTCTATGATTATGGGATGTTTAATTAAGGAAGTGATTTGTGGGTCCAAATTAGAACAGGGCCATTTAGAGGGGGTTGTTGTATAGTGTATGTGTAGTGAGTGGATGGGGCTTGCTTATGTATGTTGTAATAATTCATTTCTTTTTATATTTTTTTTCCTTCTATGGAGGAATATTTTTTACTCATTTTATCATATCATAACTCCTATGTATGTATGTGTATATATATATATATATATATATATATATATATATTACTTGTTTTTTCCAGGGATGAGAGAAACATATGGGGGTCCACTAATGACAGAAACAAATGAACTGGTAGGACATGGATAATCCGGATTGAAAGAGTAATAAAATGTTAAAAAAAAAGGTTAGTTGGTATTTGTTTAAGAAGGCGGCTTTAGACTTTAGTTGAAGCATATCACGTCAAAAGGGGTCACTTTCTGTGGTTGACAACACAGCAGATGTGCACCCTCGTTTCAAAAAATATCAAATTGAGCTCATCACAATTTCACAGTTCACAAGCCTTTATTAGTTGTTCTCTTATTATAATTGATTAATTATATTGAGATTTTCATCAAAAATATTGTTATACTGTTAAGTGATCACTTGTCATACTTTTCATATCATCTTTTGAAATCCGATTTTTATAAATAACGAATACTGACTCCCGTATTTCATATTGAAATCTGCAATTGAGAGAGCATAATTTTTAATACTACAAGGCTTTGTTCGACCTCCATTTAAGAATGAGTGTGGGCGTAAGATTTGAACTAAATTTAGTTGATTTTTATTTCCCAACGTGAACAGTATATTGGTCCGACAGGACCTAACATTGGCAAATATTAAGAGCATGTTCGGCAGACCATTGGGAATGGGCATGGGCGCGAGAATTGAACTAAAAATTTCAGAGTTTTCTCATGTGAACAGTAATTTTTAGTTCAATTCTCACGCCCATACCCATTCCAATGGTCCGCCAAACAGGCCCTAAGAGTGTTAATGACTTCTTTTTATCTGTTTATTCAATCCATATCGTATTTGATAAGACAAGTACAAATACAAATACAAATACAAAAATACTTACATCCGACTCTTATCATACCAGTTGATATCCCTATCTGAGGTCCTATTACATATAAGTTTGCTCTTTTACTAAATAAAATCGGTCGGTCTTACAAAGTTGAATTGAAAATTAACGAATATATATATTTTTTTAAAATCTTCGCAGAAGATGCAAAGTCGTGAGGAGAAATCGAACTCTCGACCTTTGGGTACAACAATTCTAGGACTTTTTTCTAGTCAATTGTGCTACCTCCCCTTTCAAAAATTGACGAATATTGTTTGTAAATTCTTTTAGGCATATTTTTTTCACGTTGCTTGATTTACTTAATTTTGCAAATAGATAACGATGAGTTTATGAGTATAGATAAAAAAAAAAAAAAAAAAAATCTCTCCCAAGTCTTCGCTCAGTCAACTCTGGGACGAGACGCCATATTATTTGTATTCAAAGTCCGAACAGTCGATAGATGGAAACAATTCATCTGTTGTTTGAGGGATTGGGTTTTGTTTATCCAAAGTGAAACTTAAACGTTGGATTTGTATTGAGATTCGTGCAAACATATTTAAATAGTTTTTGAATCTAAATATTTATACATATTTTAATATAGATCGAACAGCTTAGATCAGATTTTAAATGATAATTTGTCCATCACCGTTTGGACGAAACATCCACCTTTGTTTGATTGTCCGGCTGGAGAACTGGAGACAGTATACACTATGGAAGGAGATCACCTGCCTCCTAGGGAGTAGGATTTTCCTGCCCTCAGTGCAGATGACATGTGGGTCCAGACGAGTTTAAACATTTTTTTTGAAAGAGAGAGTTTAAACATTTAAATATTAATTTTAATTTTGCTGTAATTCCACATGTCAGCAACTCAGGAGCAGGAAAATCCTTACCCCGAGGAAGATAGAGAATTTGGTTCCATACAGTATACATACTTACATATTTACACATGTGGTCCCAACTGCATCCACCATTCCACCTATAACATTTGTTCACCTGGTAACCAAAACGACCAGAACTCATCCTTGCTCGTCTCTCCAGTTTATTCTCAAACGTTTAAGTTTGAATTTGAGCCATCCAATCAGAATCATAAATGAGTTATCTCAATTCAAGAGAGAGATGGCTCCTCATCTGGTATATAATTTGCTTCCACTTTGGGCCATGCTGATTGTCTTCTTCTTTTTTTCTCTCTTTGGATGTACATGAGGTCCTTTTTTTTATGGATCCGAATCTACTGAAAGTCTGAAATCCGAACTGAATGAATAGTGTTTCTAAAATGTTTACGATCTGAATTCAGCCTAGTTGCGTGCGCGGAAAAACCAACTATTCCGAGATACGTGCACAAAAAAAGTTGAACGAATGGGATCTCAGATTTAAGGGATTTTAGGGAATCTCGGATTTTAGCATATTTAGATTTCTTTTTTATATGTTGAAATTATTAAATTCAAACATATAGAGATAAAAAAGAGTGTCCCGTTTCTAATATATATAGAAAGATTGGATTCATTGAGTCCGATTCATATATTATGGATTGGATTCAATAATTTAGATCCATTGAGTCCAATTAGAGCCCTGGTCCACAAATAATCTTAGAAAAATATAATATGTTAACAATTTTAACGAAAATCAGTGGCTCTCTAAAAACCTACCGTTGTTTATATTCGCTCGTTTGATTGTTTTCCCAGTTTTCACTCTTCAGTTCTGACTTCTGACTGCGACCAGTGTTTTTACTTTTTACTGCGGTTAAAAATACAAAAGATAGTGACTGCGGCTATGGACATGAGAATGACCATTATTTTTAATTGCACCCCAAATTAAAGAAAAAGAAACACCCGCCATTGACTATTTAATCCGGACGTAATCTACTACCAAATACACACACACACACAGAGTGTCCAAAAATCTCGTAGCTCGTGGCTGGCATCTGGCTCGTTCGCTAACAGCTCGTTCGTTATTGGACCGAACTGTTAACGAGCTAAATCGTTGCTCGGTCCAGAATTAACGAGTTTGAGCTGGGGTTTAGCTTGCTCGTGAGCTAGCTCGGCTATGCATCAATTTGTGAATTTGTATAAATTTGTGTGTATTTTATACTATCAAGTTCGGTCTAGCTCGGTTCAACTCATTCCAGCTCAATCCAACTCAGTCCAAAAATGTTTGTAAAATTTATTTTCTTATTAAAACAAGATCCAGCCAAACCCAGTGAGCCAGCTCGTCACGAGTTTGAGTTGAGTTTTTAGCTAGGAAGTCCTAGGTCCAGCTCGTTCAGTCCAGAATTAACGAGCTGAGTTAAGGCCCAACTCATTTACAGTCCTACACACATTCATTCGCCTTTGGATATCAAGCAACAACCCATAAAATTTTTATTTTTTTAGTAAAGATTGAGGTCAAGCCACTTAATTATTTAATACCTCTGTCATTACAACAAAAGATTTTCTCTATCTGAATTTCAAACTCATGAACTCTCGTATAGAGACCATGTGCACTGAATCAAATGATAGTTCTCAGATTCATTTATTCTTAATTTATTTATTTTTTTCGTTTTCATTTATTATGTAAATTTTGATATTGTTTATCATATATGTGTTGTATGTCAACCTTTTTAGACCGCGAATTGATGTAACACTTTATCTTAAATAAACAAAGATAACAACTGTAGGTAACTAATTATGATGAGCGGATGACTATTTTTAATGAATTTATTTACTATATAAAATTCATGGTATATTTTTCAGTCTGTGTTAATTGTCTTTTGTACTCTGACAAAAGACGCCAGTCAATTTTTCCGTCGCGTCTCATTTTGACCAAGTGAGACCGATTAATTAATTTACAAGGCAAACCAATCAATTAAACATTTAATTTCTCAACTGACGGTCCAAATAAAATATCATTCACGGCTAATTTTCTCTCCTGCCCATCATTTTTTTTGGAAATTACAATAATCAAATTATCTAAAAAAGATGGCTTCTTTGGTTCCATGGGTGAAATGACTGTCTGATTGCATCAAGGATCCATGCTAAGTATATTAAAATCCGTGCAGATCTGTTTCAATTTCCGTGTGCACTAATTTTAATGCTAATTGTACGGTGTTAGAGCTAATTGAACGTAAAAGTAGGTCTGATGCCCATCGGACCTACTCCTATCTCCATTGAGGACAGGCGAATGGAATTGATTTTCTCACTAATGGCTCATACAAAAGAAATTGTCTATCTATTACTTCTAACAAAACTTTAAGGGTGCGTTTGGATGAATCAAGAATAGTACAAGAATGGTAGTTATTCTAATTTGAAAATAGTAGTTATTCCAACATTTTGTAGGATTAGTAGAATAGTGAATAATTCCACAAAAAACAAACAAAGAATATTGGCTATTCGCTAATCCAAAGACACCCAAACATAGATTATAATAGCTCGGAATAGTGCTCATCCGGAATAATAGTTATTATTCACCCACCCAAACGCACCCTCATAGCATTAGAACATGTTTGTTTGTCACGGGAGGAGATTTGATGGAGATAAGAACTCATCTTTGAAAAATTAGGAACTGATAGGTACGGGTATACATAGGATTGGTTATGAGAATGTGCTAAAATGAGTATTCAGTTATGCTATGGAATTAGTTGTGAGAAATCTTGATTTATTATGAAAATATATGTATCTATTTTAATTTTTCGTCAATAACTTACTCACTTGTCAGGTAATTTTATTTTTTAATAGTGACAAATAATTAAATAATATTTTATTGTGTGGTAACAGTGTTTCTATATTTCTGAATTAGTTAATTATTTAACTCTTCGTCTTATTTAACATTTTAATGAGCAATTCTAAATAACAGCATATTTAATGCTACATCAAATAATCTGATATAGGATTTATTAGTATAACTTGCTTTTGTGATATATTTGTTATAAGAAGATGAATTTAATGAGAAGTTTAATCGCTCAACTAATTCAGTCTATACAACACTCAAAGTCATCTGTTTGAAATAAAATACAACACTCAAAATCAGAATTTAATGGGGCTAGCCTTTCGAAAAAAAATACAACACTTAAAAATAAAAAATAAAAAGAACTTACGCTTGTTATCTCTATATATATACACCACACGAAGTAAAAAAATAGCTCAATAAAATTTTCATCATTCTCTTTTATACAATTGTCCTCCCCTCTCTCTCATTCTTCCCTCCATTTGAGAAGGTATAACAAAAAAAGATAGAAGAGAGTCGTTGTATCAGAAATTAGAACTGCAAAGGAAATGGAGGATGTGTTAAATTATAAACTTAATTGAAAGTGTAAAAAACAAGTATTGAGAAGTCAAAAGTTTACAAAATTAGTCAAATATTGTGGGCTACCGACATATAGAGTTCAAATACAATTTGTCTTTGTTGTATTATAATATTTAATAGCTTTAAGTTTGTGAATGACCTAAAATATACCTAACCGACTTCGATTAGTATAAATATAGGCATAGATTTTTGTATGGGGGTATTCATAAGTGAGAGATATACATGCAATAGAAGAAAGCTCTCTTGTATTTTTGTTTAATATAAGAAATATATTTGAGTTTCTTGTTATCTCTTCTCTTCACCAAAAATAATAATTTCAATCTAACAGTACGGTGGTGGGAAAGAGGAGGGAGATTTGGGGGGGGTGGGGGGGGGGCTGTCAAAATTCTAGATTTTGAATTGTCAAATTTTAACAAGTCTCCTAAATTTACAGTTTCTACTAGAACTAAATCAATAGTTTGGTCCTAATACTTTTCAGTTTTTTGTAGCCAAGGTACAACAACTTCTGGAAGCTACTGGTACCAATTTGTTTATTCGGTTCCAGTAGCTACTCTAATGGAACTGAATTGGTTCAATTTCCGTTAAATTATAAACTTAATTTAAAGTGTGAAAAGAAAAATTGCCTAATCAAATGTTATGAGCTATAAGAGTTCAAATAGGAATTGTCTAATAAAAAAGTGTGGGTTATAGAAATCAAATTGAAATTGTCTTTGTAAGTTCATGAAAGATTTAGAAACCGACATAAACAAATTATAAATAAGTTAGATGTTCTTTTATATTGAGTATGCATATGAAGAGATTTACATGTAATGAGAAAAAAAAAACAAGCCTCTCTTGTACTCTTGTATAATATAAGAAAGATATAGTTTGAGTAGTTTCGTATTCTCTCTTTTCTCCATCAAAATTATAATTTCATCTTGTATAATATAATAAATGTATTGTTAGTTAAGCTAGTAAATTTAAGATAAAATTCGTGCACTGACATAGGAGGTATATTTCCTTCAAACTGATTTGAAACAAGTTGTAAGATCTCTAAATATTGAAAATTTCCAATTTCTAAACCTGTGAAATGATTTTCACTCATGTCTAGAGTTTTCATCTTTGTTAATTTGGCAAAAGAATGAGGTAGTGGGCCCGACAAATCATTCGTATAAACCTAAAAAATCGACAAATTCTCTGACAAATTTCCAATACACGACGGAGGAATACTACCATTGAGTTCATTTACTTGCAACTCAAGTGCAAAAAGAAAAGTACACTTACTTACATAAGATGTAAATGATACCTTCAGTTAAAGAATTGTTGCTCATCTAACAATTTCATCTATGGAATTAAAAAAAAAAGTAATTCATCTTGTTATCAATAATTTAATTTTTTTTATTTCTAGAAATAAAAAAATTGCCTACACATTACTTTTAACAAAACCTTCATAGCATAATTGTTCCCTGGTATTTCCGTGTTAGTGCTGTCAATCAGATATCTACAAGGTTTGGGTTTCATCATTTGTCTGATGTAAGTGGTGTTTTAAAATTCGATCTCTTTGGTTGCAATTCTAATAGAAAATTTATATTCGGTCTGAATATGAAGTTTAGAGCATATTACCGTTTATAGTATATTAATAGTGATAAAATACCGGTTTAAAGTATATTAACAGTGATTTATATCATATATTACCGGTTTAGAGTATATTAAAAGTGATAAAAAATACTAGTTTAGAGTATATTAACAGTAAGTAATATCACATATTACCGTATACTTGTTTATATTTACGGATTCTCGTTTAAAATCCGCATATATAAATCCGAATAAAAATCTGTATATGCGGCCGCATACCATATATGCAGTATGCAGATTTTAAATGAGAATTGAATTTCAAAACACTGGATGTAAGTCTGTATTTCAATAATCAATTAAACAATTCATGGTATTTTAGCTAAATCACTCTAAATTGCATGTTCTGGATGTTTTTACTGATACAACTAGGGGTGTTCATCGGTTCGGTTCGGTTTAAACCGAACTGAACTAGGCAAACCAAAATTTTAATTCGGTTTCAAAAATAGAACCGAATCGAACCGAACCAAAGTTTTATTTCGGTTTGTCCGGTTCAAACCGAAATATATCAATTTTTTAATTTAAAGCAATTGTTTTGTAATAAACCAAAGTATATTAAGAAATAAATCGGGATATTAAGAAATAAAATGAAGTATTTAAAACAATTGATTAAGAAATAAACCGGGACGGTCCGGACCAAATTCATAATATATAAAAGTTCGGTTAGTTCGGTTAGTTCGATTTTGAAAATTTCAAACTGAGTCAAACCGAAGTTATAATTTGGTTTTAAAAAGTAAAACGAACCAAACTATTAAACTGAAAAAACCAAACCGTTTGAACCAATCTAATTCGGTTCGGTCCAAAACCGATTAAACCGGACCCAATGAACACCCTAGATGCAACTTTTCATCAGTACCAGTACTTTTGCTTCAATTTATATAGGTTTTGGATGGTTTCACTGATTCCATGTTTGCTTCTTGGTCCCACTAAAAAGGTGAAGTTATTTTTTGAAACCCTATTGAAAGCTGTGGTCCATTAATTTCCTGCTATGTATTTTCTTAAGATGTTTTTTCATGATCTGATAAAATACTGATATGTCCGAAATTTTTATTTTATAACATATTAAAAAAAATAAACCAAATAATTATTTTTTCTTAGAAATTCAAAATCTGCCACGTCCGCTAAATAAAACGGCGGACCTAAAAGAACGTGATTGCCATTTTATTTGGCGGACCTTGTCTGTGGATTCGTCATTTTATTTAGCAGAAGTACTTTTTTTCTCCTTCATTGATAACACATGGTTTCACATTGCAAAAATGGTCATGTTGTCTTTTTGTTTTTTGTTATTATTCTCACAGTTGCTTTATGTGTTAACTGTAATAAAAAAAAAAAGTCTACCGTTTTAATTGGTGGATCCAGTCTAGTGTCCGCCAAATTAAAATGGTAGATCTTTTCTTTTGTGTCGTCTATTTTATTTGACAGACATGGTAAATTTTGAATTCCTCAGAAAAAGTAATTATTTGATTTTTTTTTTTAATATAATATAAATAAAAATTTCGGCTGATATGCTGTATTATTGAAATTCATATAATTTTATTTTACATAAAAACAGAAAGGGGTCTGTGGATAGGTCGCTATCAAAGGCATCAAGGAATCTATGAGCAAGAGAAGCCAACAAAAGTGGGGATGACACAGCAACAGTAATATAAATTTGCACTTTTCTACTTAACTCCCTCTTTAATATCATATTTTTACTGAGTTACATTTTGTACCTGATACCTAACAATTTTAATTTGGCATAGATAGAGACAGATATTGGTTCCACAGTTTTACTTTTAATTTTGAAATTCCTTCTGTAGTTTACAATCTTAAATGGAGCCCCATATCCTGCTATTTCTCAATTGAAAATTTAGCCAGCAGTTTCTGTTAATTATTATTTCTTATACACTTTTATTGGTTTTGGAAGCATTGGCAAATGTAAAACAGTAGTTTGTTTAATGGAATTAAATCTTCTGCTCTCTTGTTGGTAGGAAATTTATATTCCTAGAGTCACTATCGGATTGGAATCCTGATCAAAATATATTTAATATTTAAATATCAAAATTTACTCTAGATCCATCAAACAGTGATTTTAGAGACATGAATTTTCTTCCTATTAAGAACTGGTGATTTGGTTCTTGTTTAATACCTTGCATATGCTGAAATATTTTTTTTATAGAGCCCTTAATATAATATATTGATATTTGGAGGCATTACATTCCCCGGCTTCTATTTTATATTTGTGCGTCTCTAGCTAGCTAGTTTGTAAAATATTTAAAAGAGTAACGTAGAAACTTTAAACAAATATCTCATACCATAAGGTCAAACAAATTTTGGATTTAAAAATAAGATTATTATTAAACAACTAAAAGTAACTATTGTATTATATTTGTACCGTAAGAAAGCAAGTGAAGAGGGAATTAAATAGGGGTGCAAACGGACCGGATACTGATCGGATAGCGGTAAAATTATATTCGTATCTGTTTTTATTTTTCGGAGACGGATACAGATATTCGTTTTTTATAATAATGAATAACATAATTTTTTTCATAATATATATTAAACTATATTATTATATATTTATACAAATAATTAAAATTTAAAATTATATTCGTATCCGTACAAATATTCAAATATCAGATATCAATATTTAATTTTCGGATTCAGATTGGATAATATCCGACCCATTTGCATCCCTAGAAGAGTGGGTGTAACGGTTGACAAGGTGATTTGTGGACTTGCAGTTGGTAGAGTCAACAAAGGTCGGAAAAAGGAAGTCTCTGTGTACACACCAAGGACTGTACAATACATTTCTTAGTGGGACCCACTCAGCAGAAGCATTAAGAGAAGAATAATTGCTGTGGACGGGGGCCTGAGGCCCATTCTTTTTCTCACATTCATTTAGGACCTGTTTGGCTGTCATTCCGCGTATTACTGTTCACGCAGGAAAAAAAAAATTCAGTTCCCACGTGAACAGTAACCCATTGTTTACTATTCATCCATTCCCCTATTCCCGTTTCCGGATTGCAGCCGAACATGCCCTTAGGCTAACTATCAATTCTCATTGATTATAATAGTTTTCTAGCTTGTTAGAAATCAGCACCTCAAGTAATTTTTTGAGTCTTATTTGACTTTGATCTAAGATCTAAGTTATGAGTGAAAATGATAGAGATGAACCTAAAAAGGGTGAAAGGAGATGTGTGGAAGTTTCTTTGTAAGACAACTTTTGATAGGTAATATTATAATTTATTCTAAATTAAAACACTAACAGACAGATTTCTTAAGCCTATATAGGGTCAATTGACTCCCATTGTTAAATTTTTTTTTTTTTAGTATTATATAATTTTGTATATGTTTTACAATAAAATATTATGAAATGGTAAAAATAATCTTCATTATCTGCGAAAAAGTTTATATGATTGATCCACATAATTCGAAAATTTGACTCTGCAGAAAAATTTTATATGTTTGACCCTCATAATTCGAAAGTCTAGCTTCGCCCCTGAACACAACAACATTTGCATTTCAATTTAACCTAATAGAGCTTCTTTCCCATATGAAAAAAAAAAACATTAAAACAACAATTCTTTGAAAACAGGACAAGAATTATGGTCCCACAATTCAGGATTATGTCAAATTGCTAACATATACACAAGGAGCTGAAATTGTTTTTGAGTTACCATCTCAATATTTCAGAATTCTGATATTGACACCGATTTGACAAAAATTCATATCTTGTCACGTACGCAACGCACGTGGTAAAATATGAATTTTGATCCAAATAGTGATAAAGTGTGAATTTTGAAATATTGAGGTAGTTACTAGAAAAATTCAGCACAAAAAGAAACCTTTCAAAACATAAACAAATATTAGAAGAGAATGTTTCCAATCCTCTTTACAACAAAACACGTATAAGTAAGTTCATATCATAATATGCACACATATATATTCTTCACATTTAAAAAAAAAATTACTATATTGTGTATGTCGCTTTCTTAAGAATCTCAAAATAGTTTTATAATAATTATAATTTTACCCATAGCAAAAACATTTATTCTGATTCATTGGTTAGAAAAATATCTGTATCCACTTGACTTAGGAGCGTATGATCATATTTGCAATTATTGCGTTGCATATTACTGGTTTGCGAAAAACAGTACTAAAACATCAATCATAAAAAAATTATGATATAAACTTCGCTAGTTTAAAAAGAGCTTCAGATTTATTAGACAAATTACTAGATTTTTCAAAAAATTATTAGTTAACTCATTTTAAAAAACATATAATAATTAGCATACAATGCAGTTTTTTATTTTATATTAATAAGAGTCAACACAGATAACAAAATAAATGATGGACAAAAATCCTACTGAATGTACGCCCTTTTACTAATTACAATCGCGTTGGAAAGTTTATTCGAAAATTGTCCCACACAATCTGGAACCAATATCCTCCCAGGTACCGTAGAGGATGGGCCACACTTTACGGTTTGAGATTAAATCTCAACCAGTTTGAGATTCGGGAGAAATAGGAGGGCAATATTATTGGACTTTGAGATTCGTGCCAAGCTAAAAAGAACGGTCCGGATCCACTAACTGTAAAAGATTCCCTTTTTAAGTAATGCCCTGTATGTAAATTCTACAATCTGGTTATAAATTAATATTTATGGTAAATTCTAAGAATTTGTAATGATTATAATTGAGTGGATTTGGTGGAAAGAGATTTGAACAAAGTTTTATTCAAAGTTGAATCTAAAATGCTGAATTTGTATTTAAATTTGTACGGACGGTTTGAATTTACTGTAAGCACAAATTATGAAATAAGTATCAAACAAAAATAATGTCTGATGGATCGTACATGGAATAAAAAAGCCTTGCTTTCATGAGCTATCCTCAAGCTCTATAATAAATCTATAATATTAGTGCAGGCCAGAATTCACATCCTCTGAGATATCTCAAACTCTGAGTGGATCTGTGAAGCATATTAACATTTCTGCACGAATCTCAAAGCATATTAACATTGGCCCCTCCATTTCAAATAGGCACCGAGTAGAAATTATTAGCATAAGCACCTTCGAAATCACCGTTAATTAAGGGAGCTAGTAGGCTAGCTGTTTTGTCTATGTACTTTACAAAATTATGCTTTTACCTTTCCATCATTTCATGCTCCTTTTTGACATCTGTGCAAATCTTTAATCACAACTATAAATACTGAGATGCTCACGCTGTTTCGTGTGTGCTGTGTGTACTTTCCAACATTATTTTTACATGAAAATATACATATATAGAGAGATTAAATTTTATATTTTTTTTAAAATATTTCACTGTTTTTTTGGATTGGTAGAAAATTATCTCATCTAAAAATTATGAAACGGAAGTAGTAAATTTTCATACATTTTAAAAAATATAAAATTTAATATGCAAGAACGTTTTCATACGGAGTCTGTATTGAGCAGTTCAAACTAAATATTAAGACTTCAAAATGAAATACGAATTAAAAATACATACTGACATTGGGCGAAAGATAGTACAGGAACTCAAACTGAGTCCTTCCTACAAATTAAAGCTTTTCTCTTTTGTCTTTTAAATTTTTTTAATATTTATAACTAATACTATTAGCTCATCTCACAAAAATATAATTACGTAATATTTACTTATTGAGTTTCCTCAATTTCAAATTTCTAGTTCCACCTCTCAATCCAGGCATTACAAAATATCATAGCCTCACTACACACTACTCTATAGCACAGTAGTGTTGTAAATAACAGTATGCACTCGTCGGACGGACAGAGTATCGTCAAACAATTAATCGGAAATAATAATCCATGTATCTTGCTTATATATTATGGATTCACATCTGCTGCGATCCTAAAAGGGTGAACAGTAACCCTAAAATCCCTGCTTTTCCAAATCTAACCGTTTAATAATTTCGTGCACGTATCTCAAAGCAGCTGATTTTTCCTTGCACGAATCTCGAAACAATTCAATAGTTGGATTTAGAAAAGCAGAGATTGTAGGTCACTGTTCATGAGTTAAGAATTGCAGCAAATTCAGATCCATATATTATATAATTTAAACTCTTGATGAGAGAGAAAATTAATAAATTCAGTTTATTCCAGATCTCTCTTCTCTTTTCTTCCTCTTCGCACCAAATTCTAACAAAATCTAATGAGAAGGGAATTCTTAACAATATTGACTTCTTTAATCTTTATTCTTTTTAATGTGAAAACAGTCAAATGTAAAATGCAAAACATTGCTAGAAACAAAATACAAAAAGTACATTAGAATGGCATGAAATGAAAGCCTTGTGAATTTAAGTAGTTTAATCAAAGTGTTGTCATCTGTGACAGGGAGAAGGAAGCAAAAATAGGTTAGGATTGGAATCAAATTTTCTGTTTCTGAGTCGCTGATACGTGGATCCGCAGCAAAACTAAAAATTAATATTTAAATATTTAAATCCATCCGATGTTAGCTGCAACGAAGACAGGTCATTAAGATTGGAATCCAAACATAGCACAATTATGGAATATATATATACACAATTGTTTGGAGCAGCTGCAGCACAGTACAGAGAAGGTTGATCATGATCACCAAACTGAATTGGGAAATAATATATAGCACCTGCATGTGCATTTTCACGATGCATGAATGCCAGAAATGCATGTCAGTGACAGTATTCTTTCCAGCAAAATCATTTGCATCACATCATTTATTCATCCAATTAGTTCAGATCCACTGCAACACTTACTTCACCCTATAGAATAAGATCTGAGCCGTCCGTTTTAATATGGCACGAATCTTAAAGCAGATCCTTCTCTATTATAAATTAGTTCAGAAAACATTCATAGATAAGCTAAAAAACTGTGATGCTTGGTGAATGAATTCTGACCATGTATAAATATAATAAAAAAACAAAAAGTAGGAGAAGCAGCATATATAACAAGAACTTTTTAATATTCTATTCAATGAAATGTATGGACTTCTCCTCTCCCTTCACATGTGTTTTTATCTGCTATCAAACATGCAACTAGATCACCTGTTTTATGTCGATAGAAAATTTATGTCTTTAAAATTACTGATATGTGAATCCATAATAAATTTTGACATTTAAATATTAAATATAATTTTGTCTCAAAAATCACCCGGACTCATGTGTTAGTGATTTTAGAGACATAAATTTTCTGTCCACAGAGATACAAGAGATTCAGTTCCATCAAACATAGCACAATTATGGAATATATTATATATACAATTGTTATCATAATTTTTTTATAATTCCAAAAGATTCAGAGAAAGAGGTAAAACTGAGTCCAAATTTCATGAAATTCATAATACATGGCAAATTTGGGACAAAGATACTGACGGTGCGGCTTTGGCTTCATACAGAGTATATATACGACTGCATGAAGCCAAAACTGCGCTGTTAGTATCTTAACGGGCCAATTTGAAATGGACCGGTGAACAGTGATGGGTGTCAGCGTTACATCTACGTGGGCTAAGAGCATAATATACTGTTTGCTTTGTACAGGACAGGAAATAGATATACAGATAGAGATCCAAATTGGGTGATTAAGTTGACCAAGAAAGCGTGATTGGGTCGAATCTGATTGAAATTAGTACCTCTGAGTTTGTGTCGCTTGTGCTATCCTTGTCAATCATCTTTTCTACTGTAGATTGTACAGTTGCACATGACACCAGCTGGAAGCCTGGAATCTTGCTCTGTCCCATCTCTCCAATTACATTGTCTCAAATTTTTTTACATACAAATATAGCTTTAGCAACAAACAAGAATCGTTTCTTTTTAATATTACTGCAATTAGGGTGTTCAAATGGTTGGCTCAGTTGGAACTAGACTCATTGGAGTTCGAGTTTGAATCAATTTCAAACCGAGTTGGTTTTATATGAATTTAAGTTTTGAACTGAAAAGAAGAGTTCGTGTTTGATTCGAATCAATTTCGAATAAAACTGAGTTGGGTTAGAACTGAAATGAAGAGTTTTGAATTGAACCTAACCCAGTTCGAGTTCGAATTTGAACCAATTTCGAAACGAGCTGGTTTGATTCGTTTCAGAACGAACCAGTTTCAAACCGAGTTAATGACGAATTTTTCGAATTGAACTCAATCGAATTACAAACTACGAGCTTTTTTGTGTAGTCTTGGTTGGAACCCAAGTAAAATGAGCATTTTTTTTTTTTAAAATAGAACCGAACCGACTAAACCTATCAACCAATTAAGAACCGAACCGAAGTAACCAAATTGGTACCATTATTAACGAAAATAATACATTGTCATACATACCAATTGAAGTTTGGTTCGATTTTGATTTAATGAAATTATATAATACCAATAAAATTAGAGTTTAACAAATATAAACCGGATGTTCCGTTTAGTCGGTTTTGAAAAGTCTAAACCTAACCGATCAATTTTAACCGAAATAATTTAAAATTTCAACCGAACCGATCCATTTAAACTGAAATATTATGCTTTAGTTAAAAATAAAAATAAGAGAACCGTTTGAACACCCCTAAATGCCAAAATGCTCTATTTATATATTCTTTTTTCAATGGAAAGAGAATACAACTTATATTTATGTGGTAATTACGACAACCGAAAAAAATGGTTCTAATAAAATGTATAGTTGTAGATTTATTAAATTAAATTTGAAAATCATTTAGTCAACAATTAAGTAATAGTAAACTTAAATTGTTATGTTCACATGAAACGGCCAATTAATTTTAAAATTGCAACAAAATTTTGATACAAAGCCTATATAAAATTACCTTCTATTAGGATTTTGAACCCGCAATCTTTTGTATGGAGATCATTGTCTTTTGCTACTAGACAAAATACTAGTTATTGCACAAAGTGGATTTTAACAGTGCAATTTTGACTCACAGAGCGCTAAGGATAAGAAGAAGAAAAAGGTTTTCCAACTGTATTGCGCTACGCGAAGTAAAAAGCGTGCTGTCAAAAATTTGCACCCTTCTAGCTTGTGATTCCTTTCAGGTCACTAATTAATGATTATTATTACAGATTATTCACTAAATCCGCAATGTCACCAAGTAGGCATCTAGCATGACAACTTAGAAGCATGTCACCTTAAAAATTGCAGAGAGACATTAAGACTATTCATTCATGCTTTTCCTTGCTGTCTTTTTCCAGGAAAGAGACCTTACTGATTACTTTTCTCAGCTACTTAACACCGTTGCAGTGTCGCTTACTCATCAGAGATTATCCGATTACCAATCAAGCTACAGTTTTGGAATTCAGAGTAGGTTCGATGTCCATCAGATCTAGTTTAGTACGATGGGTGTGATGACCATTCGATCTATATTAAGATTTGTGAGAACTAATTAAAATTCATGTAAATCTATTTCAATTTCATGTGTTAGAGTTAATCTCATAGTTTTCTGTATTATCTTTCTAAGAAAGAAAGCTATGTTACCGGTCAAGTTGATTCATCCAATAAAAATTTAGCATTTCAAATTTTAATATTTATAAAGAGTCTTTCATCCATATTTCAAACATGTGATCTCTGAAGACATTAATTATTCTTTATCACTAGATCAAAAATTTATTCTTCATGTATAGTTATTTTAAGTATGGAGAATTTTGCTAAGAAAAAAGTTTTTTACAGTATGATTTACTATCACGAAAGATCCCAATTTTTTTATTATGTCCACAGTTTCAAACAGAAGACGTGGTGAAAATGAAATTATGCGTCTTAATCTGCTGTGATTCCAACAGAATAACAAGGTCCTGTTATTCCGATCTCAACCATTCAAATTATTTCATGCGCGAATCTCAATGAAATTTTTTTATACACAAATTTCAACGAAATTTAATAGCTGAAATCGGAATAACAGAATCCTGTTATTCCATTGGAATCACAACAGATTTATTTCCAAATAAATGTTGCTCAATCAATTGACCAGAGAATACTAAGCCAGCAACCAATTCTCTCTGAATTTATAGAGAATTTAATGGCAACTGCCTGTTATATAGACATCTCATGTGGTAAGGTACATTGGTATTTACTATATGGTTCATTGATTCAGTCCTTGATGAAATAAAACATGCTACATGCTCCATGAAAAGAGATCATCTGCCTTCCGGAGGGCAGGATTTTTCTGCCCCCAGTGCAACTGACACGTGGGTCCGACGGGTTTAAACATTTAAAAATTGATTTTAGTTTTGTTGTGAATCCACATGTCAGTGACTCAGGGGCAGAAAAATCCTGTCTCCAGGGGGACAGAGGATTCGGTTCCCATGCTCAATAGTAGTAAAGGTTTGATGTCTCTATTACATACCCAATATCTCATGTTATAAGTTAGAAAATGGAGCTTAATCGGAAAGGGATTGTTCTGCAAAATTTTAAATGGCATTTTACCAAAACACGAGTTCTTGTACTAATTATAAGGTTTTAAAATCCAAATAAAACCCACCAGAGTTACAAATAGGGGCGGAGCCACATTGTACCGAAGGGCAGCTGTTTTTCTTGGATTTTGAGTTTTAGTGGAGATATACCAACTTTGCTCCTCTCTGAAAATCTTTTTGCCCCTGTTTGAATGCTTAATTGGTATTTCAGATTAAATTTAGAGTTAAAATTAAAATAAATTTCTTGTATTATGATTGGTAATTAGAATTATATGTGAGATCATCAGAAATTACAAGTCAGACCATTAGTAAGTATAAGTTAAAGTATTGTTTTTTTATTGAATACCCATTTAGTTAATGGGTTTAATTTCGGTTAGTTATTTAAATCTGATTCGATATTTTTTTACCTCCTTGACGAAAAGTTAAAGCATTGTTTTTTCCTCCCCTGATCACCGAGTCAAGATAAATTCATAAAATTATAAATTTTGCATGTAAACACATCACTCATCAAGTACATTAGTTTTGATTCATCGTTTGAAACCTATATGAAACCTATATGATTGGCTTTAGGGTTAATGTAATTTAAGTAGAAATAATCGTTTGAAACATGTCAATGTAATTTAAGTAGAAATAACACCTATATTATACTAGTCAGATTTTTTAAACCTGAACTCAGCTCTCTCTCTCTCGAATTTTGTTTATAAATCATAACTAAAAGATATAAATTTACGAAACTAACATGATTTCTTTTTATTTTCACAAAAACCACAAGAACTAAAATGTCATTTCGGTCCACCAATTTTATTTTAATCTGATCCGAAATAACATTTTGGTCCGATGTTGTTTTACACCAAAGACTATACATATTCTTCTGAAAAACAGTAAAATCACATCGGAGTATCAGACCAAAATGACATATCGGTCCAAAAAAATTACAAACCGAAATGACTTTTCGGTTCTTATAATTTTTGTAGAAAAAAATAATCGTATTAGTTTCATAAATTTATATCTTTTAATTATGGTTTATTAAAAGAATTCCTCTCTCCTTTCTTGACTTCGTAAATAGCACGCCGGAGGTATTGGATTGTGCCAGAAAATAGGGGAGAGGAGGGTGTCCGATGCCCATCGGACCAGAGTCTGTTCGATGGGTGGTTTCTACCGTTCAAGATCTATGCGCATCTCTTTAATATCCGTGCTGTTTGATTTAATATTCGTGCGCACAGATCTTGAAATAAATCGGACGGTAGAAACCACCCATCGAACACTGTTCTTGTCCGATGGGCATCGGACAGCCTCCTCTTATGGAAAGTAGGCTTTTCATGGGAGTCAAAATCTGACCTTTTTTATTATGAGATAGGAGTAGATCCGATGGGCATCGGACCTACTTTTAGGTTCAATTAGCTCTAACACCGTACGATTATCATTAAGATTTATGTGCACGGAAAATAAAAATATCTGCACTGATTTTAGTGAGTTTATACGAATCTTAATGCAGATCTGATGGTCATTTCACCCATCGAAAAAGCTAGGTCCGATGCCCATCGGACGTACTCTGAATTCTTTTATTATATATATATATATAAAATTTTGGGTGCATCTACATACGGTGTCATTTACTTACAGTGGATGATGCACAGATAACACGTGCTGACTGTCCTCCCTGCTTTGGCTATTTCACGCCCATTGGTCCTTCCAAGGCTGTCTCTCTGCAGTAATCCGTATCACTATCAATAAACTTGAAGAGTCAAAACTCAAAAGTTAAAACTATGTCTATGTTTGCTATATTGAGAAACACATCAACAATTCAACAAAAAAAATAGTTGAGAAAACCTGTTACTGCATATGTTGCAACACTATATTTGCCACAGAAGACAGCAACAAATGCTAAAGCTGGAAAGAGACCAACCCAGGCAAAGAGCTTGACTAGAAATCGGTGCCGAACCTAATTGCTCATGTCATCTGATCGGTAGAGGAGAGTGTCCGATGCCCGTAGGATCAGAACAGTGTTTGATGGGTAGTTTCTATCATCCGATTTATTTCAAGATCTGTATGCACGTATATTAAAGTAAACAGTACGGATATTAAAGTGATGTGCGTAGATCTTGAAATGAATCGGACAGTATTGGACATCCATCAAACAGACTCTAGTCCGATGGGCATCGGACACCCTCCTCTCCCTATCTGATCACAATTTTCGGATATAAGAGCACTCTCTTCTTCTTCTTTTTTCTCTCTTTCTGAAATTTTAGTTTAAAAATTGTAGGATTTTAAAAATTAAAATTTACTTAATTTCTAAAATATGGTTTACTACTGACGTGAAATTCTATTTAATTTTTCCATTGGAGATGCTCTAAACTTTTTAAATTAAAAAATGACGTACGACGCTCAAATTAAAAGCAACCTGCCAATGAGGATTACAGATTTAAAAACAATTAGCGATGTAAATGCTCTAATGGACAACAAATAAGGTCAAATTTGGAGGAATACAAAAAAGAAACTTTTTTTTTATTTATGATTATAACAAGAGGAAGGTTCAAATGCCACTTTTTTTTTTTTATCAACCATAAATAAAAAATAAAATTTTAGAAAACCCACCTGATTCGTTGATTTTTTACAAAAATTATAAGTGTCGAATATATCATTTGATTTTTTTCCCATGCCGAATAATGCTGAAAATTTGTGAAACTCTTCGGTACTGAATAGACTATTTGGCACGAAAGAAAACTAAATTTTGTACTGAATAAGCTATTCAGCACTTATGGTTTTTGTAAAAAAATAACCAATCAAATTGGTTCCCTAAAATTATGTTTTTTATTTATGGTTTATAAAAAAAAAATTCTTCAAATGCCTCTATTTTTATATCTCCATCATGCTTCCATTTTTATCATATTAATAACTTAAAATTTAAAACTCAAATATCAAAATAAAACCGTTATATTTAATCTATACTATTTTCTCTATACATATACAAAAGATTGCAACATTTCAATTATTTTGGATTGTTATCAAGAGCTTGCAAAAATACACTTATATGGATAAATTTTGAGTGTTGATTTTTTTTTCTTATTGATTCATATAAAAATAAAACCGAAAAGTGATGAAATTTTGATTGTACATATACAGAAAATAATATAGATCAAATACAATGATTTTATTTTGACATCCAAATTAAAAAAAATAGTTATTAAACAAAAAAATAGAGGCAATCCTTTTAAAGTAATGTTTATGCCAACGCAAGCATCTTTTGTTGCCTTGATCAGGTTTCGGCTTACAAAAAATTAAGATAGAAATTGTATACTCCAAATTCCAAAGGTACCTCTGATTTTTGGAAGAAAAGGCCGTAGGATCTGATGAACATAACTTTCAATAGTAATCGTACAAAGATGCTTTATTTTTCAGTAAGTTTTGTCATGATGCGTTGACAAGCCAGGTTTTCTGTTCCAGATTATTTATACAATATTTTATTAGAAATATTAGAAATTTACGAGGACAGCAAAAGGTTCTGAAACTGTTAGTTACTCAAAAACAAGGAGTTTGATTCCTTTCTCGTAACTTTGCAAATTCTGTAAAGATTTAAAAAAAAATTTAAATAAAAAACAACAAGAAGTTTAGAACGAATGATTTTAATTAGATGAAAATTTTATGTATCTTGTTCAGGGAAGATATTGTTGTTTTGTTTTGTAAATTAACTGTTGGTTTTGATCAACAAAACATGTATTATAGGTCTTTTATTAATAAATAAAAATTATGTATTCTTTGAAAACTTCAATATTACGTATTTCTTCTTTCAAAATCAATAATTATGTACTAAAATTGTCAAACTTCACGTGTTTATTTCATATGAATCTATAATATATCAAATATATCTAAAAGTATTTAAATAATAATATTTAAAACACTAAAATTCACTTCGCATGAGGTATACACCATTATACTTTTTTCTTTCTCCATTCTTTCCGTGTGAGTGTCTGCCAAGATGCCAAACACCCCACGTAAATTTAATCTACCCGCCTCGATCTTCTCTGATATGTTATTGTCGATGTCACCCCTCTATTCGTCAATATTTTATACACTGCATTGTGGACCCCATCTGTAGCCATAAACAGATTTGGCGCAACATGTAATTTACAACCTCCACCCGAATCATCTCTTGAACCATAGCCTTGAACTTTGGCCTTACTGGTAACCAGTGTTTTAAAATGCGGTCAATCTCAGAACGTCCTGCAATCTCTTTCATACAGTTTTGAATATATGGCCGCATATGTGGGTGCAAAATTTAATATGTGGCGTATGAAACCAAAATTTAATATGCATTATGCTGACCCAACCCAAAATTCCAAATTTAATACGTGCTATGTGGATTTATAATTATTGCATACAAAATTTGTTAATTTTGCAGAAAACAAATTTCATTATAATTGTGAAGCAGCTAGTAAGTTTGATTGTTATGCAAACATTTATTGTATTTTTACATGCAATAAGGCACACTTCATGTTGTTTATGTTGAAATAAATTTAAATGCACACATATGAATATGTATATATAAGAATTTTTATTTAAAATCAGTATATATAAAACTGTATTAAAATCTATATATACAGCTGCATACTGTATATGCAATGACTTTCAGCATTCACGAAGAAAACTGCATTTTGAAACACTGCCGGTAACAATGCTTTAACAGCGCATGTAGCGTTGGAATTCATTTCCTTACTAGTAATATTGTTCAATTAATTGTTGATACTTGATACTGTTATACTATTCAAGTGGGTTCCGCACTAGATGTGTGCGTTTGTAAATACATCTGTTATTAATACAATTGTCTGGGGGACACTTATGCTCTCTGACTTTAAAAAAAAAGTACACCTTACTGGTAACATGACCTTAGGGACTAGCTTGGGCTAGTCCGATGTCCATCGGATTCAAACTGAGAGCGATGGGTTTTATGACCGTCCGATCGGCTTTGAGATATGTGTGTATTGCTTTAATATACGTGTGTGTTTGCTTTAATATCTGTGCTCATGAATCTTAAAGCGGATCGGGCGGTTATGGAATCCATTAGACCCAAGCTGGTCCCATCACCTTATTGGTAGGACAAACCATATGGACTCTAGAATTAATTTCTTTCAATTCTTATTAGGATAAATGAGAACTAATAATGTTAATGTTAAATATGATGGATTGGGTAAATGATAAATGTGACAGTTTTTACTATTTAAAAAAAAATTATGTAATTATTGATTTTGAAAAGGGGAATCCACAATTTTTAGGTTTTTTAGGGGATAAATGAAATTCCCCCTTTAATTATTCATTATGAGGACGTTTGGATGAAATAAGGAATAAAGCAAGAATAGATATAATCTCAAGTTTGAGAATAGTAGCTAATTTAAAAAATTGTTGGGTTAGTAGAATAGTGAGAAAACTCATAAAAGACAAATAAAAAATAGTCTATATTTGCTAATCCAAATACACCCAAACGAAAAATAGTAACTCGGAATAGTAGCTCAGAGTCTTAAGTCTGATCTGGTAGAAAAATTAGTTATTTAAACATTTTGTGTGCTAATTAAGAAACATGGGCAGACGCAAGATTTACATTAGGAGGGAGTAGGAATTGAGTTTAAATAGCTTATCGGATTCAAACATTAACTAATCGAATGTTGGATAAAAAACAATAAAAATAACATACTCTTACATAAAAAAAAAATATTATTTTACATATTAAAAAGAGGAGGGATCCACTTACAATATTTTGGATCTTACAAAATGTTACAACATTCGATTTTGCGATTTCAAAATCCAAACAGTCAATTCAAAACCGTTCAACATGATCTTTATATTAAAATGTGCTTTTAGATCAAATTTTTTTATTTTTTTTTGAACTTTTTTATTAAAAAATTAAGAGCATCTCCAATCCACAAATAGATTAGCAATTAAAATTGGCCACGTTACTAAATTTAGCAATTAAAAAGACTCATAATTTCTAAATCACTCCATCCAACAATTAATTTCAATAGTAAGAGAGGAGAGCGCTAATTAATTTCAGCCAATTAATCTAATGATGTGTCATTAAGCAAACGTTTGCTTTTAAAGAAAATTTGCTAATTTACAAACTACTGCACATCCCAGCAATTCATATAAAATAAGCCACGTCAGATAGCAAATTATAATACAAACGGCGCTGTGGATGCTCTAAGTATTTTACAACAAAATTATTATTTTTCAGTGGTCCAGAATTGTCTAAAAACAACAATTTTGTAAAATACTTAATAAATAGTAAAAACATAAAATTTGATCTCAAAGCACATTTTAATATAGAGTTCATGTTGAACTGTTTGGATTGATCGTTTGGACTTTGAAAACTGCAAAATCAAATGTTATAACATGTTATAAATTTCAAATGTTGTAAGTGAATCCCTTCTCTATTAAAAAATAACAAAGTTGGTCCGGACTTATAAATTTTTAATAAAATTTCTATAAAAATAACACAATTTTTTTATTAACAGTGCTTCTGAATTGTGATACCATAAGAGAAAAACAAAATAATTTCTTAAAAGTGGTGATGAATTTGTATTTTTTCGCTGAATTTAAAATTCAATAAATAGTAGTTGTTCCGCGGCACAAGGCTGGGCCTCCTCTGGTTGGAAAAATATCTCCTAAAAAGAGACATGAAATTCTTCATAATTCATGATGGTAATATAATAATGGGATATTAATTAACTGCTGTATCATATGTCATGGGTAGACCTCAACGCGTCAAAAGGAAATCTTTTGAGTTAATTAATCTCAACCGTCTAATTTTAAATGACTCAATGGAGTCAAGGCGATACTTTAACATAAGGAGTCTTTCAATATTGGTGCAGATTTAGTCTGCACAAATTTTGAAACATATCGGACGGTCGATATTGATTAACTCAAAAGATTCCCTTCTGAGTTAATGCAGAGGACACGAATTCGGTAGACCTTGGATTCTATACTCCTCCTCAAACAGGAAACACCGTGTGATATTACCGGGTGAAATAGAAATTCGGATCCTAAATCATTATTACCGATTTACTGGTCGGACTATGGAGCAATGGAGCGGTTTTGGATCAGAAATTTTACCCGAATTCGACCCGAATTTTGCTCTCTGACTCAACACGCATGCAAAAAGGACTTTGAGAAAAGTTATGGACTGGATAATTATCCTTTATTTATTATCATTTTTTTCTTAATGCCATATTATTTAAATATTGAATGAATGTATATGTAGGGACACTCATCAAGTTGTGGTTGTGGGGTTGGGTGGATTTGGCTGCGTGGGGTGCATTATTTTAAAATTAAACAGAGTGTGGGCCAGCCTGGAGTTGACTGTCAGGACTCAGGATTCCACTATTCTTTCATGTTTTTAAAATTTAGGCATCTTTACATAGATACCTCTCAAAAGTTTTTGTGTATGTTTTTTCTTTCCATATAAAGTATAAAAGAATGTTATTATATATAATACAAGGTTGGTATTTTCAAGTACGTTATTTTAAGAGTAGAAAAAAAATATCGTATCATGACTAATACATCGTCACTTTAGTCCTTTATAGTGTCGTGTCGTGATTAAGTTTAATTTTTCACGTATAGTGCCGTGATCAAAATATTAAGAAGTGGTCACGGCACGCAAATGGTCACGCCGTTTCCAAACGGGACGTGACCAAACTAGTCATGCCAAAACGTGACTAGTCAAGTTTAACTATTTTCTTCATAATTTAGGTTAATTTATTCAAGATTCATCATTTGATCAAGATCTGACGATCTTAAATACACATGACTCGCGTGACCATGTGACGTGTCGTACTGTGCCGTGCCAAATTTAAAAAAAAAATAGTCACGATACGGGACACACGAATGGTCACGGCACGTGACACGCAAGTCATGATACATAACCGACACACATGCCATGTAGTTTTGTGCCGTAACTGTATCATTCTGTGACAGAGCTGCCTCTGCGGTGTCATTTTTTCCACTCTAACAATTTTACCAAAAAATTGCATGATATGACTACAAAAATTTATGTATGAACATTGATAACATTTACAATATTACATGATTTTATATCAGTAATCATCATGTTGCATCAAAACAAAATTCATTACGCATTGTAACCCTGAAAATTTTAAAATCACAAACATTTTTAAAAGGCATATGTGCAAAAGAACCGCACTATTTATTAATTATTTTCCTTAAAAAAATTTGAAAGGCGGAAAGTGAGAGAGAGAGAGAGAGATGTTTGTGTTAGAATGAGCTGTCATCACTCATCAAGCATTAGATACCATTTTTAAACCTGACACCTAGCTGCAGTGTCTCTGGCTCCATTTTACCTGGGAGCAGCGACCCTTTCTTTCTCTTTGCTACTTGGCTACTTGCTAGTGCCAGTTAAATAGTTAATCTTTTCTTTCTATTAGTAAACACATTTCGTAACTGTAGTAAAACAAAGGGGAGTGCTATTTTGAGGTCAACTTTTATTATGTTGAGAGCTGTGAGAATATATTTTTCTAAATACCTATTTTACCCTTCAAGTCTTTCTCTCTCTAATATATGTCTTATTAAATGAGAATGTTATTTAAGAAAAAAGTTAATAAAGGAAAAACAATGATTTTATCTCATATCTCCTTTCTCCTCCCAACTACACCCCTTCCAACTCTTTTTGCTCCAATTTACATAATTGATTGTTTTTTTCTCTGTTTTCTTTTTTTGCTTTGATATTTTTCTTGTATCTTATAGTTTTTCAATTTGTCTCTCCCGATGTGTCAATATGGGACTTGAATATTTTCCATGACACACTCCAACATTATGTCGAGAATCTGATGCTAGAGTTGTATGTAGTATACTTAGACAAAAATCATGCAAAGAGTTTATACCAAAAATTAAAATTAAGACACTAAAATTATAAAATGCAAATTGCTCACTGTTTCTATTCGCATATGTCTTGTGTTGATTTATAATTGATTAGATTTGAGTTACATTTGCTAGTATAGAGCCCCTATTAATTTTACCATATAACTCAAATCACTAAACAAAAAAAAATAAAAAAATAAAAGTAATTGAACAGTAAATTAAAAATAAAATAAAATATCAAAATGTTTTTAAAATGTGCCTCCATTTTGGTTGGCCAGGTGCTTACCAACAATGTATTAAAAATCGATAAGTATTTACAGCACCTCTCGGTGATTAGCTATTACAAGATTTCTAATTTGAAAACAGTACACAAAGTTTACTGATAGCTCCTATCAGTTTTTCAAAAAAGAAAAAGAAAACAGTACACAAAGTAAGGCACAAAAATTGCCCTGAATATACTTTTCTTTATTAATTTCTTTCATTAATTAGATGGATTCCTTTATTAACTTCTTCTATTAATTAGATATGAAAGGGTAACGTAGGTATTTAGAGATAAAAAATTGTCTGAGCTCTCATAATTACAAAAATTGCCCTGAATATAGCGCTACCCTAAAACAAACCATGAATAGCGCCCCTCTACCTCTACCTCTACCGTCCCTTTCTCTTTAAATTTTGTGTCGCCAATACATCGTGATTCCTCTCTACCTAGTTTGCACCCATAACCCTCGTTTAATTTCTAAGTTGGAATAAGAGGCTGTTATTTCAAAATTCAACCAATAGAAAGGTGAGTTTGGATGGGTGAAGAATAACTACTATTCCGGATTAGCACTATTCTGAGCTACTAATTTAGTTTAGATTAGCGAATAGCCACTATTATTTGTTTGTCTTTTGTAGAATTGTTCACTATTCTACTAATCCTATAAAATGTTGAAATAACTACTATTTTCAAATTAGAATAGTTACTATCCTTGCACTATTCTTGATTCATCCAAACGCACCTAGGTGCAGTTTCATCAAGGATTGTAGGTACGGCTGCCAAAAAGAATAGTAGTTTGTGATTCGATTTATTTTGATTCGAAAAAAATCACAATTAACTCGTTCGATTAAAGCTCGTTCTGAAACAAATCAAACTAGTTCAGTTCGAATCTTATTCAAACTCAAACTCAAACTCAAACCAGAGTAAGTTTGATTTCGTTTAATTCGTTTGCAACTCTAATTGTAGGACCTACTCGTGCACTCACACAATGTTAGAAATTCGGATAGAGTATAGGATTACAATTCAATTTCAATTCTTATTCGAATCAAAATTCATATGTAAAATTAAATTCAAGATGAAAATTATTAGAGCAGCGCAACAGTAATCTTTATTCTCCTCGCTTGTCAGATGTGCACAACAGTAATAACTATATCTCATCAATATGAACAAAATGAAAAGTAGCCATGAATCAGTGTATCTCATCAATACGAGCTTCAATAATTAAGTACATATTTCTTATATGAAGTTGTTAAACATGATGAACTAGACACCAATTAGTTGTAAGACTTAATTATATAGAAAGGCATTAGCATATTGTAACCCTTTGCTAAAAATCAATAGCGAAAGTATCACCACATTTAGTATGTAATTTCACAGAAGAAGAAGAAGAAGAAGATATCAATTCTTCAATTAAATTTTAGTCGAAGAACATATTACAGAAATAGAATATGTTGACCTAAGTATAAAAGGATCATAGGGCAAAGTACATTTATTCTTTATAAATAGAAGTATGCACTAAATATTAGAGGTTAGTGAAAAACAAATTGTTCTCTCTATTAATTTGCCTCTAGTATATCATTTCATGGTATCAGATTCTAATACACTCTACCATCCCATAATATTATTCTTAATTGATTCAAAAATTAATCACAAATCATTACATGATAGAGTATTTTTGGTCAATTTCACTATTTTCTTTACTGCAGATACGAAAAGAAGCAATATTGATTATAAATCTCTCTTGCTATGCAAAAATACAAATTAAACAAAGCTTTATTTACTTAATTACGGTAGCACAACTTAATACTTATGGTGAGTTATTTTCTCTATTTTCTTTACTACTGATATCAAGAAGCAATATTAATTATACACCATGTTTGCATTCCCAGTTACATTCTGAGAATTGTAGACCATGTTCGGTGGACTTACTGTTCACGTGAGAAAAAAAATCAGTTCAATTGAATTTTTTTTCCCACGTGAACAGTAAAATTATGTTCAAATTCCAACCCCATACCTATTTCTATTGGTTGGCCGAACAGAACCTTAGGTACTAATCTACATAATATGTTAATCTAAGTACTATACAGTTTTGATTAGTCAAAGTATATTTTAGAGAGAACCAATTGACTAGGAAAACAAATTGTTCTTACAATCACCTACTCTATCTCTCTTCCGATTTTTTTATTAATAAAACAAATGTCAAACAAGAAGTACAAATTTATAAAATCTCGTTCCATATAAAAGATGAGAATGTCTATCCCGTCTGCTACAGAAATCTCGTTTCACTACAAATTGACAAATTAAAATAAAATGGATTTCTATAGCGGACGGGATAGACATTCCCGTCCTTCCTATATGTATATACCTATTTTTCTATATTTTTTTCTTTTTTCTATTAATAAAAATATCAGCTCTCTCTTGTGGTTTTTTTTTAAAATAGCATCCAATTTAAATATTTCAACGAAACAAGCATGTTGGATTTGATTTTTATGAAAAACAACTCCAACTATGGCAGAAACTGTTTTGCTCCACCATATCTACTTCTTGCATAGTAAACTACCTCTACCCATCAATATGGTCGGTAAAGTTGTTTTTCGTAAAAACAAAATTTAGTATGCTTGTTTTGTTGAAATATGTAAATTTGATTCTATTTTAAAAAAAAATTCTCATGCTATCTTTTCGTCTAAATAGTATTATCAATGTAGCTTTCAATAGTGAATTTTTGTGCATTTTCAACACAGCATTCACTTATTAAGCTATGTTTGACAAAAGGGTGCAGTGTGGAGAGAGTAAGAAAAAACGAAGTTGCATTAATGATAAAGCGACAGTGTCGCCTCTTCCCCCTAAAATTCCCCATCTACCAAACGGATAAGAACCAGATGTCACACTCCTTGAGGAATAAGGAGTGTTTGTTTGGGGCATTTTTCTCCTAAGACACAACATTTCCCCAAATTCCAACCCTCCTCCATTATTATTATTTATTATTGGGAATTTAGGATTTGGGTTGTGCATTAGCGACAATGCTCTAACTTCTAACTTCCAAGGGTGCAAACGGGTCCGATATTATTCTACTGTATTCCAATATGTATTTGAAAATTAGATACAAATATATGATATCTGAATATCCATATTCGATACGGATATGTGTTTAAGTTTTAATTATTCGTATTCAAATAGTAAATATATATAATATATATTATGAAAAAAATTATGTTATTCGCTATTATAAAAAATGAATACATCGCATCTATTTAATATTCGATCCATAATTGTATCTGTCTAATATCCGACCACTATCCGTATCCGAAAATAAAAAATAAAAGTGGATACGTATATGATTTTGCTATTATCTAATTCGTATCTGATCCGTTTGCACCTCCAGCTCAATTATTAACCAATTATTAAGAAGAAATTAACTAGATATAGTTGTTTTGGATTTATATAACCAACTAATTTTATCAATTAATTACTATGTTAGTTATGTTAAAATTATTCTATCTAGCTTTTATACTTCTAAATTCTAATGTATTTTACTATATCGAATATTAGGATATTATAACAAAAACTATATTCTAGATAGTTCAATTAAAACTTGTAATCCATGTAATTATTCGTAAAATCAATATATAAACATTCGAGTTCAAACTCAATGTATACAAGGAGTTTGAAGGATTTTGGCATTCATTTCATACTCAATATGTAAAAAATAAAATAAATAACAAGTTTGGATTTACAAATAGATCCGATAAAAATAATTGTTAATCTGAAATAATTTGATTAGATTCAACGAGGCCCTCTTTACACCCTAGAAAAAGATAGAGTCGTAGAGATAGAGATATTCCTATTTTCTAGATAGGCTATTTAAATTCGCATTAGAAAATAAAAGAAATTTTATAGTTATCTCCAAGCTCTCCAACTTTTAAATATCATTTAAATGTTTACGGCTATTTTTTTGAAATAAAAATAGTCAGATATAATAAGTTTAAAAGTTCAAAAGAATTATCAAAATGTATTAGCTCGGTTAAAACAAGCAACAATTATCGATATATTTGTCTAAATTGAAATAGACAAAATGTGCACTCAAAATAGTTTAGTTATCATTTTACAATAATTAAGTATGTATTAAAAACTTGATAGACATATTTAAAGGAATGAGTTCATAAAAATAGTTTCTGGCCCAAAACAAATATTGTTCCGGCCCATAAAATTGTCCCTGTAAAATTGAATCAAACACCGATTAGGTCATAATATGGGTCGGGCCGGTCCAGCACGGACCAATCAAAAACGTTTGACGAAGCTAATATTAAAAAAAATAAATGTAAAATTGGAGAAGAACTAGGGTGCTCTTAAGTTCACAAAGTCTATTTGTGATATCAATTCTAAAATCTATTGAATTGATTTTAAATAACGAATTTGAAACGTTAAAGCTCTTCTACCTTATGAGTGATGCATCTACGTGCAAAAAATTTAAACTTTCAAATTAATTTAGTATTAAGTCAAGTAGTCAAAATTAGAATGTTTATAAATTAATTTTAATGCATTCATTTTTTGAACAACTTTTGACCACTTGACTCTATACATAATTAATACAAAATTATAAATTTTTTGTTTGTAGACGCATCACTTCGTAAGGTACAAGGATTTCAACAGTTTGGATTCGTAATTTGAAATCAATCCGATAGATTTTAAGAGTTAATTTCACAAAATGACTTGGTGAACTTAAGATTACCCTAGTTTTACTCGTAAAATTGATATAATGAATTGTATTTATTAGACAATACAATATCATTCTATAATCCATACATCTAACAACAGGCACACTGTATAGTGAAGAATTACAGTTTATAAAACAAACAAGTTAGAGTGAGATACACAACGAGATCATTACAAAAAAGAAATGACAACTAATATATCAACATGAAAACAAGATACAAACAATTATCATTGGGTTATATACAAACAAAAGAAATAATTGGGCCTTTTTTCACAACTACTGAATGTTCATTTTTAATGGCAGTAACCCACCACCTCTTTCAATCTCTCGAAAACTTGTAGTAACTAAATATAAGAGTTAAATTTACATCCATGTATTAATTTCCACAGGTCCATCTTGATGTCGGTACACAGCTCAAATAATGGCACCAATGGCAACGGTCATTTACATTTTCACCCTTGAAAAGCATCACCAATCCGACCGTTAATCTGCATTAAAAAAAAAAAGTAGCACAAAAGAAGTTTTAAGAAATTGATGTAAAAAATATTAGAAAAAGAAGAAGAGAAACTTACCCAACAGCAAACAAAGCGAATGCAATTGCGCAGAGTACCCACTGGTAAGCCATGTATTTCGACTTGGGTTTTCTGTCAGGCGGAAGCAACCGGCTCTCGTACCAGCCGAACCGGGGTCGAATAAGTAAAACAAATCCAAGGAGAAAACCTGTCATGAACCCCCCGATATGCGCAAAATTGTCGACATGTGGGAGAATTCCAAGTGCCAGATTTATAGCAATAATGAACAGAAGCGTCATTAGTGCCGCAAGCTGTAACAAAGAAAATTAAAAGTATGAATAAATAGTTTACAAGGGGCTACATGTAAATGTTTCAATATAGTTATATAGAGATGAAGAAACATGCCTTATTAGTGTATATGGTCCAATTTGTAAAAAGCTCTGAGAGCATTGCTCCAAGGAGGCCGAATAAAGCACCAGAGGCACCGACAGATATGCTATTTCTGATGAAGAGACATGAGAGAACACTTCCCCCGAGTCCCGAGAGAAGATATATAGCAGCTATTCTAACTGAAATGGAACAATAAAATATGAGATATATTTATTTTAAGCATGTTTGTAATTCCAATCTAATAATGTTTAGGGGTGTTTGTTGCTTCGGTTCGGTTATAACTTAAAATTGAAATAAAATAGGCAAACTAAGTTTTTATTCGGTTTTCAAAAACACAACTGAACCGACCGAAATAACTTATCAGCCAATTTAAAACAGAACTAAATTTCGGTTGAACCGAAATAAGAAGATTAATTATAAAATTACATTATGTTGTAATTTAAAAAAAATTAAAATGTTTGGCTTGAAAAGGGGATGAGTTTAATTTTTTTTATCAGTTTGTTCTAACAGGTTTCAAAAAATTTCAAACCGGACTCAACTATTAAACCGGTTTTAAAAATAAACTTAAACCGAACTCGCTTGGTTCGGTATAAAACCAATTAAACCGGACCCAATGAACATTCCTACTTGTGTTTTTACTACAATTTTGGGGTTTTGGCAAATAAATCAAATGAACAAACTAATAAACTTTCAGTACCGGAACACAATCGCAAAATCTTTGTTCATACCAGTCAAGAATAGCATAAATATTTTGCACAAAAGACCCCCAAAGGCCAAAGCTGGTACCATACAGCACCAACAGACCGGTACCAATTGGACGGTTCAAGGAGAAAAAAAAAAAAAAAACTCACTGAATCCGAACTGTTGCTCAAGCCGAATTCCGATGAAAACAAGGCTGAGCATATTCGCAAGGAGATGAATAACACCGGCATGTAACCATATACAAGTCACCAACCTCCAGCCTTGGTGCTGGTGCACCACTCGGTTCCAATCTAATGCTCCTAATTTCTCTAATCTGTCAAAAGCATTCAATTAAACTAATTAGTGAAAATTTTATACTTGAAAAGAAAATTCCTTAGACTGACATTGACAGTTATAAATGGTTAAATACAGCATTCTGATATTACATTAGAAACCTACAATTTTTTATTTCAAAGGTGATTAAAACCAGATCCACTTTCTCTATTTGGAATTAATAATAGATCTAACTAGAGAGAAAAAAAAAGGGAAAAATTAAATGAAAAAAGTTACGCGGTAGAAGAAGGCCCTAGTAGAGGGTTTTGCCTGAGTGGCTGAAAAGACAACCGCCGCAAAAATTTGGCCACACAAGATCCGAACGGGTTGGGATTCGCCGGGCAGTTATTTACATACATTGCCACTATGAACATTGCGACGTTAGCGACTACAAACATGGGTACCACCCATGAGGTCCACTCGCTCTCTCCAGCTGACACGTGTCTGTAATCGAACGACGTCGAGTTATCTCCGGCGCCTCTTGGCTTGCGCCCGCCACCCCTCTCTATGTCAATCGTTGATGCCATCTTGAATGAAGTTTTGTGCTGTACTGCCGTGTTTTCTCTTTTGAAGTTAAGAAGAAGAAGAAGAAGGAGAGATGAGATGAGGGTTGGTGGATTAATTAATGGAGAAGGAAGGAAACCGATATTGAAGAAGTGAGAAAGGGGTCGACACCTTTTCTAAAATCTAGCTCTCCTTTCTGGAATTTGAGTCACTAAAGTAAATCAATATTTGTGTTTTGATCTACACCGTGAAATCTATTATAACGCGAATAATCAAGGGCCGAATTTATGATTGAACGGCTATGATTAAAACTCTAAAAGTGGGTTACTTTAGGGAATTCCGACTATCCTTTTCCAGGAGGTTTCAACTTTTAATTGGAGGTGATCTGCAATTAAAGACAGAAGTTTTTATATGGTATCTTGAATAATAATATTTCTGTAACGGACGAAAGTGAGTGAGAGAGTATGACCTGCCGCACGAAATTTATTTGAGTTTGGGTTAGAGAAAATCATTATTCATCCAGTTGGAGTAACATATGGCCCATGTGAATTGAGCGCGTACCTTCTTACAAAAAATGAAATAAATAGAGCGCGTAAGCCAGTACTCATTACTCGGAGTCGGAGTGGTAGGGTAAAGATATTAACTAGTTACTTCATGCAGCGCACCTTCTGTAGAATCAAAACAACAGTGTATATTTTTTATGCGCTGCATTAAGGGAAAACTACTCTGTTAATATCTATACCCGAGTGGTGCTGTAGTAGGTATTTAATGTTGACCGTTATGAGTGTCAGTGAGGTAGGCGGAGATTTAAAATCGTGTACCAAGTACCAACAAAGTACATTGTTTTATTAAAAAATAAAATAAAAATACGAAGCACATTGTCGCATGCGGATTCACTGCCTATTTATAATCATAGTTTTTTGTTCAACTATAAAATACAATCAAATTGTATGTTTCAAATTTTGTACGAATTTTAAACTTTTAGAAATTCACATCACGTATTTGAATTGAATTAAGAAGAAAAATTAAAAACGTGTGAGCTTTAATATGATTTTATTCTTTAATTGTATGGACTAAGATAACGGTTGCATGTACATGCATTAAAATAACTTGTCATTATTCATTTTTTATCACTTAATTTTGTACTAAATGAATTCATAATTTTTAAATATTTATTTGTGTATCCGTAAAGTAAATTGGTTTTAACAATTCAAATTCGTCAATTGAAGTGAATCCAGTAAATTTTAAATTTAAGTTCCTCATACTTGTTCGTATGACTCCTTAGAGTTTCTAAAAAGATTAAGGAATCTTAAACTTATCAGACACATGATCATGTACAAAACTTAAAACTACTCTCTTAAACATCATTTTACCTCTTTGTTTAAGCTCGCTCAAGTTTGTAAGTCATCATTCAACACAGCTTAAGCATTTGCATTGCTTAACAGGTTGTCTTAAGAAAGTAAACAAAATTTTTTTTTTTGAAAAGTTGGTAACAGTTACCAACTGAAGTAAAAAAAATTGTTGCCACACACGTTTTCTTTAAAGGACCTTGAAATTTAAGCTTAATAATTTGGTAAACAAACTAATCATGCACTATTACCAACTGAAGTAAATAATTTATTGCCGCACACATTTTATTTAAAGGAGCTTGAAATTTAAGTCTAATAATTTGCTAAACAGACTCATCATGCACTCTTACCAACCGAAGTAAAAAATTTGTTGCCGCACACATTTTCTTTAAAGGAGCCTGAAATTTAAGCCTAATAATTTGCTAAACAGACTCATCATGCACTCTTACCAATTGAAGTAAAAAAAATCTGTTGCCGCATGCATTTTCTTTAAAGGAACTTGAAATTTAAGCCTAATAATTTACTAAACAGACTCATCATGCACTCTTACTGAGCTTAGCGCATGCTGACTTTATTTGTTTTACATTGCATATATATAGTGTATTATTTTTGTATTTTTGGAAATAATTTGGACATTTTTGTGATAATTTTCATCTTTTTGTATAGCGGGAACTGCTCGCACAAATAGTGATAACTACCTTCATAAATTCTTCTTTTGAATATTGTCAATGTTATTAATCACACATCATAGAATGCACATTCGGTTATTGCAAAATATGCACATGTAGTATTTTGCACATTTTTATGTTCTAGTTAAACACAAAATCGGTTATAATTGCCTCAAATTTTAACCAAGCCAAAACTCAAAACATAATTTTTATAGCCGTTAGTAGTTGTATTGAACTTAGTTCCAACCTCAATTTTTCGAATTCATATATATTATTGTGTAATGCATGTTTGATGTATTGAACTTGAATCATTCTTAAAATGCATGTTTGGTTGATGCAAATATTCATTTTTTTAAGTTAATGAAAAGTAGATGGAAAATATTTCAATTGAAGATTTTGAAAGATAAGTGATTGAGGGAGTGTATGGTATTATGCATATCACGAGTTAGGTCCGTAATATGGATTAATATTTTATTTTCAAAATTCTAACGGTCGATCTTAAACGTTCAACATAATCCTCATATGAATATGTACTTGCAGCTTGAATTTTATAATTTTTAAAACATATTACTATTTTTTAAGATAGGTTGAAAATCATGAACATTATGGACCATCCATAAACAATTATTTTCCACCTGTCTTAAAAATAGTAAAAAAAACTAAACAAACATAAAATTCGGTCTGCAAATACATATTAATATAAAAATCATATTGAATGGTTCAAATTGATTGATAGAATTTTAAAAATAAAAGTATTAATTCGTATTACAGACTAAATCGTGATATGCATAGTACCGTAGACTCACTCTAGAATTTTTTTAAATATAATCAAATTTAATATTTTCAATTAAAGAGACACTGTTGATTTAGTTTTTATAAAAAACAACTCCACCGATCCACATAATTAGTGGAGATAGAAATGCATTTGCTCCATCGATCCGCAGGTAAATGGCTCTACCCAGGGGCGGAACCAAGGTAGGGGCCCGCCTAGGCCCCGGCCCCCCCTTGGTTCAGAAAATATACATAATTTTTTTTTTTGCTTATGAGTCCTTGGCATCTCCTAAATTATTTATGGGTCCCTGACACTCCCTAAATTTTTTGGAATCACATCCTCTGCGGAGCTTTTACCTGCGGAGGTCGTGTGGTTCTTTTAATCTGGTCCGTTCATTTTGATCAGACGGACCAAATAAGATTATGGCACGAATCTCAAAGAAAAATTAATATTGCCCCTCCATCATCCCGAGCACTCACCAGCTGAGAATAAATTTGGACCGTCCGATCAGCTCTGCACAGTTCCACACCACAAACCTCCGCAGAGGATACTAGTCTAAATTTGTTTTTGCTTATGGACCCTAAATTATTTATGGCTCTTTCTAATTTTCATTACTGGTTTCACCACTGACTCTATCAATCTTGTGAATCAGTAGAACAAATGTATTTCTGTCAATTTTGCAGATCGGAAGTGCTGTTTTATATAAAATCCAAACTAATGATAATTGTTCCGTGAAAATATCTAAAATTAATTTTATTCACAAAAAAAAAACCTCACTCTAAGTAATTCATATAACGATTCATATTGGGCATGATGTGACCTCACAAAATGACAAGTTTGACAACTCTGACATAATTTTACGAAACATCACAAAATCAGATACGTTGGGTTACTTTTTTGAAAGGGATGCATGCATATAATTGCGTGCAATGAGGAGGAAAACGACATGGTGACATTTGGTCGCTTGGTATTGCCTTTGAAGGAACCATACTCATCATTCATTCATCTAATTTAGCCATGTTTCCTTTTGTTTTCTTCTTGGATTGTTTTCTTAGGAATCTTACTTGTTTGGTTTTAACTTTTAATGCTGACATAGAGATAGTAGTAGGTTTGATAGGTATCAGATCTACTTTTAGCTAGCTTCAATTAACTCTAACATTGTATAGCATTAAAATTAGTGTACATGAAAATTGAAACAAATCTGCACGGAATTTAAGTATGAATCTTAATGCAATCGAATGGCCATTTCACCCATCGAACCAATGGACATCGGACCTACTCTGAATTCGTCGAGATATATGACACACAGTGGTGAATCCGATGTATACTGGAGGGCGACGTAGAAATTTATCAGGTCCGACTGACATATTCAGATGTGTTCGTTGTAATGTTACATATCGATAGTCTACAATGATACTTGCAATCAAGTATACAAGATGGAAACAATTGTGGACAAAGCATGCACGTCTTGAAATCACATATATTCATATGATTGAATTATTTTCCCCATTTGAATTTAATTGTTATTATTTTTCAATAATTATTCTGATTTGGCATTTATCATCAGGAGTTGATTCATTATAAATTTTCTTTGTATTTGTATATATAATTTTTCAACTTTAATTAGCTTTACCTGAGTTGATCTTCTTTCAATTTTGTGGGACGAATATGATAAATGAAGTCGAGATTTACATGCATTTTTTTTCTTATTGGTTCTATCCAAATTTAAATATTGCTGAATTATTTTTAAAAAAAATCCTAATTCATAAATTGTCAAACTGACTGACATTTGGAGGGAAATTTAAACAAATAAAAAATCATAGAAATTTAAACAAATAAAACTGAAGACACATATTTATACAATAAAAAATCATACGGTTTAAAATTTTTTTTTATTATGCACGGTTGGCGTTTTCATGCATCAATTAAGTTTCAGTTGGGCATGAGATATCAAAAGTGAAACATAATTTGTGTGACTAAACTACTATATATATATAGTGTTGTTTACATGGTGTGTTTATTTAAATGCAAGTTGCAGGCACTCCAAATCATTTATAAACTTTAAAATAGTCATTGTTTTCAAACAATTCTATAAGAAATGAATATATAAATACACAACTAAATATTATAAGAAAAATCAAGCAGTTTTTGATCTAGTGATTGATCAGATAATAATATTTGTGGTCTTATGAATATTTAAAATTGAAAGAATTAGATTTAATTTTTATCTAAAAATATTAAATATTAGAGGAAATCAAAACAACAATTGTGATGGTTGGATGTAATTATTAACAGTCTCCCAAGATCAAGGTTTTAGACACATTATATAACTGGTACCAAATTGGTTATAGTTTTTGTCAAAAATATTAAAGAAGGGTCAGCTAATTATTCAATTCAAAATAATGTTTTTGTCATATTACCTGACCTTTAATATTTAATTGACATTTAGCTATTAACTACAGAGATATGATTTTTCGTAGTAATGTATCAACTGACATTAATTAATCTCCTCATTTTTTATTTATATATTTTAATTGAAACATAAATTCAGCCTTTATGATATATATTAATTTGATGTATTAAAAATATTGTTCAAATTAATAATTTATAGTAGAAGATGTGTTATTTATTATTTATTATTTATTATTTTAATTGAGTTTGAAAAGTTTCGTAAAGCATAGTTTTTTTTTATACATAAGCCCGCGTGCATTTAAATAATTCAATCATTTTAAATATAGTTCAAAACCAGGCGAATGGTGCAAGTAACCCAAAAAAAGAAAAGGAAAACAAATAAAAAGGGGAATGAAAAAGGAACCCATGCTTTCGTGTTTCTTTGTTAGTGTGCCATAAAAGAGAATTTCCTTTGTCGTTTCGACAGCACACAATCGCGAGTGAGATATGTGGTTTGTTCTTCAAGATACATTGACTGCGACAACGAATTATAAAAGTAAATGAAGGGTTTCGAATAGTAAGACCAATATGTTCAATAAATTGAATAATAATTTAGGGATTCCAACGGATAGTCAAGATATTATCCGTTTGTATTTGAATTTGTACTTGAAAATTAGATATTGATATTCGATCGAATATCCGAATATCTATACAGAAAAAGATCGAATATAGATATAGTTTTAAATTTTGATAGTGTTGACTAGTCAAAATAAAACATGAACTAATTATAATATTTGATAGTAATAATGCAATAATAATACTCATATAACATTTCTCATTATTATTTTTATCATGATGCTTATTTGCTCAACCTGCACTTAATATTTCACACAGTTTATCAAATTTAGTTTGTTGAACTAAATAAATGCGTTAGTTTCATAATTTTGAAAGTGTGGTCCATTGAGATTTAATACAATTTTAGGGACTGAATGATTCTGTTTCAGAAGATGATATGCAGAGAGAGAAGAAGGGAAGAAACACTATGCGAAAGATAACCGTTGTCAGATTGTATCTAATTGGGCGACTTCACTTATTTCATAAGAGAAAAATTAGAGAGACAATGGAGGAAAATCATTCACCTCAAATCGTGGTGCAGAGATTACTGTGTGGAGAGGACCAAACACCCTCGTCACCTTCGATTCTTTTCTTTCCTCTTCCTCTACGCGCTAAGTTATGAAGCACAGGTCAAGATACTATACATTGTGTATATTTGTCAATATTTTAAATTAATATTTTTTATTTTCAAGTTAAAATAATTGACTTAAACTATATCTATTAATCTATATATAATAATTATATATAATGTACTTGTAAATTAAATTTTATCTTATTATAATTTTTATTTTTTTTAAGATGGTAGAAAATCACCTGTCTAGAGTAGAAAAATGTGGGCTTCTTAAGTAGTCAGGAGATAACAAGACTTGAGCCCATAAGATAGTAAGGATACTTCGACCCAATAAAAATGTTGGCCCAAACCCACCAGCCCAGTTAAAGGTATGTATGTATTTTTCATCTCTCTAATTGATTAAAGCTTCTTTTAGGTCACTGTTGTTAGTAACAACTTCAAAGTTCCGGTGCCATTAATTAGTTCACATAAACTCACTTAGGCGTTAAGTATACGTAAGATATAAATAAATCTTAAATAATTAATTTGAACACTTGATCAAATAGGATCATGTACCAAAGACTCCATGAACTACTCGCGGGCCGAGTACCAAGGTCATTGTCGAAGGCCTCCAAAGCGTGATTACGCAGTTGGACCCATAATGCTCTACAGCAGCCAAATAAAAGCCTGCTTGGCAAGAGCAGGCCCGACCTGCTATGGTGATCGCCACTGCGGGTGTCACCGCCTCCGTACGACAATATGTCAAATTATGGAGTCGTGAGTTATCGTAACTGTTCTTTTGCAATGGTTACATACCAACTTATATAAGACCTCTAACTCAACCGAGTTAGATATTCACAATTCTATTCACGCAAAATGTCATCTTATCAACTTTTACTTTCCAAAAACATACGACCTAGTCTACCTTAAAGATAGCACGCATCATCACGCAATTTGAAAAAACATGTCTTCTCTCGTAAAACTATTTTCAAACAAGTCCGCAAGAAAAGAATTCAAATTTCAAATTTCAAAAGCCAGTATGCAATTCTATTTTAAAATAAGCAAATCAGTTGACTAGCATGTGTTAAAAGTATACAATATTAGCATGGATCTGGCTATAGTATCTTACAAAGTGGGTTCCTAAATTATATAAATTTGCATCATGTGCTCGCCTCAAGTGACAAGTGCTCTAGTCAAAGTATTGTTTTCTTCTCTGTATATTATTAAATTTTGCCAATCTATGGATCTGAAAAGCAATCATCAATCAATGGCCAGCAGCTCAACCAAAACCTCACCTACTACTGCTTTTCTTGCTTTATTAATTTACAAATCACAGGCACACTATTCTTGCTTTGCTTGATTGCTTGAGAGTTGAGATAATGTCAAGAATTTCCTTTTTAAATATTCAATTCAGGTATGATTTTGACTTATTATTTCGAGGATGAAATGACAAATTAGATGTCAGAGCTCTGACAGAGCCCTTTTATTTTAACTTTCTTTTCTGACAATGTTGGGTAAAATTATACACGCAAATCTCTCTCTTTTTATATGAGAAAAGTACATAATTTCACACTGCCTTTTGCATGTAATGTAAGCAGGGTGCAAACGGATCGGATAGTGGTAAAATTATATCTTCGTCTGTTTTTATTTTTTATTTTTTTTGTATATGGATATAGATCGGATATTAAATGGATACAAACGGATACGAATCGGACATCAGATATCCGTAAATACATATATAAATATTTTCATAATATATATTAAATTATATGATATATATCTACTATTTAGATACGGATAATTAAAATTCAAAACTATATCCGTATCCGTATCCGCACGGATATTGAGATATTGGATATCCGTATCAAATTTTCGGATCCGGATCCGGATATGGTCGTAATCATGTGATTAAATTCCAGTTTTATTAAAGCAGAATAATTTTTTTTTTTTTTGCATGAATAATGAATTGTAAACCACAATTAATTTAAAACAAGTTGAAAGTGTGAAGTAAGAAGTAAGATTAAGAACGACTTGTGTGTATGTATTATTCAACAACTTTATTATTATAATTTTAAGGGAAAAGCGTTAAGAGATATTTTGGGATGTTTTGTTATTAGAGAGCTGGTGGCCCTAATTAAATTACTGCCTAAGCAATCATGATTTATTATATTTCGTTAGTTGCGTACGACCTAGTATTATTATTTTTAATCCTTTTATTTGCATTTCAACGTGTCAGTATATTATGTTTTAAAACACTACTATTTTGCTTGTGCATGCTTTGCTACGGGTTCAAAATTTTAAACAAAAAAGAGAAACAAATTAGATTTAGATAGTTTTATTTTTAACAATATTTGTCTTTTTATAATTTCTCTTTATTCAATAATGAAATAAACTATTTTATCTTTATATCTCCGTTAAATAGGAAGAAATCAATATTTATTGAGCAACATGTTAATTACTTTATTATTTTATTGTAATCAATAACATAAAAACAAATAAATAAATATTAACAATTAATTATTTTTATGGTAACATTCATGTGAAGAAATTGTTAGGAGAAAATCAGTGTAACGGGTGTTCAGTGAACTAAATACAGACTTCAACACAATAAATATATATATTCCCACATAAAATCACAATTATAGAATTTTTTTTTATCTTAACAGTTTAAAATCCAGCAAATCAAATCACAACCATTAGTGAATCACAACATCTACATACTTAATATGAGAAGAGAGATATATTTCGGAATCAAGTAGCATACCTTCTTTTGTGTAATAAAAGAGGAACTAATTAATCATGACACAAGCCAATTTTAGTAAAGCATATTAATACTAAAGAAGAAACAAAAGAGGTTTAAGTCTAATTAACTCAAAGCAACCAACAATTAATTGGTGATTGTAACATAATAAATGAAGGTGACAGGCTAATTAGTCATGACTAATTTTTACATGTAATCCATGCAATAATCCAAACTACGAATGTGACATAATCAGAAATACATAACCTAAATATGTGGGCAAAAGATGCAGAGAGATTGATCACACACGGAACAACTTTGGCATGTATTAAATAATTTGTTATTTGCACTTAGCGGTGTTCATTGGGTCCGGTTTAATTGGCCGAACCGAATTAGATTGGTTCAAACAGTTCTATTTTTTGATTTAATGGTTCGGTTCGGTTTGTTTTTTAAAACTGAATTATAACTTCAGTTTGATTCGGTTTGAAACTTTTCAAAATCGAAATAACTGAACCAACTGAACTTTTATATATTATGAATTTGGTCCGGACGGTCCCGGTTTATTTCTTAATAAATTGCTTTAAATACTTTGGTTTATTTCTTAATTCTCTGATTTATTTCTTAATATACTTCGGTTTATTAAAAATAATTGCTTTAAATAAAAAAATAATATATTTCAGTTTGAACAGAACAAACTGAAATAAAACTTTGGTTCAGTTCGGTTCGGTTGCAATGCTAAATCGGTTCGGTTCGATTCTATTTTTGAAACCAAATTATAACTCAAGTTTGCCTAGGTTTGGTTAATAACGATGACACTCTATTTGCTGTTAGACCGTGAAAAAAAAAATAGATATTAAATATTATATTTATTATTATATTAATTTTTTATTCATTTTTGCCTAAGTTCGGTTTCAATAAAGTTTTAGTGGTTTATCTCCGACCGGTTTTGCCCATGAACAACTCTATTTGCATGTTAGACCGGTTAAATTATAGTAAAAAAAATAAATTTTCAAATAAGATTGTAATTATAAATATTAGTCGAAATTATAAAGTAAAGTTAAAGATTATTTTTTTATAAAAACCCTTAGTTAATGGGTTCGATTAGCTATTTACCACATATCATTTATCATTCATTTTTGACATTGGTGAGTTTCTAACATGACACTTTCATACTAAAATACTTTTGTGAACAAGTAAAAAACTAAAGAGAAATGATAAAAATAAAAATAACCCTCCCATACCCAAAAGTCCGAAAAGCTAAATGGCAAAAACTTAACTATTGAAACAAACGTATCATTAATACTAATTATTGTTTAAGGTTATTTGCTGATTTTTTTTTTTAAATTGTTGAAAAAAATTGAGGATTGAAAATAATTCGGTCAGAGGCGAACTCAGAAATTGGATACCAAGTAGCTAATAAAATGAGTTGGACTGAAAAAAAAAAAAAATTTGTGTCTAGATACTAAAAGTAGCCAAACTTGTTCATCATGAATAGACAACAAAAAATTAGGGGTGCCAACGGGTACGGTAAGAGTCAGGTGGAAGCATTTTTATATCCAGTATCCGTTATAAATTTTTTTTATAATTCGTATCACACTCTTATCTGCTACAAATTATCTTATCCATATCCTACCCTTACCCGTTATGATTGTCGGATAACGAAACGGTAGCAGATAAATGACAGGTAATACTAATATAATAATAATTTATATTATTTATTAAATAAAATATTAAAATATATGTATTCATTTCACACATATATAGTATTTTATTGAAAAAAGTTCTTATCATCCTAAGCACAAGCAAACTAATTAAAGTACTTTTTTCAATACTTATTAATATATATATATATATATAATATAATTTTATTTTTATAATTATTCGATCGAGTAATAAGTACGAAATAGGCTTTACCCGTATCTGTACCCTTTAGATATCAATTTTTTTTTTACCCGTATTCGATAAGTTTACAAAAAACATTCTTATCTGTATCCGTCTTATCAAGTACAATACGGATCGGGTAAACTGACAAAAAGGGTGCCATTGACACTCCTACGAAAAAAAATATATCGGTTAAAATTAATTTTCAAAATTTAACGATAGACAATTATTAGATTGTGATCATCATCCATCCGTTCATCATGACATGATCATGATCATGATGGACATATTATTATTTAATTTATTGTCGACTAAGAAGGAAGCATGCATGCAACCTTGTGTTAAACGCTGATTGGAACATGCAAAATGTTGAAAATGCCTGACTGAAATTGAAATTTGAAAGGGAAAGAGGAAGTAATGTTTTGTTTGCCGAAAGATCTTGGAAGAAACAATGTGAACCTAAACTTTGTCTCTACTCAACATATCTTTATATTATGACATATTATTATTAATGATTCCTAAAATTTGAAGGGCTGCCCCCATCACATTCAATTCCCCCAATTGAACGTATGATGCGTGCTCCTGTTCTTTTATTTAATTCCAAAGACAATTCCTCAAAAAAAAAAAAAAAAATCTCAAGTTGCCAAATATTTTTAGGTGAAAGTCTGTAAAAATCTTGTCACATTCTTGATAGAAATATAAGTGTGACAAAATTTTAAAATATATTTTTGTAATATTTTCTCTCAAAATATAAGCGATATCTTTTTATACTATAATATGATTACAACTAAAAACTAGAATAAAAAAAAACTATTTCTATGGATAAGGGGTAATTTTTAAAAAATCTAAACATTGTCATATCATACTCAATTTGGTATCACTGAAAATGATGATTTTCTCACATAAAGTTCAAAATTGTTAGTAAAATGCTACAATTTTGATAGTTAAAAGCTGCTCTGGTTGGTGCTCTCTCCTCACTTTTTCACGTACTTACGTCTTTTACAAAATGTGCAGAGAGATTCACCTTATTTATTTTTCTATGATAAAATTTCTATTTATGTTCTTATATTTTGAAAGTCAGCTCATTACGAAAATATCCGTGATGATGCAATCTACACTTTAGTCTGTGAAATAACTTTTTTTATTTCTCTGTCTACATTCATTTTTATTGTTTTTTCTAAAACTCAAATTTTTATAAAATCAAATGCGACTTTATTTGATAAAAAAAATTCAAAATTTTGTAAATTTATATGGTCTGATGGACTCTATTAATTCTATGTTAATAATAATATCATGCAATATTTTAGTCACTTTGGTTCAAGCATTAAATGATACAACAAGGAAAATACGCTGTGTTCTGGCAAAACAGTGACCTCGAATCGGTGCTTTGCCTGATGCTAATTGTCTGTGGAAACAAGCAAAAAAAAAAAAAAAAATTGTGGCACTTCCAAATGGGTCCCATACCTCTTCACTGTCCCCACCAGGCACCCACCGACTAATTCTCAATAGGAATTCATTCGCAGCTCCGAACCAACGCTAAAGAAAATTTCAAAATTTATTTGTTATATAATTAGTCCAACATAATATAAAAATATATATCGGGCTTTGATTTTAAACAAGTAAAACTAAGGTCCTCTTAAGTTCACCAAGTCTCTTCGTGAATTTAACTCTAAATTTTATCGGATTGATTTTAAATGACGAATTTAAACCGTTGAAATCTTTATACCCTACAAGTGATGCATCTACATGCAAAAAATTAATTTTTTTGAATTAATTATGTATAGACTCAAGTGGTAAAAAATTGTTCAAAAAATAAATGCATTAAAATTAATTTATAAACTTTCTACTTTTGACCGCTTGACTTAATACTAAATTAATTCGAAAGTTAATTTTTTTTGCATGTAGATGCATCACTCATAAGGTACAAGAGCTTCAACGGTTCGGATTTGTCATTTGAAGTCAATCCGATAGATTTTAGAATTGAGTTCACAAAGAGTCTTGGTGAACTTAAGAGCATCTTAGTTCTACTCGATTTTAAATTTTATAGTACACGTTTGTTCATTCTATATTTCAAAGATTGTAAAAAAGAACATAGTTTAATTTTGAGAAAAAATTTCTTTGCATGATTGCATCGTGCTAGATTTACTAGTCAGATAAAAATCACATTTTAATACAATTCAAAATAATATGGTAATGCATAAGTCGTATTAGATTATTTGTATTGTTCGTAGAACACAGTTACATTTTGAAATAAAATAATAATAATAATAATAATATGAAATCCAATGAGGAAAATACTTTCAATTTAGATAAAAATAAATAAATGACATCTGTGTATACTGTAGGGGGAACAGCTGGAGGTCCCAATGATTTCTCTAACGAAGATATACTGACCCACAGTCTCACCAAACAGAAGAAACAAATTCTTTGCTCCGTCCTGGCGCCGAAGCAAATCTGCTGCGATTCTAAAAGATCGCAGGCTCCTGAGATTCAAATCTCAACCATTCATCTATATAAATGCAGCAATCTTGAAAGAATCTAGTTTTATTCACGAATCTCAAAATATTGAACGGTTATGATTGTATTCACAGGAACCCTGCGATCCTATGGAGTCTCAGCAGATTTCTTTTCCCCTGGCGCTCCCAAGTGTCTCCCAAACTCTACCACCACTAAATAAAAACCCACTCGGATTCAGTTCTCTTCTCTTCATTCCTCTCTCCTCTTCCAAGCAAAAACATATTTTATGACAATCCAACGGTCGAGATGGCTTTGAGCGTTTGATCTGACGGTGATCGGATGGGGAACTCTCTCGGTTGCTCCGCCACCGGAGAGAGGCTGGTCTCGGCGGCGCGAGATGGCGACCTGATCGAAGCGCGTATGCTTCTCGAGCTGAGTCCGAGTCTCGCTCGCTACTCGACCTTTGGTGGTCTCAATTCGCCTTTGCACTTCGCTTCAGCTAAGGGGCACACTGAGGTGACGAGAGAGATCGAGCGTTTTCTCTTTTCCCTTTTTCTTTCTTTGAATTTTCATTGATTGCTGGTGAAATTTGTTACCTTCGGTGTCAGATTGTGTCTCTTTTGCTGGATAAAGGAGCGGAGGTGAACTCAAGGAATTACTGTGGTCAGGTGTTTTGCCTAACCTTCAATCCTCTCTGATTTTGCTAATTTTAATACTTCTTCATTTGGAATTTTAGCACAAATAAGAGATTTAAATTGATCTCAGCGAACTGATACTTTCTTTCTGTTAACTTATCAACTGGTAAAGACTGCATTGATGCATGCATGCCGGCACGGTCACTGGGAAGTGGTTCAAACTCTCCTCCTCTTCAGATGCAATGTATGCATAATCTTTGCATTTCTTCTAGTTTGTTTTTCCTCAATCTGAAAAAAAGAAGAAGTTTCCATAAGTAGATATATTTGATTTGAAGGTGACTAGAGCAGATTACTTGAGTGGAAGGACCGCTCTTCACTTTGCAGCACATGAAGGCCATGTCAGGTGCATCAGGCTCGTGCTCACCGATTTTGTACCGAGTGTTCCCTTGGAAGACAGCTCTTTGCGTACTGATTCCGGAGATGCTGATCAAAACAGCCCCAACAGAGAACAGAGCAGCCCCAGCTCCTCAGTTGGCCACAAATATGACCAACCGTCAGTCCTTTATCTCTACTTCAACTTAAATGTTTACTAAAACTAATCATTTTAAGGTTATATGTTTGGATTATTTGTTGAATGCAGTGCACGTGTGAAATTTATGAACAAACCGGCTGATGGTGGGGTCACTGCATTACATATGGCGGCTCTGAATGGTCACTTTGAATGTGTACAATTGCTGCTTGATTTAGGCGCAAATGCTCAGGCTGTTACATTTCCTTATGGAACCTCAGCTAATTTAATTGGTACTTGAATAATTTTAATTTTAGTTATATCGTGATGCATTAATTTTTTTTTTCCTTTTGCATATTTGGACATACATGATTATTTTGTACTCAATCTGTGAATCAGGAGCTGGGAGCACACCCCTTCACTATGCAGCTTGCGGTGGAAACCTTAAGTGCTGCCAGGCAATTTATCTTTTACTTTTTAATATCTTAATTTTTTATTGTATCTTTAATTTGCTTTAAAAAGTGCAATCAATCAGCCCATATATTTTTCTGTTTGTCCATCGGCAGATGCTTCTTGCTAAAGGTGCGAGTAGGGTGACCTTAAACTGTAACGGGTACATCCTTGTAATTTACACTTGTCAAACTTTTATTTGCTATATAATTGATTCCGTTGTCATGATTCACTTTTAAATTGTGATTTATGTAAAGTTTATTTTGGTTTATATTTATATGTACAGGTGGTTGCCACTAGATATTGCTAGGATATGGGGACGGCAGTGGCTTCAGACATTGCTAACTCCTAATTCTAACTTAACAATTCCTACATTTGCACCGTCTTGCTATCTTTCATTGCCTCTCACGAGCATACTTAATATAGCTCGGTAAATGTTTTTTCTTCTATTTCTTAGCAACCAAGTAAAAGTCTGATCTTTTATGTAGATCTCGCAATATTTGATTGCGATTGCGTGTTGTTATTGAATTTTCAGAGAACATGGATTGCATTCGTGTCAAGTTTCATCCGATGAAAGCGATCTCTGCGCTGTTTGCCTTGAAAAAACTTGTAGTGTAGCTGCAGAAGGTGAGAAATTACATATATACCCCCACTCCCTTGTCAGTTTTCTTAGTAAATACTAAATACCTAAGGAATCTGCCCATCCAGAAGGGCAGTTTGGGCATTTTTGCAGAAGTTGTGAGACCTGAATGTTAACATTTTGTATGTTTAACTTTGCAATGCGAATTCTGATTTCCTTTTGGGTTATCAGGTTGTGGCCATCAGCTGTGTGTTAAGTGCGCACTGTATCTCTGCTCAACAAGCACCATCCACCATGAAATAACGGGTCCACCCGGGTCAATACCTTGCCCGCTTTGTCGCACCGGCATTGTCTCTTTTGTCAAGCTCCTAGCTTCCCCTGCTAAAACAGAAATCAAATCAAATCATGTCCGGAGCCTCTGCAATCCTTGCATTCAAAACCCGATTGCCGAAGATGAACCCCCTATCATATCCAAATCTGAAATCCGGAGAAATCGAGTTGCGGCTGTTTCATCAGAAGTTGTATGTCCACTTGCATGCAGTCCATTCCCCTCTGCGTCTCTACCTATGTGCAACTGTGGAGATGGCCCATGCACGTGCGGCGATGCAGCAGAAATAGATAGCGAGGTTCAGTCATCTAGACCTTCGCATAGTGGATTGGAAATGGAGAGGAATATAGATGAACAAGAACTGGAGAGCATGAGTTGTTCGGGCATGTTTTGGGGTAGTAGGAGAAGCTGTCATAGAGAGCACCAGTGCAATGCCGAAATAGATGTCTGATGTGTTCATCATTGGTTTGTTCTTTTTTGTGAATATAGTTCAATTGATAGCAATGAGAGAGAAAGATAAACATAGAAAGAAGGATATGTAATACTCTTTCCATGACAGTTGGCGTGATTAAGCTTGGTAACTTTAAAAACATGGTATCAGAATCTTGCCTTGAAAATAGCAATCTAGTAGCTAAGTAATATCAGATTCTCAGCATAGAAAACCCTACTTACGTCTTTAATGTTACAATTAGTAATTATGAAGAAATTTGTGAGATTTTTTTTTACTAATAATAACTTCTGATCAAGACACTTCAATTCTAAATCAATTCTATTTCAATGAATTGAAATACTTTTTTGTTAGATTTTCTTCCCATCTTAGTGGTATACGGCCACGGGCTTTTCTCAGAATGAAAGACAGGGAAATGAAGGAATTGGTATTGGAGGCCATTTCCGTTCCAAGTAAACAGAAGAAACTAACTTGATTTGGAGGCCCAAGGGGAATTAACCCACAAAATTAGCTTAAATTTAAAAGAAAACAAGAGATCTCTTTAGAGGTGTCAATGTCACCCTTTTATCCATTTACCCGACCGTATTGTATCAAAAATACGGGTAAAATAGGATATTTTTTTTTGTTACCTTATCGAGTACAGATAGCAATTTTTTTTTTCTTTCCGTTATCTTTCCCATTTTCGTATAAGATAATTTTTAAAAATAAAACTATATATATATAGATATATATTGAGCAATGCTATTATGCATTGCGAATTAAACAAGTTTTTTTAATTTGCGCTCATATCGCGATTTCCAAAGTTCAAATAGCCGATCCGAACCGTTAGATGTGTTCTCCATATTGAAATGTGCTTGAAGACCAAATTTTATATTTTTTGGATTTTTTTTACTATTTATTAAGCCACTTTGAAAATCGCTGATCCAACGGTTTCACTGTTCAACATGAGCCACCGTTGGATCAGCGATTTTCAAAGTGGCTTAATAAATAGTAAAAAAATTCAAAAAAAATGTAAAATTTGGTCTCCAAGCACATTTCAATATGGAGAACACATCTAACGGTTCGGATCGGCTATTTAAACTTTGGAAATCGCGATATGAGCGCGAATTAAAGCACCCGCTTTAATTCGCAATGCATAATAGCATTACTCGATATATATTTGTATGAAGATGATACATGATACAATAAATTTTTGTATTTTATTAAATTTTTCATAATATAAATTAGTTATATATTCATTATTATTTTTTTCTTGTTTTAAAAAATAAATTATCAAAAGCACAAATTGAAATGCCAATAAAACTTTTTTATCCGTTTATCCGATCCGTACCGTATTGGAAAAGACGAGCAAGGATAAATAATTTTTTTTCGTTATCATATCGGGTACAGGTATGAAAATGCCTCCAGTCAACCCGTATCATAGTCGTTGACACCCGTACATCTCTTATGCGTTCAACATGCTGTCAAAAACATCTAAATTTTTTGTTTTCGTAAATATTGATATATTTTTATCAAAATTGATCTAATAAACCTTAGCAATCTCACTTATCAAGCATCAACATTTAGAAGTCATGTCAACATGAACATGGATCCCAATCAAACATCATATCTACATTATTAATATATAACAACGAAGCATGATAGTTATGGTTAACGACCGAAAATATAATCCATACATACAATTTTTTTTTTTTTTTTCACATATGCTAACAAAATAAAAAAAAAATTAGTATATGGTAAGAACCGATTGATTGTCATGAGACCATTACCATCTTAATACTAATGAAATTGGCACTATGGCATTTTACAACTTTAATGGGTGAATCAAATAAAAATATCAAAAGCAGATTCAAGTAATAGGTAAATATCAAAATGGAATATCAGTAGAGTTTCTGGCACAGTCAACTTATACCACCAACTTACCTACATTTACAATATTATTTTTCACAACAAAATATGTATTCAACCCTTGCCAGAAAACCTATCCACGTGCCCTTCCTCCCCTATTTTATCCACCTATTGAATTGTGCCAAAAAAATATCAACTAATCACATGTAATTACTAAAAAAACCCTTATTCGGAAGAAGGGTTACCAAACATAGTCCTAAGAACCTTGTCACCTAACCCTGGTACAGGCGATAAGTAATGACCGGTACTTGGCAACTCATGATACTTAATCCAGCTGAGTTTATCAGCTATGTATCTCTGCAATGTGACTGGCACGAGCCCATCCTCGTCTCCTTGGAAGAGGTGCACTGGGAAAGGTGGCTCAGGCAAGTCCATCGGGTCAAATTCCCATTTGCCAAACATGACCTTCATGTCCCGGTAGATCGACTCGTACCTTCCCTGCTGTGTTGCCAGGTCCATTTTCTGTAACAACAAAATTGTAATACTTATGTCAGCACAAATTTTCTCATACCTATTTTTAATTGGGTACTGTAGTGTTAACTGGGGCTAGTTTGGTTTTACCTTTTCGTGACTGCCATCATCCATTCTGGCTTTGCGAATCTCGGCATCACGTTTATTTGGGAGGTAAGTGGTGCCCTTGATGACAGTAGAGGTAGGAAGCCAGTCTTGCTCCATCCACCAGTGGAGGATACTGGGTGCATAGTAGGCAACACGTAACGCCCACTGATCCCCGACTTCCTGCTTGTTGTATGTTTCACTGGCCAGCTCTGGTGGAAACCCTGGCCACCGGTAGTTTATCACCGGTGCCATTAATACTGCTCCAGCTAGCCTACAGGAGTTGCGTTTTTTCTTTTCTCAGTATATGCAAAATTATTGATATGTGAAATAATACAAAAAAAATAACAATGCATAACATTTGGTTAGTTTTATTCCACCTTTCTTTGGAGTTGTTTTATTCTAGAAAGAGAATAAAGTTAAAGAGGCAGAGTATATGCAATTGACTTTAAAGAAGTGCTTTTGATTAAAGAGATAAGATGCAAATAATGTAACTGCCCCAAAACACCCTACACAATTGTAGATATAATTTTAGAGACAGAGAAAAAGGGTTCACTTTCCATGATGCCAACTAAATGATTGCAATTATAATTTATAACCAACAAAGAAGAGATAGAAGCAATTTCTTCCTTTAATTATTTTTAATTATAGCTAAAAAAGGATTTAACTAATTACCTTTCAGGGATATATTTGAGTGCACCCCAAACAGCATGATTTCCCAAAGAATTACCAAACAAGTAAAATTTGGGTCCCAAGCCTAATGCATCGGCAAGCTCTTCCACATCTAATGCTGCCCTCCTGACATCACGATTCGGGTCCGGGTCACTCTCTGCATACCCAGGCCTATCAAACCCCACCATGTACACTCCCAATTCTTTTATCACTTCCTGCATTGTTTGATCAAAAGAATCTCTTTAGTTAACAATAATTCTTTACCATTTTCACATAGAAAATAATTATTACTATTTTAGATTAAAAAATATTTGATAACATTTTAGCTAAGATAAGTCAAGTGTTAGATAAAAAGAGACAATGCAAGTACCATCACCACCTACCAAAAAAGTTGGAATCAAGTTAGAAAAAGTGGTGCGACAGCAAAAGCATATGACTATATGAGAGAGAAAAGTTAAAACCATTTTTTTTTACTAAAGCTTCTCTTTACATGGTCCTAATAAAGTTAAAACTTGCACGAATTGTTCTCCTGTACTCCTCACCACACAAATTGAAAGCTAGCAATGCAAGGAACCATTTCTTCCATGAAAATTGAAAATGATTAAACTGTAACTGGCCACATTTCTACTATACCAACCACTACGAAAACGACATGATATTTTGAAAGATTTTGAGATTTGAAACGAACTGGTGAGGCACCAAAAGTATCGAATCTAGATCCAGTAAACCCGTGAGAAAACACGATCTTGAACCGGGCGTCGGTTTTCTTCACGCCTGACTCGTGATAGGCCAGGTGTCGACCGTCTCTGAGCCGAACCCGGTTTGCCGTGACCGGTGGCCCGCCATGTGAACCACAGATCGTGGTTGGAGGAGGTTTGATCGAACGGACGATCCAGCTTGAGATGGACACGAGGCCTAATCTTCTTCTGCCACGTGTCAGTTGACCTCCGGTGATGAAGCGAGGTGACGTCGACATCATTTTCATTGTACGAGTTTGAAATTGTTAAGTGAGAGGAGAAAAGAGAGGTTAGGCTGACAGTTAGGGGTTTTTAGGTCACATTCGTTTACCTACCTTGTGGGAAGTTTTGGAATGATAGATGGCCCAATGGGCCGGCCTCTTTGAATCTAAAAAGCAGAACTTTGTCGTTGATATTTCAAAACTTCAATTTTGGAGTGAGTGCATGTTACTGTGCATATTATGATTTAGTCTGCAGTACGGATCAATCTTTTCACTTTTAAAATTCTAACGGTCAATTCAAATTCTTTAAAATAATTTTATGTGAAATTTTATATTTTTTAGAATTTTTTATTATTTTTTAAAATAAGTACAAAATCACTGTATTTAGATTATCCAGAATTTTCAGATCAAGTGATTTTCTACCTATCTTACAAAATAGTAAAATAATCTAAAAAATATAAAATTCAGTCTGCAAGTAATATTCATATGGAGATCATGTTAAATGGTTTGAATCAACCATTAAGATTTTAAAAACAAAAATATTAATCCGTATTACGGAACAACCCATAATTTTTTTTTTCATTGGCAGTAGTTGAAGTAAGAATTTTAAAATTAAATTAATGTTTTGAAAATACTAGACGGATAGTACAAAAACAATAAATTGCAATGGTACATAGATATTATGTATACAAAATATACAACTTTCTGAAACAGAAAGTTTGAGGGGTCCATGCGCAATAATGGTGCACAATTTTTGGAAGCATGTCATTAATTACAACATTACATCAGCTATAAATTAGGCTGTTGTTGTGTTGTGCCTTTCACATGCACTATGCAAATTAAGAAATTTCAACGTGGTCTTCAAATTATTTTTTTATGCATTTTAATATTGTATGAAACTTATCATAAAAAATAAATTCATGCTGTCTTTGTAGCAATAAAAATGTTTAATGCTCGTTGAATTAATTAACAAGTTTTAACATTTGATTAAAAATTCATCACTTATTAAAACTGTTAAATGAATTATTAGAGCTCCCTCTGTTTCCTCACAAACTATTATATTGATTTTTAAACTAAAATAGTATGAACTAAGCAAAATACCCAAATAAAAAAAATACAAAAAATAGTGTTAATTAACATTAACAACGATCAGGGTTTTAAATAGTTTTTTCGGATCTCAAAAGCTATAACGCTATTAATTATTTTTTTTATAATGATTTTAAATAACTAGCTATGATTGTGCTATATTTTTTTTGGATTTTAAAAGCTATACTGCTATAATTATTATTTAGAATCTTGAAAATAATAAATGATAAGAAGCCAAGATGGATTCGTTACTTGGTTGAATAATTTGTGGAAAGCTTCAATTAAAAGAAAGGAATAAACCAAAATGGAGAGCACGTTTGTACAGCTGTTATTTGAAAATATCAAGGTGCCTCATTTTGTGTATAGATTGAGTCAAACTTTCACATTCAAAGTTAGTTGTATACAACTCTTTATGAATCCAGTCTGTGAGAGGCCATCATTTGAGTGTCCACATCCTAATTTATTGGTTTTAAATTTCTTCTCAAATAATAGCTGTTGTTTAAGTATAACAGTTGGAGAATGAGATATCAACAAATGTGCAATTTTTAAAATAAAATTTGCTTACAAATGACCATGTCAAATTAACCAATTTTTGATATTATAATAATATATGACCATGTCAAATCATCATTGCACAAATTTGACATTGATGAAAATTTTCTAAGTTTGGTGGGTGAAAATGACACCAAAAAAAAATATTATTTTATTTGTATGGAATGTTCTCTTTTATGTGACTATGTTTGGTAAACTAAGTCTAATTCTTCTAATGCTTCTGACCCAACTTTGAAACTTAATTTTTTTTTTATTCTCTGTTTCATTCTGTATCTTAGTTTGGAGGAAAAAATAATAATTTCATGCATATATTATACATCTACATCTATACAATTAATTATATTATATTACACTAACGGTTGGTTCACCTAACAAAAGATCCTGCCCCTAACTCAAAACCTATCTTATCCATACGCAATCCTCTCTTATCGAACACTTGGCAAATGGCAAATGGCAAATGGCAAAAGAACAAAATCATGAAATTAATTCGGGTAATTAATGTGGAGTACCCCCAAAATAAGGGAAAAGATATTGACGGAGCAGTTTTGGCTTCATGCAGTGCACAAATCATATGCAGTGCTGTTTTGACTGGATTGTCAGTGCGCTGCATGAAGCTAAAACTACTTTGTATATGTATTCAAATGCAAATTTGTTTTTCAAGTTTTGGCAAAAAGGCACAAAACATGCAACCTATATATGATGGAAATGTGGAGTCAAAGCAAAGTTTGCTATAATTTCATTAATTTCTAAGGAAGTGAAATTGGAGCAAGCCTAGCATATATTTTATTTGTGATTCCTAGGGGTGTTCATTGGGTCTGGTTTAATCGGTTTTGGACCGAAGCGAAATAGATCGGTTCAAACGATTTGGTTTAATGGTTCGGTTCGGTTTGGAAATTTTCAAAACCAAAATAACTGAATGGACTGAATTTTTATATATTATGAATTTGGTCCAGACTGTCCTAGTTTATTTATTAATCAACTGCTTTAAATACTTCAGTTTATTTCTTAATATCCCGGTTTATTTCTTAAAACCCCAATTTATTTCTTAATATACTCCAGTTTATTACAAAATAATTGCTTTAAATAAAAAAATTAATATATTCCGATTTGAACTGAACAAACCGAAATAAAACTTTGATTCGGTTCAGTTCGGTTGCAATGCTAAATCGGTTCGGTTCTATTTTTAAAACCGAATTAATTTTTGATTTGTCTAGTTTCAACCGAACCGAACCGAACCGAACCGAACCGCACCGAACCAAGGAACACCCCTAGTGATTCCTAGCTGCTTCACATGAGCTTTTAATGATTTCAATTAAATATCTATGAGCTTAGTCAAGCCTGAAATCTAGATCCATACCATTATATTTCCATTTTATATTAAATAATACAGGAGAATTCCAGCTGTTTGTTTTACAGAAACAGCATTTAATTTATCTACTAATAAATGAGAAGAAATAAATATCTGGTCAAACTGGTAATGCATGTGCAAATGCATTCAGAAACAAAAAAAAAAAACAATCACAAAATTCATAATCAGAATTATAAATGCTTTGTAAAATGAAAATGGTTAATAATAATTTCTCTAACCTCTGAAGCTCCAATCGAGTCGGTACGGTTGCCGGTGAAACCATGAACGAAGACGATCTTGTATTTCGCCTTTTCCTTTGGCACACCCGATTCGCAATACGCGAGATATCTACCGTCTTTTAACCGAAGCCTCTGGGCAGTGATCGGGGGCCCGCCCTCAGTCCCGCAAAGCTTCGGTGGAGGTGGTTCTACTGCTTTGTAGAACAATTTAGCAACTGCATTGACTAATCCTTCTTCTCTTTTGCTGCTTTCTTCTTTGTCTTTGTCTCCCCAAATTGCGGTGCAAGAGAATGCATCCATTTTAGATATCTTGGAGAGAAGAAGAGAACTTGGGATGCTTTGATTTTTTTTTTTTTCTTCTTTGGGTTTTCTGAACTCTGTTTTTCTTTGATATGAGAGGCGGGGGATTTTATAGTGGAGAAGAGAATTGGAATTGGTCTTGATCCTCTAGAATTTTATAACCTAGAATTAATCCAGTGTTATTGTATTAGTTACTTAAACCCCACCCACTATTTTAATTAGTGAGAATATAAATGATAAAGAGGGAAGAATATTTCAATTGGATTAATTATGTAAATTAAATAAGTCATTATATTTGAGGACAAATATTTTTCTTAATTTTAATGTCTATATCGAAAATTCAATCTTAATAACTTAGCTTCTCAATAGTTTACAAACTACGAACTTCAATTTTCTAGTATCAAAGTGAAAATAGTGTAAAGACTTTTGATTAAACTTGCATTTTTTTCTTCATAATTAAAATATGATTTCTTTAAAAAAAGTTTATAATTACTAAAATGGTAAAATCATATCCATATTCTTTTTTTATTTTTCTGATACAAATACAGATCGGATATTAGACGGATACATATACGAATAGTCTGATATTTATTAAAATAATATAAAAAAATATAAACAATACTACTTCATAATATTTATCTAATTATAGTCGTGAATAACATAATTTTAAAATAATATATATTAAAATATATCATGTATATATATGGATATTTGAATATCAGATATCCACATCTAATTTTTGAAATACAAATCAAATATTATTCATACTGTTTTAACCTCTGGCCATTGCACTATAATGTGATTATTGTGGAGGGAGAATTGTAGAGGATGAAGTCATATTATAGATGGAGGTGATTGGTGGATTGGGTGATTGATGGGCCTACTCACCTACTCCTTCCCACCAATTCCATGAGTTTCTACGGGAGACCTTTTCTCTGCATCCGGCATCCCTTTTTCCCTGTTTCCATCACTTAAAATTGATTAGCATGCATGTTTAAACTGAGGTTTCATTTGACAAAATAATACGAATAATTCAATTCCCAGGGAGATTAAATTAACGCGTTTCAACTTCAAGTGCTTTCGTCAGGAAAGTTTCAAAACAAAAACACTCAAACAGGCAGCTTTATAAATTAAAATATTTTTAATTTTAGGTTTTAACATTTACCACCGACCCACTCAGCGGCCACATCTACAGTGAAACTGACACGTGGCATTGTATTTGGTAACATACCAGTGAAAATTTTATTCAACTTTTATTGCTGTAATTTTTCGCTTTCTGCGGTGGATGTCAGCAATGCCATATTTCCACTCAAAAAAAAAAAAAGCAATGCCATCTTTTACCTAACGATATGTAATTTATTCTCATGTCACATTAATTATTAAAAAAAATGGGAGGCATGGTCCGCATGGAGCACGTGAATTTCTCTCTGCTTCTGGAATTTTTTTTTGAAACCATAAACAATAATTTTTTTTTATCAAACCAACTTGATTACTTTAGTTTTTGCAAAAATAAAAAAAATGAAGATGTCATTTCGGTTCGAAATATTTTTTTCGGACTGAATTGCCATTTCGGTCCGATGCGTTTTCACAAATTTTATACCAACAACCACATTTTTTTTTCAAAATATGTGAAAACAACTCGGATTGAAATGACAGTTCAGTCCCAAAAAAACAATTCGGACCAAAATAGTATCTCGGTTCTTATGATTTTTGTAAAAACTAAAGTAATCAAGTTAGTCTGTTAATTTTTTTTATTTATGGTTTCTAAAAATATCCCTACTTCTTCGCATAGGAAAAAGAAAAGAAAAGAAATTGGAAATTGGGATGGATTCATTTACATGACAGCCTGACAATTTGTTCTCCAGTCACGATGTGTGCGCCATTATGTATGTTCCCCACTAATTTAAATATTTTCTTCTTATCTGCAGATATAAACATAATAATTTATTCGACGCACCGATTCTAATTCCTAAACCCAACTGTAATGAAGAAAACGGAATCAGTATCTTCATGTATCTAATTAAGTAATGGATACACCTCGTGAAGCGGTGAAGGGGGAGAACTATTGAATCTAACAATTTTTTTTCTTAGAGTTAGAGTTGTTGTTGTTGTTGTTGTTTTTTTTTTTTTTTTTTTTTTTTTCTATTTGTGGATATTGTATGCTTTTGTTGAACTTTCAGTGTACACTGTCTCAAAAAGTTCAGTTTTCTGTATTGGGTTAACACTTTTTTTTTTTTTAAAGTATGGATACATTTATTATCCAACTTGTTAGGTGAATTGACCAGCAAGTCCTCATCTTTTACCAGTTAACAGAGTATCTCTTATGACTTGTGAGCAAAGCCTTAGTGACGCCCAATGAATAAATTCAACAGAATGTGGAAAAAAGGTTTCTCTTTCTCTCTCCAAGTCTGATGTAGCTCATATGGATAACTATCAACTGTCAAGTGACGGGGAGCTGACGATGTCAAGGTGTGGTTCAAATGAGGAAACTGGGCCTGACGGAGGTTCACCAGGCCGTAAGGTTTTGGGCTACAAGCTTTTACCACTGTCTTACAATATGGGCCGGCCTTGGGCCAGACCATTGACCATTTCTCATGTCTCTTTTATCTACAAGCTTATGAACTTCTTTATACTCGACCTTTTAACCTGATAATACCGTGATATCACATTTATATGGTTCTGTACCGGTGTACCACCTCTTGTGTGCCATGGTACCGGTTGTGGGTAAAGGATTTTGCAACTTCCTGTTTTGCACATCTTGTAAATAATACTAATTTGGTACAGCACAAGGCTCCAGATGTGAACCAACTCGTTTCCATTACTACGAGATAAAAATTGACACTGCTTAAAAGCACCAAGAGAAATCTAGTGTAGCTATAAACATAAATCTCAAAAAATTTCATACAAGATAACGAAACAATATGCTTGAATGAGACAATCAATTATTTAGGAGCTGATAATAGAAAATAAACCACTCTATTCTAAGCATTTTAAATATAATAAACTGGAAGATACCTGCCAATACAAGACCAGTAGCAATAATGCAACTGCCACAAGTTTACATGGGTGCAATTATTAATCTCTATGTTTCTTTCAAAACAAACCACAAAAACAAAAACAAAAAATGGGAACAAAATATTTGCTCATATGATGCCAAAAATTGATTAAAAAAAGAGTGTGTAAAATCTAATTTTACTAGTCTAAAAGGCTCACCTCCTCTTGGGTTTTTGTCTGGCCTTGACAGTCTTCTCAAGTTTTCCTATTCTATGACTCATAGCAGCCAATGAAGAGGACTTCGCAGGATGCTGAGGTTGTGATTGCTCAGTTGGAGTATTGGCCGATGCCGATGATTCTACTTGAGCAAGCGGCTTGGATAGACCCAAAAATGAAAAACTTGGTGGAGCCGTTGGTTGAGGTTGAGGTGTTATTATAGGAATGTTCAGAAACTTTTTTACAGCAGGCCGCTTTAGTACTGTGAAAGATGACAGCAGTTTACTTTAATTGCAAATTGATACAAAAGTTTAGTGTAGTCTAAATCAAGGTAAAGACAAAGAACTCACCGGTACCGTAAATAAGAGAGAAGAGATTTGAAGTGATCCAATAACAGAAAATTGCCTATGAAGAGAAGCAAAAATATTTTCCGTTAGTTCTCCATGGCTAAAAGGTACCTTTAAAATGTAAAGAAAAAGAGGTGGTAGTATTGTTTCTATATACCTTAGGAAAGGAGGCTGTGAAAGGTACTGTTAAAAGAGCGATAACTCTAGAGAAGTTCTTCATGGTCTTTGCCATTGGATTTCCTTCCAAACCTTCTTGCATATTGAACTAACAATCACATCAATCAATCACCTATCATTAACTGCCTTCTTTACTCACTAAACACTAAATAAGTGAAGGTACCTTGTGCATAATAAATGGATAAGTTTCTGTATTAACACCTAACATTTCTAGCTTTACAACTAGCTCCACAATTTCCTTTGTTAGTACTTTTTGCAAACAAAAAGTGACTACTAGATTACATTAGTATACCATGAAGTTATTCCATTGGATATTGTAAACTTTGGTCTATCCTCTTTGAACAGTAAATTAAATATAGGTTTTCGTGCATTACACCCAACATTTAAGAATGTTAGCATTAACACCACCTTTCTAATATTCTCTGTGTTACTCCAAAAACTATATGATGTAATAAATAACCCGCCCTGACCGCCCCCAAACCCCCCACCCCCCAAAAAAAAAAAAAAAAAGAAAAAAAAAAAAAAAGAAAAAAAGAAAAAAAAGAAAAAAGAGGCTAGTGGGTGCATCAATACCAAAGAAACCATTTCCAACTGGAATAAATGTTTTTTTAGATTTGCATATGATAAATTATAATAATTTCAGAAAATAATGGCGAACTTTGTCATTTAGTGTAAACAACTTGGTACACCATAGTTTTTTAACAGCAACGTGCAATTTTTGCAACAGTACTACATAGCAACATACATATTATTACAAACAAAAAGCATGTTAATTTGATGTTAAACTGACAGAAGGTTAACATGTACCTCAACAGTAGCCAGGAAAGCCAGAGAAGTTAACACAGGAAATATATACATCGGATCAGGTGTGGTCAAGTCTGTGAACCATAAAATGCCACCTCCCTTTAGTGAGGGCACCTTCTCAACCATGTTTGAAATCTACAATTTTTTACAAAATTTCAGCTGGTCATAAAATAAGAAAAATGAAATGCATCTATGAAGAACTTTAAATATCTTACTTCCAATTGATACTAACTAAGACATAGTGATACCAGTAAGGATGATTGTATGGACCTGGCAAACACAGTAACCATATTTTTTTATACAAGAATCAATACAATGTAATTTCTGTAGCTAGTTAACTTACCGCAAAGAAAAAGCTCATGAAAATTGGGCCTTGAATAAGTAACCCTTTTAATGGGGAAAAAGGAGTAACTCCGTGCCTGAAATTTAATACATAAAACATATGTAATCAGGATGGTTTAAGAGTATATTGTGCCACTGCTTGCCTCGACCAATAATCAGAGGTTACCATCTTATATTTCGAGATGCCAATCCTTTCCTTTCTATTTTTGGCAGTTCATTATTTTTGTCAACTTTCGTGATACTGAAGAGAGTAAGCCTGGTTAGTATTGCCTAAAACTATTTGGTACCACTGAAATCATTCTAAAAATTGAAGAGTGCATACTTGTTGAATAAAGCTTTCATTTTCATTGAGTTCTCCTGCATGAGCTCTGGAGACTGCATCATGTAACAAGGATGTTATAATACACCGATAACAAATTTATGCTCAAGTACAAATAAAAAGAGTAAGTGCTTACATTTTGCATTTCATCTTTTAGTTTCTCAAGCTCAGGTTTCAATTTCTGGATAAAAAAAAAAAAAAAAACAGAATTTAAAGAGGCAAAAACAACATGAGAAAACAAAAATTGTGCAACTTATACTACATCAGGCTATGAGACCACACCAGTACAGTAAATACTACACATGTATCAATTAGATGCAAAGAACCTGTCTAAAAACAAACAAGAAAAATTAAACAGAGATAAAATTTGAGGCAAGTCTACCCAAATGGCAAGAGCTAATACCATACAACATATAAGGTAGAAGAAAGAACAAAAAATCTACTATCTAGTATTGAAATATGTCTCTTTAACCGAGTAGGACAACCTAAATAGCTTAATCTATCAATACAAAAGGTAATACAAACTTACACCCAATTTAATAGTGTCCTTCATTTGTTGTATCAGGAGAGGGATAGTAGCTCCTCTGATTAAAATTGTTGTTAGTGCAATAGCCGCCCACCTGAAATTCACAAAGCCACACAACTGTTAATAAAAGAAAAAAAAATGATGCAAATTGAATAACTCTTAACAAGGGTTTACCAATTAAGCCCAGTGAAAGAGTGGACTCCATCAATCAGGTGCTGAAGCGCCGCCACAGGAAAGAAGCTATCTGCCGCAGCTGCAGCCACCTCACCGGGAAAAGACGCCGGTACAGCTGCCGCAGCGGAAGAAGCAGCTTCTGTTGATGCATCTGTTAGCACTTCGGTCACGTCCTTCATGTACTCGATCTCGTTCGATCCACCGGTGGGAGCAGGAGCCGATGAATAACAACGGATGGATGACATATGGAGCCCTAGAGGGAGGTAGAATCCGAATCCGCTAGGTTGAGAGGGAGACGGCGAGGTGTGGAATTGTGAAATGGATCGGTAAGGAGAGGGAGAGGGGGTTTCTGAGGAATCATCGCGAGAGAGAACATGGGGAAGAGAGGGGTGGACACGGCGAGGGAAGTGTCGGAATGCGGTGGCGAGCGTGCGCCGAGTGTAGGCCATGGAGGAAGAGACAGGAAGAGAGAGATGGCGCCGTGGCGGACTGGCGGTGATGAGAAAAATCTGGAAAAAAAAAAGGGGTTTGGTTTTCGGTCTGATAAATATCCTCTGAGGTAACAGAATATTTTTGTTTAGATCCAGACCATCCGATCATAATCCGGGCCAATCCATTTGCTTTAATATTCGTGCGGATTCTGATCGTACGGTTTGGATCTAAAACTGTAACCTTAGGTGAAATGAATTGTGTTTTCGGTTCAGCCTAATTAGTCCCACCAGTGAGAAGTAGAGAACGACCGTGCACGAATATTAAAGCAGACGGATTGGCCCGGATTCTGATCGGACGGTTCGGACTTAAGGTGATATGAATTATGGTTTCGGTTCCGTCTAATTAGTCCCACAAGTGGGATGTAGAAAGAGAGGAGTCCGCACGGTTGTATAAATAATGGGCCTTGGGCAACTGGACAAACCGCCTTAAACTAATGAGTAAGGAAAACAATGCGGGAGGTGAGAGCCGACCGCTTAGCGCATAGAGGAGCTGAATTAACCTAGTTAGTTCAGTTACCGCGCCATTTAATTTTTGGAGGGGTGAAAGGCTGGCCAGGCGCTGACGCTGCTTACTTTGCAGAACTCGCCTGTGCTGGCCTCCCTTTACCCTACCAACAATTTCTCCAATCACAATTTTTTCGGCCCGAATCATATTGGGCCTAATACTAGATCAGTTCTGGGCTTCTAGCAGAGAAAATGCAAGGCCCGGAATTTGAAATTTACCAAGTGTCGTGAGCTCGTGGCTAATATTAAGGTCCAAAACTAAACAAGGGTGATATATATTTTTTTTCTTTGAACAAGTGTGAGGATAATTTGTTATATTTTTTACAAGGCAAATGCAAATCAGTCGTCTGTTCTTTACTTCTTTTTACCTTTTAGAAATTAGCAACAAAGTTATCGAATGATAATTGTATTATACATAATTATTTTTTTTGACACATTTTTGAATTTTTGTTCTTTTAATTGCACGGTCAATACGATCCTCGTACCATATTATTCATAAAATTTATGAACATTTTATTTATTTTATAAAATTATTAATACTTTGATATTATTTAAACTCTTAACATCTATTCACATAGTTATTTTTTGTACATGTATCGTCTTTGTCTTAGAAAAGCAAGGAAAAATGAAACACTCATTAATCTCACTAGGACTGTTCGGTAACAACAGATTAAACCTTCTTAAGGTTTAATCAGCTTTTTTTTTACTTCTTTGATTGTTTAATCCTGCCAAACAATGCGGATTAAGATCATCTCTTTTTATCTGGATCTTAATCTTTTGTCTGGATTTTAAGACACCTCTACCTCTTTAATTTTTTTAGCTTTTATCTACGAATTAAAACAAGCGAACATCAATTTTTTGGCACTCTTTAAGCTCTTAATCCTCTATTCTTAATCTCTTATTTCTGAACAACCCTATTGTAATGATGTTGGGAGGGAAATAATAAGATTTGATTCTGTTTGAGTTAGTGTGAACTTGTAATTAACATATTTGTTTAATGCAAAGTAAAATCTATCATACACCTGTCGCATGGATCAGTATCCTCTCTATTACTGTAGAGGATGGGCCTCACTTTACGGTTTGAGAAATCTCAGTTTACGGTTTGAGAAATCTCAGCCGATTTGAGATTCGGAACATAGATAGCAGTATTATTGGGCTTTGAGATTCGTGCCAAGTTAAAATAAATGGTCTCACTAATTGTAAAAGATTCCTTAAATTGTGCAGTAAAAGATTCCTTTGTACAAACTAAAAGACAAGGAACCGTACGTTGAACCAAATCAAACAGGCAAATTTTAAATAGCAAAAGGTTCCACTATCAAACAAAAATCACATGCAAAATTTTCCACGCCTTCGTACGTGCTTTCTTTATTTGTAATGCGCGCTTTACTTCTCTCATCAGTATCTCTCTCTCTCTCTCCAAGTTTCCATGGCAGCAGCTACAGACCCTCTTCTCTCCTTCCTTCAGCGCATTCAATCGGCCGCACTCTGTTCAATGGGGCCCACCGACTTCGACCCCAAGCGCTACGTCGATCTCCCTCTCAAAACCGACCTACCCGCTGCCATCTCCGCATTCAATTCCCTCCCTCGCCAATCAGGCATTATCCCCATCTCTGATTTCAGTAATTTCATCAAACATTTCTTCGATGAGGTCTGTTCCGATTTGGTATACTTCAAACCAGTGGATTTTGAACCCGAGCCTGAGGGATTTTTGGTGAAAGTGGAGAATGAGGTGATGAGGGCATGGGCTTTGGAGGTGCATGCCATCTGGAAGAACTTGTCGAGACGGGTTTCGGATTCAGTTAAGACACAGCCCGAAAGACATACATTACTATACTTACCGGGTACTGTTATTGTGCCAGGCTCACGGTTTCAGGAAGTTTATTACTGGGACTCCTATTGGGTTATCAGGTGAATATTGTTAAAGATTTATATACAAAGTAGGGAAATCTTACACAGTATATGCAAAGAAGGGAAATCTTACAGTGTTATTGTTTCTATACTAATATTAATTGTACCAGTATTAAGAGGTCTGGTTATTGTGCCAGAATAGTGGTTCTGAGAGGTTGATTTCCAGGATTTCTATTGGTTGTATCAATAGAAAAATGTTTTAACAAAAAAACAAGGAATTGTGAGCATAGCACAAATGCATGTTGCTAACTTTCTATTACTGAAATTTATCTATTAAAAATTAAGGGCACTAAACTGATTAGTTTCTACCCATTCTGATAAAAAAATGATTTCGCAACTCCCAAGTGATCTCAAAAAAAAAAAAAATACATGTATGTGATATATACAGTAGTTGGTTTTGCTGTAATAATGTAATACTAACTTTTAAATCTACTACTATATTGTAGGGGCTTGTTGGCAAGCAAAATGTATGAAACAGCAAAGGGAATAGTATTAAACCTTGTATCTTTAATTGAAACCTATGGGCATGTACTGAATGGTGCGAGAACCTACTATATTAACAGGAGGTGATTTTTATTTAAACATGCAAGACATTGATGCCATTTCAAATATGTATTTCTGTTAGTAAAACCAACCAATCGCTTTCATGTAGCCAACCTCCTCTACTAAGTTCTATGGTTATGGAAATATATACTACAACTGGAGATGTAGAGCTTGTTAAAAGGGTACTTCCTGCCCTGCTGAAAGAGCACAGCTTTTGGATCTCAGGTTCTTTATTACTTTCTTTTCTAGTTTTGGTATCTAGCTTTATATTGATATCTATATCATTATATCTGAAGTTATTGTGTAGATATTCATCAAGTGACAATTCAAGACCAAGGAGGTCGCAAGCATTGTTTGAGCCGGTACCAAGCCAGGTGGTACCAACCTCGGCCAGAAGGTGCAACCAAAGTAAATATCTCATCTCCTAAAAGAAAAAAAGAAGCAGCAGAATTTTATGGATAACATTGCAAACTTCAATATATTTATCCTTCAGAAAAAAGAAAATATCATGATTACCCTTGCAGAACTCACAAGATCTCACATTTAATTTACCCAAATTGAATGCTTTTTTACTTGTGCTAGCCTACTCTGACATCCTATGGATGGACAGATTTGAGAGCCCCTTGAGTTTTGGATGGCTAAATTACTAAATATGATATTTTCATTTTTTTGGAATGGTAACTATGTAATTTTGGAATCATAGAAAATAACGAAACAAATTCTATATTGCAGCACAATACCCAGTGTTGATGTGTTGGACTAATGTCATTATCAACATAACTCTTATTATCTACTGGGTACATACCGGCACCTGACCTGACTTTACCAGTACTGAGATAAAAATTGTTGCATAAGTTGGATTGCCATGCTTTCTTGACAAAATAAGTCTGACACTGAATGGATTTAGCAATACTGGATCTGATTAGTGGTTCCTAAAGTACACAATTTTTATATTGCATTATTTTGTACTAGGATGAGAAGTTGAGTCTCAAGTTATCAACCCCTTTTGAGAAGGAAGCTTTTTACCATGAGATGGCATCAACAGCTGAATCTGGTTGGGATTTTAGTTCTCGCTGGATGAGGTTATAAACTTTTTTTTTTATCAAAATATGGAAGTTTGCATTAGAGTCGTAGTTGCCTTATTCCTTTTAAATTACTTAAAATTACTGCTCTTTTTATTTTAAAACAATGTGAACCTCCTACAATTGTTACAAATAATACAAATGTATTATTCTAAAATGACAAAAAAGTTAAATGTTTCCTTTTGTTCTACCCTAGATAAGTTACCTTTGGATGTGGTTTTAATATATGTTCTTCTTAATTTGTTTCATAATAATAGTATAAAATTTACTTTATATAGGAATTCATCTGATCTGACAACAACGGCGATTACGTCAATCATTCCTGTTGATCTAAACACATTCATATTAAAGGTAAATTTTGAAATGTGAACGGTACCAGAACCAATACTTAGCAACTGCCTAGAGGTGACAATACCTGATCTTACTGACTCGATAATTCTGAATAGTCAAATTGAACCGAACCCGATATTGAGATGACCCAAATTCATGTCAATCCAAAGCCCGACAAACCAAAATTCAACCCTACCTGAACCAAACAACCCTGAATTAGAAAATAATCCGAAATTGGATGATCCGAAACCTGACTCAATGCCTAACCGGATCCACCAGATTGCCACCTTTAGGTATTCTGTAGGTGGCAAACCTTAATTGAACTTGAGCCAGCCTGACTTGGCCCATGCCTAAATCCGATCTGATAATTTGAAATGTCAAACTGACTAGACCTGAGACTACTTGAAACTCTTGTTTATCCAAATTTGGATTAGGATGATCCAAAACACAACTAGGCCCAAACACAATGAACCTGAAACCCAGAAATGATACAGAGCAAGTTGATCCTAAATTCAACCTGAGACCCACCTGAGCATGACCAGATCCCAACTCACTGAACCCAAATCCTAACCTGACCCAAACCAACTCGGCTCTGCCTGATTGCCACTTATAGCAACTGGTGTCAGTCCAATTGTAGATAATTATAATTATTTTCCATATATTTTCTACTGGCACCATCTATGCATAAACATCAATCATGAACAGTGATTTGCATTCTTTATGTACTGCAGCTGGAGCAAGACATATCCACATTTGCAAAAATCATTGGAGACAATTCAACGTCACAGAAATTCATTGAGGTTTCTAAATCTAGAATAGCGGCAATCAGATCCCTGTTATGGAACCCTAATTTGGGCCAGTGGGTTGATTATTGGCTTGACGAGCATGATGTCCATCAGGTACTTGTTTAATGTTTTCTTATCTTTCTATATCCTCTACTAGTCCCAAGGTTTGCATTTTCTTATATTGGTACGATACCAGACATGCATGTATTACTGGTTCCTTGACAGGGGCCGACCCGGGAATTTGGTCAGGGGTAGACAAAATATCTAGGTAACTTGCTGTGCCCATAAGATACTGGTACAGTCTGGCCGTGATATTAAGCCTTGATAACACATGTAATGTAAATCAACGTTTCTTTTAACACTTTGTTTTTGATATTTTACTATCTGATTCTGCTAGGGTATATATAACTGGAATCCTGGCTCTCAAAATTGCAAAATTTTTGCATCAAATTTTATGCCTCTGTGGCTTCTGGCACGTTATCCAGGTTTGTCCTCTGATCATAATATATTTCATAGACAACCAAATGTCACAAAATCCTTTAGCACCATCAACTGAACCATTCTTGTTGTATACGATATATTGCTCATGTTGAAATGTTATAAAATTTTCTGAATTCTTACTAAATCATGCTTTTGTATACTCAGATCAACTTACGGAGGAGTACAATGAAGAATTGATTATAAACAGCCTAAAGAAATCAGGGTTGATTCGTGAATACGGGATTGCTACTTCCCTGTCAAATTCAGGGCAACAATGGTTGGTTATTCCTTTATTAAAAAAAGAATAAAACTACTACAAACTGATAATTGTAATGCTAACATCTTTTCTCCAGGGATTTCCCAAATGGATGGGCCCCAATACAGCACATGATAATTGAAGGGCTAGCCAGTGCCCATTCAAAAGAAGCAAAACAATTGGCAGAGAGTATCACCATAAATTGGATTAAAACAAACTTTGCTGCTTATAAGAAGACAGGTGCAATCCATGAGAAGTACAATGTAGAGTTGTGTGGAGAATATGGGGGCGGCGGCTTATATAAGCCCCAGGTTAGTATAATAATTAATCCCGATTTGCTTGTGCTGCAGCTGTACGAGTTGGGATCTTGATATGTCAGGGTTTGGGTTGAACTGACACTAGTTTATTAAAAAAATAACAGGCCTGTTCTGACCCAATGTATAGGCAGATCAACAAAAACTGATGCAGTGTTACTTTAGTGTTTGGCTGAGTTGAGGAAACCAATGCAGAATTTGTTTTCTTTTTTTCTAAACATATACATATATTGGATCCTTATGAACTTTTGTAACTAATATTGGGCTTAATTGGGAGTCGACCTTGTATATGAATAAACTAATACTGGATTTTTGTAAAAAGATGTTAACAAAATATTTTTGAATTCATATTACCTAAGGTAACAAAATATTTCTGTTTAGATCCGGACAGTTTGATCAGAATCCGCACAAATATTAAAAGGCCCCCCTGCATTCCACCTTGGGCCGGAATGGACAGGATTCTGATAGGATAGTCCTGATCCAAACATAAATATTCTGTTTTATCCAAGGATATGGGCTGTTTTTTTTTGTGCTATTGTGTATTCGTGGTGAACAAATTTGCCTACCCTGGGCCAAATTCATTTCCCCAATTTATAATTCTTCTCAGCCCAACTCATTTTCTTGCCTACTTCTGACTCAATCCCTGTTCCCAGGACTGCCTGTCAAGAGAGACCAACCCGTTTAAAAATCATGAACCCATTAGACTGGTCTTAACCTTTTTAAGTCAGGTCATTCAAAAAAGCACCACAAGTATCAGTGTGTTCCTCTTGGTACATAGTTCATTCAAAAAAGCACCAAAAGTTTGGTATAATTGATCAAGAACTTTTTTATTAAGTACTGGCGGGGTCTGCAATTCTTTTTTTGTTTTGATACCAAGATTATTATGTAATTTTCCTTGCTTAGTCCCCTCATAGTTGAAAATATTTTTGGTGCAGACTGGTTTCGGTTGGTCGAATGGTGTGATCTTGGCATTATTGGAAGAGTTTGGATGGCCTCGTGATAGAGATGTAACCAGCTAATATAAACTAAATTGTAATGTTTGGATGGCCTCATGATTATGATTCAACTTGCCATTTTCAATCAAATATATGTACCCTGTTATTTATACACATACAATGGATAATCCGTCTAAGGAAAGAACAAGATTAATTTCTCTAGTATTTTTCTATCTCTATCTATGTATAGGAAGATGAGCTTTATATTTATCGCATTATATAGAATTATAGAAGCAAGTACACGTAGTTTACATGTTTCCCGACCAAAACCGATAACTGGTAAAATGCGCTTATAATGCATGAAATAAAAAATTTAGTAGATGCTTCATGGGATGTAAAACAAAGGGCTACAATTGGTATTGTGATTTACAGTGATGGGGGTTACCTACAACACATCCAGTATAGCACAGTAGCACTTTCAGACCCTTTTCATGCGGAAATGGAGGCCTTTTGGCAAGTGTTACAACACACAAACAATGATGATGACAATAACAGTATCAGGTACACGGTTTTCTCTGACTGTAAACTGTTGGTGGGAGCAATACAAGTGGATTTACATGGAGATATACCATTGTGAAGAGCAGCTGAGACGGTGAGATTATGTGCCAGACACCATAGAGAGAACAAGCACAGGATACATATTAGGCATATCACAAGGAAGGCACTTCAAACACCACATAAAATAGCAAATTGGGCAAGAACACTGGGACAGTCAGGGAGTGGTGCTTACCCATTAAGATCAGTGGCTCACCTGCAGCTGGAAACGACACTGAATCAGGGGTATTTTAGTCTAAGACTATGCAGCCAGTAGACACCAAACACAATAGTGAATGGGGCCAAGAATTCGGGTCAGACAGAAAGCGGTACGTATCTGGTAAGCTCACTGGTACACCTGCAGATCGAAATGATCCCAAATCAGAAATACTTTAGGATGGAGATGTAATAGAACTTAGTCTGAGAGCGCACTGGTACCAGGTTAGTTTTATGGTACCCAGTATGCTGAGGAATCAGTTGAGTTGTAATAGGACTAATTTTTCTGTCAGGTTTTATTATGTCAGGTAGATTTTAGTTAGACCGTTTTCCTTTTCTCAATGTTTTCTGGTAAGAGATATGCAAGACTCTTAATTGGTTATAAACTTATAATATATAGCATTCTTCAATAAAAAAAAAAGGTCAGTCGAGCAGCGCCTTTACCACCTAGACTCTTAATTGGGCTCAAGCAGTAGCTAGCTTAACTGTATCAAGGTTACCTTTGACGGGCCGAATGTTATACTCAGCGTAGATATGGGCCTGACCTAACCCGAATTCGGAAATATGGGCCTTTTTGAGTTGAATTTCCGGTGTATATAATTTGATTGCAAAATTTTACAGGAAAATAATTCGTCTTCATTCCCCTCTCTCTCGCGCCTCTCTCGCTTTCTTTCTCCTCCTGCTTCGTGCGCCACTCTCCCTCCTCCACCTGCTCCGCGCTCCCTCCGTCTCTCCTCTTCTTTACGCTGCTCTCTCTCTGCTCTCTCTTGTTTGGTTTAAGCTGATTGTTGAAATTCTGAAAAGCGATAGAGAATACAGAAAGAGGGGAAAAAAGAAGAAGCAAAAAACAACACTAGGATAGGATGAGAATCGAAGAGATTCAATCCACCACAAAGAAGCAACGAATCGCGACTCACACCCATATCAAAGGCCTCGGCCTTGATGTAATTCCTTCTTTCTCTTATCTTCTCCTTTGATTCTGAACTACAGAACTAGGGTTTATACAAATTCAAAGTGTACATTTATAATCCCCTTTACATTACAGGTCAATGGGACCGCGATTCCTATGGCAGCTGGGTTCGTGGGACAGGTGGCTGCACGAGAGGCTTCGGGACTGGTTGTGGATATGATAAGGCAAAAGAAAATGGCCGGACGAGCTCTGCTTCTTGCGGGACCGCCTAGTACTGGTAAAACGGCACTTGCACTTGGTATTTCTCAAGAGCTCGGAAGCAAGGTCCCCTTCTGCCCAATGGTTGGATCGGAGGTATACTCAACTGAGGTTAAGAAAACTGAGGTTCTCATGGAACATTTCAGGAGAGCTATTGGATTACGTATTAAGGAAAATAAAGAGGTCTATGAAGGAGAGGTAATGCAATACATCTCTTTTTACTTTTTCATGTTAGGGTTTAGGGTTTACGAAGGAAATTATTGACTTTCATTAGTACTAGGTTATAATAAAAATTTAACAAGATTTTTTTTGTATATTAGGTGACGGAGTTTTCTCCGGAAGAAGCAGAGAGTACAACAGGTGGCTATGGAAAGAGCATTAGCCACGTGATTATCGGTCTGAAAACTGTTAAAGGGACTAAGCAATTGAAACTGGATCCTACTATTTATGACGCCTTAATCAAGGAAAAGGTGATTATTTATGATCCTACTACACTGACCAACTACTGTTTCTATTCTTTGCGAAATACCACCCTATTGTTTTGGAAAAATAAATGGGTAGCTACTGGGGTTGAAGTGTAACAGAAGCCACAGAGCAGTAAGGTAGACTGAGTTCATGCAAAAGGTTTTGCATCTAATATGCGGCCCGCCTGGCATTCTTTCAGTTTTCTTTCTGTAAAAGGAACTGTAAAGATTTGTTGAAGTGATTCAGTCAATTATAGTTGAAATTGAATATTATTAGTTTTAGAGCATGTGTTATGAATAGATCCTTTAATCGTAAATGTTTTATTGATTCATATTTAGAAAAAATTGTTATTTTATATAAGTATCACATCTTGTAGTTTATTTCGTTTTCAAAGTATAATAGTGGTTTGTGTTAAAGAAAAACCTAACAGATATCCTCTACTATGTAGGCTTTTGCGATCTATCTAGAATATATATTTTATATTTCTTATGTGAATATATGCATGTCTAGGTTGCTGTAGGTGATGTGATTTATATTGAAGCAAATAGTGGTGCAGTAAAAAGAGTTGGCAGATGCGATGCATTTGCAACTGAGTTTGATCTCGAAGCAGAGGAGTATGTACCAATTCCCAAAGGAGAGGTGCATAAGAAAAAGGAGGTTGTTCAGGTATAAATATTTCTGTGAAAATGGAGAATAAAATAACAAAAACTTAATTTTATAATGAGTTAAACATTTTTTTCTCTCTCCTGAAAAGGACGTAACACTGCATGATCTAGATGCTGCAAATGCACGGCCACAAGGAGGCCAGGATATTTTATCACTAATGGGTCAAATGATGAAACCAAGAAAAACTGAAATCACCGAGAAACTACGCCAGGAGATTAACAAGGTTCGAATTATTTTAAAAATTAAAATCACTCTTAGATTCTTACTATCACTTGTAAGATGATACGGCTGTAACTATAACTGTAGTATAAATTATTTTAGGTGGTGAATAGATACATTGATGAAGGAGTCGCTGAGCTTGTCCCAGGTGTGCTGTTTATTGATGAGGTTCATATGCTGGATATTGAATGTTTCTCGTATCTTAATCGTGCTTTGGAAAGCTCATTAGCCCCAATAGTGATTTTGGCTACCAACCGAGGAATTTGCAATGTTAGGTAATAATACAATTATATAATGAGTAGGGTTCAAATGCCCCAATTGTTTCTTTAATGCCTCAGAATGTTTAACTGTCATTTGTCTTTTCAGAGGAACTGACATGACAAGCCCACATGGCATACCAGTTGACTTGCTAGACCGGTTAGTAATAATACGAACAGAAACATATGGCCCAACTGAAATGATTCAGGTTCATATCTTTAAACTTGAGGTACTATTTAGTAAAATCAATGTATATATATATTTTTTTAATCTAAAATAATACTTTTATGAGCAGATACTTGCAATTAGAGCACAAGTAGAAGAGCTTGAGATTGATGAAGAAAGCCTTGCTTATTTGGGAGAAATTGGACAGCGTGCCTCTTTACGGTTCTAAAATAATTTATTTATCTTAATGTTTTAATATACAATTGTATCTATATATGATTTTACAGTTACCTATTTAATTCTGATTGTTTACAGACATTCCATTCAGCTGCTATCACCGGCTAGCATTGTAGCGAGGACTAATGGAAGAGACAAAATATGCAAGGTATATATGTACTCTATTGATATTAATTTATCCAGCTAGGGCTGCACAAAAAATTCGTAGTTAGTGATTCAATTCGAGTTTGATTCGAAAAAGTTTGTAAAAAATTCGATTCAAAACAGTTCAAAATTAATTCTAACCAAACTCAAACTTGGCCTAGTTCGTTCGAAATAGGCTCGCAAACTATTCTAGTTCGAATCTCAATGTAACGTGAACTGTTGATTTCCGCTAATGACTTAAAAAGTTAAAACATAAGACTGTCCGGGCACAAGTCATAACTCACAAGTTGTAACCCTCACTCTCAATTTTGAAACCCTAGACGGCTTTCACTCTCGCTTTTGGCGACTACGATCACTCTTTTTTGTTGTAAAAAAATTCATAAAAGATTCAAAATTGAGTTCGTTAAAAATTCGATTCGAAATTAATTCAAACCAAACTCAAACTGAAGTAAGTTCAATTCGGTTTGATTCGTTTGCAGCCCTAATCGAGCATAATCTCATTTCGAATGTTTATTCGTGCATTTTTTTCATTTTGTAATTTATAGGCTGATATAGAGGAAGTCAGTTCTCTCTATCTGGATGCAAAAACTTCTGCAAAACTTCTACAGGAGCAGCAAGAGAGATATATTACCTAAATTGCCCTTTACCTGTTTGAGGGAAAACATGGTATTTTAATTTATGCGGCATGTAGGAGCCTGTTGTTTCCTAGTATGTAGGTGTTCTTTGAAGTTTTTTTGATGGGATTAGAGGATGTATTCTCATCGGAGTTTTGAAGAAATGCTAACTTAGTTTTCTATTTCAATTATCTACTGGTCTGATTTCCACAACTTAGGTGCTTATTTAATTACATAGTGTTACTGGTATTTACAATGCTGAGTTGATGTTTAGCAGTACAAAAGAGCGTAATTTGCTTTCGTAAGTTTTATGTGGAATATATACTGTTAGCATATAAACCGTATTTATAGTGTGTTACAAAGGTTACCGTATAATATGTAATCAATTGAAAATTTGCAATTTCCTAGGTTATACTTGTCCCTGATTAAAAAAATGAGGTAATTAAATTATAAAAAGTGCATTCAAATCCACTATAAGATTACAAATTTTATCATATTGTTACTTGAAGAACAGCAAAATTTTTATCATAGTTTTGTTTGTAAGTTTGTTTCTTTGGAAGAAACAAGCTCTTGAATTTGCGAGCATATAAATAAAAAGATAAAACGAACAATAACAGGTTGGTGTTCCTAAATACATGTTATATTTTGACGAATTATTATACTCCTAACAAATAATTTATGAGATAATCCTTGTACCTCGTACCAGTATTAACACATGAGAAAATGCTTCATCTGAGTTCAATATTTAATTAATTCATTAATAATTACATCTCACTGCATGCATTTCAAGTCAAGCTAAGCATTTCCAGTTTCTCACACCATTGAAATCCCAAAACCACCTACTATAGAGTCCAACTATATGACATCAGTGTTATATGACACCAACTTCAAAATTAATTGAATAGACTTTAAATGACCAATCTGAACCATTCAAACCGATTTACTTAATGAGTGATGCATTTATATGCAATTTTTTTTTTTATATTTTCGAATTATTTTAGTATCAAATAAAGCAGTCAAAAATGTTGAAAAATGAATGCATTAAAATTAACTTAAAAACTCACACAGTTAACTACTTGACTTAATACTAAATAAATTCAAAAAATTATAAAATTTACATGTAAACGCACAACTAATGAAGTGGATGAATTTGAACAGTTTGAATTCACCGTTTGAAATCAATTCCATAAGTTTTGGAATTAGTGTTATATAAGCTGAAATGACACTGATATACTCCCTACTATACAAATACAATACATAGAGATATATATCTTGTTATTAATTAATTAAAATTGTGCAACACAAGCACAAGACAGTTACAGTCCGTAGTAGTAAATTAAATACAACCTAGTAGTAAAATTAACTTAATTACATCTCCATGTCAACTAGGACATCATCCTCATCCTCGTCAAAAGCCGTGTTACGTAAGAAGCCATCTCCTCCCAAATTGCTGTCATCAAGCAAATATATTCTCATAAAAGCATCTAACTGTTAGGTTAGAGCAATGAAAAACTGATTGGTTTGGTTTTAATTATTGACAATTGTTCTTAATTCTAAGTAGAAATTTTTTATTTCCTAAATTGAACATTATAATCAAAATTAAGTAGCAATTCGGTTGCTTTTGCCATACTAAACCTTTACCTAGCTTTGGTTAAGGTTTTATTTGCTATAACCAAAATAAAAGTATTATGTTCAAATATATCATTTTCCGGTGTTATTTCCATAAAAAAATCATTCATATAAGAAACATAATTTTGCAACAACAAAAAAGGGATGTTCCATGCTAACCAAAATTATCATATCTTTGTGGTTGCTCGGGAAATAAAATTTGTACAAAAGGAAGAATTATGCAAAGAGCGAGGCTATGGTAATATGCATATTACGGATCGACCCGTGCTATGGATCCATATAATTATTTTTAAAGTTCAAACAGTTCATCTAAACCGTTAAACATGATCTCCATATGAAAGAAACAATACAAAATTTTCTACAAGTGTAAAATACTAAAATTTGATCTACAAGTGCATTTTCAGATTTGGACTTTAAAAACAAAGATATTACCATAGCCTCACTCTTATTCAAATATAATTTTTAACATTTTACATACCTGGTACAAAAGCAACGAAAGCTAACAACACGCTTCAGCTTCCTGTTGTAAAAAAAGTAGTTGAAGGACCATCTGTATAATAAAAATAAAACCAGTTTTATTGCACTATCAGATTATACAAATTGCTAATAACATAGTGATATTTCCAAACTGTGAACAAACTAACAAGGAAATGACATTACATGGCTCCTTTCTCTAAGAAGGGGTCGCTGTCAGAGTCAGGGTCATAGCTGTAAATTTCACATTCCTTGATTTTAATCACCTACAACAAAAACATAGCAAATAATAATACATGAAAGTGAACACAAGAGTCTAACACTAACTAGGGTTCCAATCTGAGTTAATATCATAAATCAATTGTGCACCTCATCAATAGCCTTAGTCATGCTTTCGATCAACGAGCTGTCCCCGTTACTTGCTACCCATTCCTAAATAAAAGCAACAAGTAGATATAGTTTTAATGCCATGCATGTAATTGCCACAATAATATATTACAAAAGGTCTACTTTCTAAGCAACTTTTTTTGTCTTTCTTGCACACACTTTGTAGAATACACACAAACTACTTTTAAAATGTAAAATTGAACTCTTCAAAGAATAATGTTCGAAAAAAAAAATCAATTGCAGGTTTATTCTAATCATTACTCTGTTTTGACAAAGTTTGAGAGCATGATTTACATACAAAAAATTCACAAAGCAAAATCATCATTTTTTAATACTAAAAGACTGTACCAGTTTGATACTCCGTATAGAAAAACAGCAACAGAAATTACCCTCAGCTTTTGAGATATAAACAGAAAGTCCTTTTTGCATTTGAAAAGAGTGAGGCTATCGTAATATGCATAGCGCAGATTGATCTATACTACAGATCAATATTTTTGTTTCCATAGTCCAACAAATCAATCTAAACCGTTCAACATGATTTTCATATGAAAATGTACCTGCAGGCTAAATTTTATATTTTTCAAAATTTTTTTACTATTTTTTTAAAATACGTACAAAATCACTACTTTTGAATTGTCTAGAATCTTTGGATCAAGTGATTTTCTACCTACTCAATAAATAGTAAAAAAATTCTAAAAATGCAAAAATTTGATCTACAAGTCTACAAGTACATTTTAATGTGAAGATCATGTTGAATGGTTCAGATAAACTATTCAGACTTTAAAAATAGAGATATTGATCTATAGTACTGACCATTATGACCTCTGCGAAGATTTAAAAAAAAAAAGTACTGACCATTATGCGCTATGCATAGTACCATAGCCTCGCTCTTTGAAAAATACATTTACAATGTTAGTAAATGCTAATATAGATGCAAAGAATATACCCTAGAGGCATCTGACAAGTAGGTGTCGATAGTTTGCTTGAAGCCGTCCCATTCCTCTTCCTTGAAAAACAAGTGAGCTCTCACAGCACTGTTTTGAGTCCATATAACACCAAGTTTCACAATGCAATAAATGTTAAACAAATATTATATCTGTACCAAAAAATAAAACAACTCCACCAAAACCATCAAGAAATGCATGAAAGAAAAAAAATAAAAGACGAGCAAGGGAAATGGAGAGAATTGAACTCTCAGGCTCAAAGAAAGAGCGACGGTATAAAGTACCATCTGTCAAACCACTTGACAACACTCCCAAAAAATTAAAATAAAAAGCAACTAATTGGGTCAGGAAGTAATAAAAAAGCGGGTTGACACGTCGCCTATTAAGCTGAGCGTGTCATTACCCATTTATCCTTCCTTCCCTTATATTTCCCATAATACAAAAATGACAGACTTAAGTACCTCTTCGCAAGAAATGAAACAAAGGTACCTGAAATCATAGTCGGGATACAGATGGCCAAGAGTTAGCACGAGATAAATCAGTGTCTTTCGGCTGACATTTAACATGAATAAAATAACTAGTAAGTACATTTGGAATAATAATAATTACAAAGATGATATTAATATGCATCATATTACATGTTTGACAATATATATTACATCACAGTACCTCGTTCTACATGCTAACTGATCCACTGGGGAAGCTGGGTCAGCGTCAGAAGACTTGCCGAGGTAATCAAGGATCTGCAATAAATTGTTGATTTCTCTTATTACTCCATAGACCACACAATTTAGGAAATAAAAAATCCATTTGACCACAAATTGCATCATCAGGTTATTTTTTCTAGAACAAAAATATAACAAAAAATAATCTTCTACTTAGATTCCTTTACATAGTAACACTAAACCCGTAAAGGGGGGGGGGGTACCTCATGCTCCAAACTCATGGAAAGCTTTCGATCGGTGCCAGATTGCTTGCCTGCATTCATTTTCAATTAAATGTCAAATTTGATACTACACAGTTTGGATGTAATCTAAAATAAATACATACATGTTATGCATCTGAATAACTGATCATTTGGTGCACTAGAAAATGGCACTAAAGTTGGATAAATATATAGATAAACTTGTACATAATTATCCTTTATTCCAAAATTGTTAGTGATGCAATCATAAAGATAAATCATAAAAGATGACAAACAACACTTACATGAGAAGGCATCCAGACTGCCCTTGATCGTACAATCGCCGAGATTCACGTGGTCGAGAAACAAATTTATGCTGATATGATGAAAATTTGGTTAGGATTAATTAATTAGGTCAGTTTAATAGTTAAATCCTTTTGCATAGATCTGATTAGGAACTGGTTACCTGTCTAAAGGGGTGTATTCTAAAAACTTCATTTTTCTTGTAGACCTCCTTTTGCATAGAACTTGATGAGGTTAGCTACTAGAATCTCTCAGAAATTGTCGATCTGGCAACAAATAAGACAAAGAAAGAAAGAGTTAAAGGACAAAAGGAGGGGAAGAACCACCTTTTGGATGCGAGAATAGATTGGATTGGATTGGATTGGATTGTTGAGATTTAAATTTGAAGGATTTAGAGGAAGAAAGGAGAAGATAGAGCACCTGGTTTCGATTTGCGATTTGATAGTGACCAAAGGAAGGAAGGAGAGAATATTTGTGTTCAGATCCGCATCGTCCCATCAAATTCCGCACAAACATTAAAGGCCACATTTCTGGAGCTAGATTCTGATCGAACCGTCCAGATCTAAACACAAATATTCTGTTACCTCAGAGGATATGAAGTAAAACAACCTCGTTGAGATTTTACAAAAAGACACTCAGAGTTTGAGATTTCTCAGAGGACGCGAATTTCCGGGTAGAACTTTTAACAGAGAAGTTTTAGCTACATGCAGCGCACTGACTATAGAATCTGAACAACAATGCATATGATTCTTGCTCTCCATGAATAAAAAATTGCTCTGTTACAATCTGTACCACGAATTCCAATTTCCCCAGGAGTTCGGACTTCTTAAAGTAACCCAATTTTTTAGTTTAGATACAAACCGTCCGATTCGAATCAGACCGTTTGATTAAAGGGGTTCGTGCGCTCCATCTCGGGACGGATTCGAATCGGACGGTCCGGATCTAAAATAAAAAATTATGTTACTTTAGGGAGTTCTTTTTCCCAGTGAGCGCCGATCTCTCTCTCTGTCTCAAACTATCAGTTGACGCATTTGAGCCCAATCTTCCAGCGTACAGCCCAGTTTCTTTTATTTGATTTCGTCGCTCACAGGGCCAGATTAAGCCTTCTAAACGAATCGGGCCAACTCATGGACTTTGAGCTGGACTCTTAAATGAGTCAAATTGCTGATCTCAATTCGGGTTGAGCCCAAACTTAGGAGGCATCGACCACCCTTCTTCCACCAGTCGCACCTCCTTCCGTTCAACTGTTCTCTCTTTCTTCTCAAAGTCGGATCGCTTCTCTCAGGTCTCTCTCGACCTTACATGCTTCTTGATCTGTAGTTTGAACTTAATTCTGCCATGCATTGTTACTTTCTACTTTTAACCTAGGTTTCTAGCATTATAGTGAATAAACTGTTTCAGCTTTCTTTTTGTATTTTTGGTGTGTACAGGTAGCACAGAAAGGAAAGAAACAATGGCTGCGTCTTCTCAAGCTTTCCCTGGAAATCTCAAGGTAACTGATCGAATATTTCACTGATCATTTCACAAAAAAAGAATCACTATTTGGGAGGAATTGTACAAGTTTGGAATTTGAGGTTTAGGGTTTATGCATTTTACAGTCTAACAATTGCAGCTTGAATTTATGCTTGAAATTCTAGCCTGAAATTCTAAAATTGTAGCTTAAATTTATGCTTTTTGTTCTTATATTTTGTCTGGTAATAAAATTGCAGAAAGCAATGGCTGGGTTGAGAAGAATTAACTTGGAGGGTTTGCGTTGGCGCGTATTTGATGCAAAGGGGCAGGTTCGTAATTTCCGTCTCTATGAATTGAATTTATATTGCAACCTCAGCACCATGCTGTTATTGTTGTTCCAGTTTCAACCAAGTTTTTTTGTTTTCAATTTTTTGATTGGTTCAACCTGTGTTGTTTGATTTATACATGTAGAGTGTTTCTTGTATCTTAGGTGTGTTAGAGGCCAACTAAACTGTGTCAGAGGAATCCACGTAGAAAAATATTGAAGTTGCTTTAAAAGTTAAATTGGAATGACACTGTCCTTTTAAGTGTTTTTTTTTTGGATAGAAGCGGCCTTGGTGTGCCACTGATCCATAGAACCATTAACTTAAGTCCTTAATGTGTTACGAAGAAGTGAGTGATTATTGTAAAGTATCACGCATGAGTGATTATTGTAAGAAACAGAAATTGCTTTGCAAGTCCTACGTAATATAACTTCATAAAAAAAATGTTATTTGCTGTCATTCCTTGCTGAGAGTAGCATTTTGGAAGGAGGGTATTTGGGTCAACATTGTTGAGAAGCAAGGGGCATTTTCATGATATTTCTCATTTTAGCATGTTATACCCAACTAAAGTTGCGTATAATGAAAAATTTTGGTTGTGTTTTAGGTACTTGGTAGGTTGGCATCTCAGATCGCTACAGTTCTTCAAGGCAAAGATAAACCGACATATGCGCCAAATAGGGAAGATGGTGACATGTGTATTGTACTCAATGCAAAGGATATTAGTGTCACTGGCAGGAAATTGACTCACAAATTTTACCGCTGGCATACCGGGCAAGTTAACTAATTTTTATTTTGGGGCAATTTCATGTATACCCCTCACAAACTTTGAAATTACGCATTCCCCAACCCCCCTCTAAAGTTCAGTATATCATATTTACCCTTCTAAATTTCAAAAACTCACAAATTTACCCATTTTATCCTTTGTTAAAAATAAAAAATAAATATAGCCTCTTTAAGGAAAAATATGTACCCATTTCACCCTTTATTTTTTGTTGCGCGTCATTGCAAATTCAATTATCTGTGCCCCAAAAGTCACAGGAAAATTTGAATCTGTTCAATAGACATACTTGAACCCAGTTGGACCCGATCTCAGTTTTTCTTCACCTTCAAACCCAATTAGTATTGTTTTCAAAATTTTGTCTAAAAGTACAGAGAAAAAAGCTTCAAATTAGCTGAAATAATTTCATGCCAAATTTACGTATTAGAAAAATAGATGCCATTTCTCAACTGTATTGTTAAATAGAGAATGGAGATCAATTTAACCCGATCTGACCGTTGCCAGCCCTATTTGGACTGATATATAATATAATATAAACTCTGATTTGATTTGATTTGATATGAGTGTGTAACTGTTTTACGTGCTATAGTTATATTGGCCACCTTAAAGAAAGAAGCCTCAAAGACCAGATGGAAAAAGACCCAACTGAAGTCATACGTAAGGCAGTGCTTCGCATGCTTCCTCGCAATAAATTGCGTGATGTGTGTAAATCTTTATTGACAAGTGCATGTATATTATTATAATAAACCTCTTTATCATAGCGAGGATTGGTTTGTACTATGAAATCAATATCTTTGTTTTTAAAGTTCAAATCTCCATAGGAAAATGTATCTGCAGACTAAATTTTACATTTTTTTAGAATTTTTTTACTATCATTTTAGATAGGTAGAAAATGACTACTTTTGAATGGTCTTGAATTTGTAGATCAAGTGATTTTCTACCTATCTACAGAAATAGTAAAAAAAATAGTAAAAAGTGATTAATTTGATCTACAAGTACATTTTCATATGGAGATCATGTCAAACTGTTTAGACTTTGAAAATGAAAATATTGATCCATAGTACGGACCAATCCGCGCTATGTATAGTACTATAACCTCACTCTTTTATCATTTATGGTTCCTTTGTTCTCTACCAATCAGTAGTTTAAATTTATTATTTTTTCTTTCATTTCAATCCAGGATAGAGACAGAAAGCTACGGATATTTCCCCCTCTAAAATTCATAATATCATATTTACCCCTCTAAATTTCGAAATTCACAAATTTACCCAACTTATTGTCTTTTCTATTAAAACTCATTTTAAGTACCCGTTTTAGAGGGGTAAGAAATATGTATTTTCAAGATTTTTGAGGGGTATACATGAAATTCCCCCTATTTTGTACCTATACATTTATGGTTCTTTCATTTCAATTCCAGGATAGAGATAGAAAACTAAGGATATTTACTGCGAATGATCATCCCTTCAATGACCGGCCGCTCGAGACGTTTGTGATGCCCCCGAGAAATGTAAGGGAGATGCGGCCCCGTGCTAGGCGGGCCCTCGTCAGATCCCAAAAGAAGCTTGAGCAGGCAGGTACCATGGGCAATACCAAAAGGAAGAAAGAAGATGCCGATGCAAGTTGCGATCAAGTTAAAAACACCGAGGTGACGGCCTAAAAATATTTACACTCTTTCGTTTTGAATTGGATTCATGAAATAATGTTTTTAAGTATTATGAATTGGTTGTTCGATACACCTCTTTTTATGGTGTATAGTTTTCTTTTTTTTGTTCTCCCTGAACAATATATGTTGAACTTCAATGCATGAGAATTTTTTTTTGGAAGATTTTGGTTTCATTTGATCTAGCCTATGTTTTTGATATGTTGGTTATCATGAAATAATATATGTTTTTGATTTGTTTTGAATTGAATTCTTGATGCCTTTTGTGGTATCATGAAATAATGTTTTTAAGTGTTATGAATTGGTTACAGGAGGAAAACATAATTTTCATTATCTCTTTTCACTTGGTCAATAAAGAATAACCAGATTCTGCAAAAGAATAACATTTATAGCAGGGTTCTAAATTGAGCACATTTATATGTTTAACTCTCATAAGTACGAAACAACTCGACAATAGAATTCATGCATGGTCTTCGATTTCTATGTTCTTCAACGCAAAACTGATTTGATCTTGGCTGGCTGGTTGGCTGTATGCTCACAATAGGATGCAACTAGGGGTGTTGAACCGGTCGGTTCGGTCCAAACCGAACTAAAATAACCAAATTAAACTTTTTTACTTCTTCTGTTTTTGAAAATCCAACCGAACTAACCAAAGTAAGTATTAGAGCACATTTATATGTTTAACTACGAAACAACTCGACAATATAATTCATGCATGGTCTTCGATTTCTATCTTCTTCAACGCAAAACTGATTTGATCTTGGCTGGCTGTATGCTCACAATAGGATGCAACTAGGGGTGTTCAACTGGTCGGTTCGGTTCAAACTGAACTAAAATAACCAAATCAAATTTTTTGTTTTTGAAAATCCAACCGAACCGACCGAAGTAAAATAGCAAACCGAATTAAAACCGAACCAATTAAACTGATTTAAATTTCGGTTTGTTCGGTTGAATCGAATAGATGAATAAATAAATGGTTTGGTTGAACTCAAAATAAATGGTTTGTTCGGTTGAACCGAATAGAAGAATTCAATTTGAAAAACTCAAAACACTTAGAATCAAAACCGAAAATGAACCAAAATAATACAAGAAGTCTCAAACTATTAATAAAATTGGTCGGTTCGGTTTATTCGGTTTTGAGTTTTCAAAACCGAACTGAACCATTTAAATCGAACTATTTCACAAAATCAACTAAACCAAACCATTTAAACATAAAAACTGATCCATTTAAACTGAATTTTTTCGGTTCAGTTTATAACCAAATAAATCGAACCCTTTGAACACCCCTAAGATGCAACGGCCACATCGCCTAGAATTAGTCGTGCATCACTAAGGGTCCCCCAGGGCCGCTCTGCAGATCCATCCAGGTAAAATAAAAACTAATTTAATTGTATGTAATTATTCAATTTCAGTAATATGAAATTGGCATTAGCCTCTTTTAAAAAAAATATCATAAAAAATATCATAGTAAATAAATAAAACATTAAGTAGGGATTGGATCCACGAGCTACATGCAGCCAATATATTCTCAGGTGCGGTGTGTATCGGAGAGAAGACGACCAGCAATAAGGAGTGCTTCATTTTAAAACTTTACGCGAGTCCTGCAGCATTGCAGGACCGCAGCTCGGACAGAGTTGAGGTGATATATCCACGAGCTCGGTTCCTCTCATGATGGCGGCGATAGTGGTGTCTTTTGGGCTGAAATTTTTATTAATAAGAAAAAAAAAAAATATCGGCAATGGAGAAGATTTTGCTGGGAATTTGAAAAGTAGGAAAAACGTGATAGTCTAGAACGTTTTCTGGATGTATGTATGCATATATAGGAGATATAATTTCAGTTCTGAAAATTCAAATGCATGCTCCTAACTATGAAGCTAGTCAAGAGCACTATAATCTTGTATATTAAACATTTGTTGTTCTGTGATATATTGTGATGATGATGAAAATAATGTTGTATATTAAACATTAACCTTGTTCTGTTGAGTTCTATCTGTTGACAAATCTGATGCTTATGAACGTCTTAATAATATTTGCTGTGTTGCGTGTTTGTGTGTATATATGTATTGTCTATATACAAAGTAAAATTATCCACATATAATAGGAAGAGCAGATAAATAATATATCTCCTAGGTTATTTTTTCAACATAAGAAATAATGTGGTTGTTTGTAAAGAGTACATTTTAATTTTTGAAATTAGTGGGTGTTTATCTGGTTTTAACTTTAGTTGCATGGTTTGCGGTAGTGACTTTTCATACTGTTGATTCTTCTAATTAAGGAAGTTTTTTTTAATGGTTAATGTTTTTTTTTTTGTTAATACTCCCATTTTCCTCAATACATGGTAATGTTTCGGGTTGTTCTTTTTTCTTGAATATATATCTTGAGTTTGACAGTTAAGAACATAAGATTTGTGTTTTAAATTCGTTTTTCTTTTCTTGGAAGTAAAATATTTTGATGTGGGAATCAAAGTGTAATTTGGTAGTGCAACACTGCACCAGCTAGGAAAAGATAGAAAAATTCATAGGCTAAGAAAAGAAAAAAAATTTGAATCCTTGCTCTGATATTGTACGTCAAAAGGGGTGTTGCTGAGGGTGCAAACGGATTGGATACGGAACTAATAGTGGTAAAACCATATCCATATATGTTTTTATTTTTTGAATACAGATACGGATCGGATATTAGATGGATATATACGGATACGGATATGGATCGGATATTGGATATTCGTAGATATATACATAAATATTTTCATAATATAAATTAAAAATATATAGTATATATTAACATTTCGGATACGGATAATTAAAATTCAAAACCATATATGTATCCGTATCCGTACGGATATCGGATATCCGTATCTAATTTTCGGATACGGATCCGGTGGGATATTCAGCAACAAACAAGCAATATAAAAATGAAAGAAATGTTCATTAGTTGAACAACGAGCAATTTAATCAGTGACAAATCCTACTAAGGCTTATATATGATAACATAAAAGTATAAAAAAGTTTGAGTGGTCTAAATCTAAATATTCAAATAACAATTTGAGCCATAACTAGATTTCATTCTCAACATAGCTTCTTCCCTCTCTCTCGGTACTACCTCTTCGAGCAAGGAGGGGAATGAGAGAGAGGGAAGGAACCGGAGCCGAAAGTGTGGTATCGTCGGAGCTTAGAGCATAGAGCTCCATCTTGGTCGGAGCGCGGTGATGAGTAGGCCCGATTGTCGTCAGAGCACGGCGGCGATCGAATAAGCAGACTTGATCCTGGAGCGAGGGAAAGAATTAGTGCCGAGCAGAGCCGATTGGAGCGGAGAGTGCGGTATGTTGAAGCTCGGAATGTAGAGTTTTCATCTTGATCAGAGTGCAGCCAGTGAGTAGATACGATCGTTGTTAGAGTGCAGCGCCGATCAAAGAAGCAAATCCGGTCGTGAAGCGAGATTGAAAATAAATTCTACAATTGAGTATGAATATAAATATTTATTTTTATGTCATATGTGGAGATAAAGAATTAGAATTTTGTAAATAATTTTTTCTTATCAATATATTTGTTAGCGGTATTTTAACACTGACTATAAAAAAAAAATTCAAATAACAATAAAATTGCGAACCTCATAATATTTATTGTAGAATTCCAATTTTAATGTCAGGGCAGCGGCAACCATGATCACACACATTACAACCTGATGGAATCAACCCAACTGGCAGCACATGAAGCAAATCACAATCTTCGATTTCCAACCATCGGCTTGCTTAATCATTCTTTAAGACGGGAATATATATTTGAAGAAAAAAAATAGAAAAAAAATACAAATTCAATAAAAATGAAATCCCCATGAGCCAAAAAAGTTATTTACATTTATTACAAATCATATAATATATTGAATAGTAAGGGTCTACGAGGGGAGTCCTAAATGTTACTTGTGAGCAAAAGGTGAAATCTTCAAAGAAAGCTGCAAAGTAATTGGACAAGAGTTTATTTAGCAGCAACAAACATGTAATATAAACTTGAAATGCTCACAGATTCTACCAAGGTTTATGATACGGAAAATAAAAAAGTTCAGTGGTAAGAAATTTAAATATTCAAATAATAATAAAATTACGAACCTGATTTGATTTAGGGCAACCGAAATTAAATGCATATTTTCCCTGTTTAAAGTCAGGGCAGCCGCAACCAGAAACACACACATCACAAGGCCCAGATGGAATCAACCCATCCGGTAGAAAATGAAGCGAAGGACACCTATCAATTACCAGTGTTCTCAACATATCCAGATGCCCTAGTCCGGTAATCAACTCCAATTTTTCCAGGTATATACACTCTGAAATGTATAATTTTTCAAGCTGGGAGGGCAGCTGCATAGTTCTGATACTAGAACATTCAATAATGTAGATGACCTTGAGAGTGTGAAGATTGCCAAATGGAAGGGATTTAATATAGCCACAATCTTCTATCCAGAGCTCTTGAATTGACTTCAATAAAAATGGATCACTCATCCATCTTGGTACTGTGGCAGAAGGATAATCTTTTACATGAAGTGTCTTGAGGTTAGGATGTGGCTGGAGGCATTCTAACAAGGCAAAATGTACATCATCTGCACCAACTATCCCCTCCCCACGAGCTTCTGGTGTGAGATGTAAAAACAGATCATTGTCCAGATCGTCCAATTTGTCCAGATAGCCCAGATCATCCCAGTATAATCCTAACTTCTCAAGTTTGCACTTATTACTCAGGTTAGCACGCTTGGCATCTTCTAAATTATTAATGTTCCTTAATCGTCCAATAGAGAACTTTCCTTTAAGGTCCTTCATATTCTTTAACCAACCTATAGTTCTAACATTCCACTGTGCTGAAACTTTTGTTATTGACGGAAAATTAACAAGACCATGGGGGACATAATCCAAGAATTTATAACTAGGAAGAGCTAATTCCAGTAAGTTAGTAAGTGAACATAGTGATTTTGGTAGCTCTTTAAGGTTGGCACCTAAAACATGTAGAAACTGTAAGTTAGCAAGATCACCAATATTTTTAGGTAAATATTCAAGGTAAGCACACTTAACTTCTAAAGCCAGTAGGTTGTAAAGCAGACCAATGGATAATGGTAACATCGTAAGATTTGCAGAACTAATACTTAGATAGGTAAGATGTTTCAACTCGGAAATGGAGTGAGGAACTTTTGTCGTCAAATTATCCCATTTCAATATCAATACCCTGAGCACTTCAAATTTAGTGAGGTTATGGAAGGTTATATCTTCCAAACAATCTTGACAAACTTCTCTTGTCATCTCAAAGTTTAGGTTAATTGGCCATGTACATTTTGTACAATATTTGAACTCAAGTGCTCTCCCGCATTCTTGGATATCCATAAAAATAGTTCTTAAACCTTTCATATTTTGTTGGGGAATTTGTAAATTAAATCCCATCAAACCGCTTACAAATAAATGGTATGTTTCTCGTGGAACAAAACTCTTTTGAATATCAAGTAGATGATTGATATCCACCGAGTAGTGTTCATTCTCAGAAATAAGTCTAGCAAGATCATGGATTATATCATGCAACTTACAATATTCTTCGGGAAATCGAAAGCCCGAACGTGCATAATCAAGAAAGGACCTCTTTTTTAGCTCATTATAATAATCAACACCAATTTCCATGATGTTTCTATTGCTCCGGGACTCGACGTACCCATGAGCAATCCACAAATTTATCAAATCTATGTTTCGTAATATGTAATCTTTTGGGTACATTGAGCAAATTAAAAAACACGGTTTAAGATGGGAAGGTAGATGAGCATAGCTAATATGAAGCGCTGGGAAAATCACTTCTTTTGATTCTTTTATTTCCCAAAGATCACTTTCTAGAATCTCCTTCCAAAACTCTTCATTAGCTTCTTCAAACCCAAGGAGACTTGCAATTGACTTCACAGCCAATGGCAATCCACCACACTTTCTTGTAATCTCCCTTCCCATATTTACCAAGTGTATTGGAATGGTGTTACTTGTACCACTAAATGCATAATGTTGAAACAACTGCCAACTCGAATCTTCAGACAAGTAAGTTGGGCTAAAATAGGACGTTGTTTGCATGATATTTGCAACCTTTTCATTTCTTGTTGTCACGAGAATTCTAACCATCTTTGCTTTTTTAAAAGGATTTCGAAACGACTCCCAAAGTCTTTTATCCTCATTCCACACATCATCTAGAACAAGCAGCACTGTTTTTTCCTTCACAGTTTTGGCAAGTTCTTCTTGTAATGGGCTCAACTCACTCACGCCACAATTAGTTTTGGAAAATGATTCAATGGTTGCCTTGATGAGTCTCTTGACATCAAATTCTTCAGAAACACATACCCACCCATTTAAATCAAAGCACTGAGAAACCCTCTCATCTTTGTAGACAAGTTGGGCAATGGTGGTTTTTCCGAGCCCACCTTTGCCAACAATGGAAATAACCAAAAATAATTTTTCTTTTTCAGTCAGTAAAAAATCAATGACCTTCGTTATTTCACGTTTTCTACCAAAAATGCTGGTCTCATCCACCATGTGACCTGTTGGGGGTTGTAAATTTTTGTTGTTTGGACGCCTCTCTCCATCACTCTCCCTTAACTGGAGAGCCTCACGATCATTTGCTATTTCATCAAATCGGTTTCTTATTTTGTTAAACCGATCTGCAGTTCCATTAGGAATTGGAATAGTGTACTGTTCAAAAAGGATTTTATTGGATAAGCATATCAATTTACAATTTTTCTAACTAACAATGATAATTAAGGACTCTGATATTAGATTTGAAAAGCTTATTATAAAACAAGTGACCACTTCAGTGGATACCAATCCGACAAAAAGAGAAAAATAATTGTATTTAGCAGTGTTGTAAATAATGGTATGCGGTCGTCGGATGAACGGGATACCGTCAAGCGATTAATCGGTGTGTGGCCGATTAATCAGAATTATGCGGATAATTTAACGTTTTTATTAAATTTATGTATATATATATCATAATTTATTAAAAATAATTTATTCAAATCATTAAACTTATCAAATAAACTTAATTTAATTTAGTTTTATTATTATAACATGATACTACACTTATTTCTTCTTAACACATAAGCATTTTACATGTATATGTAACACATTTATTTAATGAAAAAAAAATTTGAATTTTTTTTTCAAATACTAATAACATATATATTATTTGAAAGAAATGAAACATTCCAACATAAAACACTAAATTTAGTTTATGATAACAACTTAATTTAATAAATGAATACGTTGTACTAATTGAAACAAATTAAATCAGTAAGTAAAAAAAAAATATGGTATGTAAATAATAGAAGAATTAATCAATTTAAAACTAAGAAGAAAAAAAAAACATATATAAAAAATATTAGATGTATATCCAAGCACAAATAACACTACAATACATGATTTATAAACTTTATTATCATATCCTATCACATAAAAAAAAAAAAAACAATGTGGAAATTAACATTCATTGGAATAAACGGAAATAAACAGACGATTAAACGATAAAAATGTTGATTAATCAGAAAAAACAGCCGATTAATCGTTTTTATCCACAAATAGACATTCGTTAATTGTATTCATAACAGTTTGACCGCCGTTAACAATTGAAAAGCTGTTTTAACGGCCGTTTTTTACAACACTTGTATTTAGTAACACTATCCCAAGTAAGATCTTTTGAATTTCTATATGCACAAGGTACTAACCTCTATCTGTTTTCTCTTGTGAGAACCGGAAGCCTCAGAAGCCTTTCTTGCCTCTACTTGAACTCGTGTGACCTCATACTTGAACTCGCTAAGCACATCCTTAGCATCATAAGCAACCTTCTTAAGCTCCTTGAGCCAGAGCTTGACAGAGTGGTCTCTGATCTCCCTCTCCTCAGCATCATACAACGTCGCCTTGATCCGATCCAGAGTCCTCATGAGGCTCTCCAGATTCTCGACAACAGCACTGTTACAGTTAGAATTTGATGAAGAGGAAGAAGGAGCCTGTGCAGAGGCTGTAATTGATGGGAGCAAATTGGTGGCTAGAGAGAGTAGAGAGGTTATCAAATTCCCTGCCATTTTGCTCTGTAGATTTCTGTGGAGAGAAAGGAAAGAACCTTAGATCTGAGATGTAAAGATGTGAAATAAGAAATGAGTAAAGCAGCAAATCTGAGTGAAGGTAAACTCTTGTTGGAAAACGCGTTTAGAAGATATGGACAGTAGTCAATGTTTGTTTCACGTTTTCTTTTTCTTTTATTTTCTTTTTAACGAGTGGATGTTTAAGCAAATTGGTGTGATGTTACTATTTAGGAAATAAATCTGCTGTGATTTTTTGAGAATCACAGGACCTTCTATTTCAAATTCACCCCTTCAATTGCTTTGAGATTCGTACATAAAACAATAGTTTTTGAGATTTGTGCACTCTAAAAATTAAAGGAATTAATTTGGAATAGCAGGGTCCAAAAATTGGGTTAACTTTAGGGGATCCGGACCCGTGAGAAGCAAGGTAAGCACCTGGAAGTGGCGAGGATATTTAAGATTTTCTTTTTATTTTATTTTATTTGATATACTTTTAGGTGGAGTGGGATCACAAGCAGCAGTCGTGAAAATGAGATGTGAGTAAAAGGTAAGCTCTAGGAAGTTGCGTGTACAAGACTTACAGAGCAGTAGTTCAATGCTTATTTAAGTTTTTTAAAAAAAAAAAAATCCATATTCGGTGGAGTTGATTACTTTTTACTTTTTCACGAGAGTTGATTACTTCCGGTGGAATGGGGATCGAACAGTGGTAAAAATCATATTCATATCTAATTTTATTTTTCGGATACGGATATGTATTGGATATTAGACGAATATGTATGGATACGGATCAGATATCAGATATCCGTAAATATATACATAAATATTTCTATAATATGAGAAGAGATTCATTTACAACATTTTGGATCTTACAACATGTTACAACATTCGATTTTGTAATTTTTAAAGTCTAAACAGTCGATCCAAAACGTTCAACATGATATTTACATTAAAATGTGCTTTGAGATCAAATTGTACATTTTTTTGAATTTTTTTACTATTTATTAAGTATTTTACAAAACTGCTGTTTTTTAGTAGTTCAAAATTGTCTAACAATAGTAGTTTTGTAAAATACTTAATAAATAATAAAAATAATTCAAAAAAATATAAAATTTGATCTCAAAGTACATTTTAATATAGAGATCATGTTGAATGACTTGGGTCGACTGTTTAGACTTTTAAAATAGCAAAACCAAATGTTATAAAATGTTGTAACTTTCAAATGATAAGTAGATCCCTCCTCTTATAATATATATTAAATTATATGGTATATATCTACTATTTGGATACGGATAATTAAATTCAAAATCATATCTGTATCCGTATCCATACAGTATTCGGATGTCGGATATCCATATCAAATTTTCCGGTACTGATTCGGATATGATCAGATATTATCCGATCCGTTTGCACCCCTAAGTTCCTATGTCTATATGTTTTGGTGCTTTCTTTTGCAGGAATTGTATGTATGTTTCAGTCAAATAGGTTCACAGAATGTGGGCCCTTATGCTCTTTGTCGGTTCACAAAACAGTCACTAATATTTCTGAAGAGTGACATGCATTGGTACTGTAGCCTGACACTACTATTCATTCATGTATGGGTACATAAATGAAATAGGATGATTGAAGGAAGTTGAAATAATTGGAGATTTTGTTAAGAGAATTACTTTTTACTGCAATAATACCCACTATAATTTCTTACCCGAAATTTTTAATTGTACCATATTCAAAAAAAAAAAAAACTGAATTTTTTTTTTCTAGAATTTAAAAATCTGTCATGTCCGTAAAATAAAATAATAGACAAAAAAAAAAAACATATCCGTCATTTAATTTAGCGGACACCAAATTGGATTCAGCCAAATTAAACTCGGACATTTCTTTCCTTACTGCTCACACAGAGAATATTTGTTAGTCAAACTTTCAATTTGACTTTTATATCAATCATGTTACATATTAAAATCGAATAAAAACAAAAGTCACGATGACTTTATATTAAAATATAAGTTTTATATTAAAGAGAAATTTGGATATATACCCATCACAACTTCTTAAATTAGATATTTCCCCATCTAAACTTAACCTATTTATTAATAGCTTATTGAGTGTGTCTTCCATAGACACAAGGACCTATTTGTAAAATGAACATATATATTTTTTTTAAACTTCAAACAGTCGATCCGAACCGTTCATTTTGTTCTCCATATTAATATGTGCTTGGAGACCAAATTTTACATTTTTCTGAATTTTTTTACTATTTATTAAGATGGTACAAAATTCAATGGTCTGAATCTGATATTTTTTGTACCTATTTTAATAAATAGTAAAAAAATTCAGAAAAATGTAAAATTTGGTCTCCAAGCACATTAATATGGAGAACAAGATGAACGGTTCGGATCGACTATTTGAACTTTGAAAATAAAAATATGTTCATTTTACAAATAGGTCCTTATGATCCATGGAAGCATATGCCTTATTAATATACCCATTTTCAATTTTTAACACTAAAAGATATAAATTAATGGAAAAATGTGTTATGTGCCACTCAAAAACTTCAAATTTGTCAAAATGCCACTCAAAAACCAATATTTGTCAAAATGCCACCAAAATTCAAACTCTATTTTAATTTTGCCATTATCCATATTTAATCTCAATTTTTAAATTCTAATATTTCAAAATGACCAAACTGCCCCTGTCAGAAAATTATTATTATTATTATTATTATTATTATTATTATTATTATTATTATTATTATTATTATTATTATTATTATTATTATTATTATTATTATTATTATTATTATTATTTTCAGAGAGAGCCAATTTATCAAAATAAACCGATTTTTTTCTCAGGACCAGTTCTACCGTCTCTTTGGAAGAGACGCCAGGACTCGTGTAGGCACCTTCTCTTTGGAAGACACTGCGCTGACCTTCGCTTTGGAAGAGACGCCACCTTTGCTTGCAGACAAAAATAGAAGGATTCTAGTGGAATCGCTACTTGGAAATAAAAATCTAACTTGGTGGTGCATCTTTAGATTTTTATTTCAGTGGAATCGCTGTCACTTCTATTTCCTTTTATTTCCAGGTTAGATTTTTAGATTTTTAGATGTGATCCTTTAGTGTAATTGCTACTTCAATTTTTAGCAATTTTGCATTCCAGTGATTGATCAATTTGATTAAAAATAGTACCAGACCAATTTGATGCAATCATACTTAGTGCATAACTAGATCCCAAAACTTTATCAATTTTGCATTCCAGTGATTTTTAGCGACAAATTTCAAGTTTTTTTTGTGATCGCTACATCACTATTACATTTCTATTTTTAGCGACAAATTTCAATTTTACATCACTTAGTGCATTATCCTCTTGTAATAACATATTATCTTTTTCTTCTTTGAGCCGTTTTGTTTTCTTAAACCTCTTGTAATTTGACATCACCATAATCCTCTTGTAATTTATCTTTCTTTTTTAGGTCTAGAAATAAACTAAAACCAAGCATTCAGTAAATGTAATTGTTAAGGGTAGAAATAAACTAAAACCAAGCATACAGTTTTGTTTTCCTGAGTGCATAATTATTTTTGTTGTTGTAATAGATATTGAACGAGCCAATTTATTATGGCTAGGATTGATCCGAAATATAGTGACACAGATGCGGCGGTACCATGCACTCCAATCCAACCAACTCCGGCTATTGAAATTGGAAGTCAAAGCCAAGCGGGAAGCATTCATGAAGGATTCTTCGAGGTGGATGATGTGGAACCTGATGGTTATGTGGCTTTACACGATGAGTTCATGTATTTTTCGGATGTTGAAGATGAGGTTAATGTCGCACAGGAGGTTAATGTTGATTCTGATTGTATTGAGCCAAGTAGTATGCATGATGAACCAACTGTAGAGGGTGTGGCTGAGTGTGACAAGGAATTTAGTCTTGATCCTGAAAATTCCAAGATAGAGGCTGGTGCGTTATTTCCCGATGTTTATGCCTTTAGGAAGGCATTACGGCATTTTGCTATAAAGAACGAGTTCGAAGTTGTTACTCTTAAGACTGATAAGACGAGGTTCATAGGAAAATGCAGAAATCCTAGCTGTCCCTGGAGAGTTCATGCCTCTGTTATCCGTGAAAGCAATGTTTTCAAGGTAAGCCTGTATACTTAGCTACTCATGTAAATTTATGTAGTTATGCATTATCCTATAACCTAATATGAACTAACGAAACTCATGTAATTATAGGTGAAGGTGCTATCACATGAACACACTTGTCCATCAACTACTATGGTCGACGGCAAGATGGCTTGTAAGTCTTGGGTTTCAGATAGGGTGACTGATTGGATGAAAAAGAATCCATTGGCTGGAGCCAAAGACATCAAAAACAAGTTAGAAGATGAGTTTCATGTGAAGGTGAGCTATAACAAAGCTTGGTCTGGTAGAGAAGCTGCTCTTAATCAAATTCATGGGTCATGGGAGGGGAGCTTTGAAATCTTATATCGTTATAAGCGAGAATTGGAGAAGAGATGTTCTGGAAGCATTGTTGAGGTCGATATTGAGAGAGTTGGCAACAAGATATGTTTCAAGAGGGTATTTATGGCGCTTAAGCCATGCATAGATGGATTTTTACATGGTTGCAGACCATATCTAGGCGTTGACTCGACTCATTTGACAGGTATAAGTATCAAGTCTATTTTGCCCATATATTATCCTAAATTGGTAAATAATTTTCAATCTGAATAATTTGGCAGGAAAGTACAAAGGTCAGTTTGCAGCTGCTGTTGGGATCGATGGGCACAATTAGTTGTACCCTGTTGCATATGGAGCGTTCGACTTGGAGACCACTGATAATTGGGTGTGGTTTCTAACTCAACTTAGACGAGCTATAGGGTGCCCTTTGGGATTGACAATATCTTCAGATGCGGGGAAAGGATTAGAGGTCGCTATCCCAAGTGTTTTTCCAGAAGCCGAGCATAGAGAATGCATGAGGCATTTGATGAAAAACTTCAAAAATAAATTTCATGGTAAACCTTTAATTTTGTTACATGTAACATGTGAGAAATAGTGCTATATGGTAAACCTTTAATTTTGATAGCACCTAATTTGATGTATCTCTATGCACTAGGAAAGAATTTTGATACCAACATACTCACTGTATTTTGTTAAATCCTTATACAATTTATTTTATTCTATTTTAACCCTATTTCATCTATTCTATCAAGATCAACTGCCTGATATGAAGACTGTTTCCTGTACCAGCTGCATTTGTTGTGCAGTTGATATGTTCACATAAGTTTGCCACTACGTTTGAGCAGTCGGTGCCCATCTACTAGTGGCAAACTAATGTGAACATATCAACTGCTGGCGTGATCAAACTTGCGTGACCTTCTTCTCCCCCAAATCTGTGCTCTCCCTCTCCCCCAAGTTTGTGCCCTCCCTCTCCCCTAGCTCGCCCTTTTCCTTCCCCCAGTTGGTCCGCCCTTTCTCTCTTCTTCTCTTACAAAAACAGTTTTTCATGGAGGAAGATTCAAACAATAATGATCCATTTTCTTCGATTATTATCAATTCTAAGTTCTAACCATAAATCTAGTACTAATTGAGATGACGATGTTTTGAGCAACAAATACGTAATAGGACGTAAGAAGTTGAAGTCGGTGAGAAAGAGAACAAATGTGATGATCAATTGTTCAAAGTATGTAAAATTGAAAAATTGTAAAATTTGATTTGAAGGATGTCATTTTAGATTGGTTTCATTGGACCGACCGTAAATGAGCTCTTATAGATGTTGCTTTCTTGGCCGCCTCTTAGGTGTTTCCCCCTCTATAATTGTCTCAGTTTTGTACCCATTAAACTTTCATACTGTGGCATCGTAACTGATATGAAAGTCGGTAAATCGAACCATCACTGGTCTGGTTGAGTATCCAATCAAACCTAGTGGCAAACTTATGTGAACATATCAACTGCACAACAAATGCAGCTGGTACAGGAAACAGTCTTCATATCAGGCAGTTGATCTTGATAGGATAGATGAAATAGGGTTAAAATAGAATAAAATAAATTGTATAAGGATTTAACAAAATACAGTGAGTATATTGGTACTTGTAAATAACGGACATACCGACACATAACATTTTAGATCTTTTTCTAATGAAAATTTGTTTGCGAGCTGATAAATATGAGTGATATTTTTGACAATAAACTTAGTTTTTACTTGTTACATATATGATTATTAAGGCCGAGATATTCATGGATTACATACTATAAAAGGAATAGTCCTGTGCTATAGCACTTGGCAGTTACTATGGAAAGGTCACTTAAAGAAGAAAAACACAATTTCTTTAACAAAAATATCAAAAATGGTTCATTTGATAAGCAGCAGCACAATATCCATAATAACACTGACATAAAAATAACACAGTGAAGAAGCACAATTTGTTTAACAAAAATATAAAAAAATTCTTTATAACCTTTTACAATTTGTTTAACAATATCCATTACAATTTCTTTAATTTCACCTACGACCTTTTTATAATCTTTAAAAAGAAATTAAAAAGTATGCTAAAGGTTCCTCAATGCATTTATACGTTTCTACACACCAATAGCTCCGATTATGGTAAGAATTAATGTTTTCTCCATGTGTGAGGAGCGGCCTTGGCACCCTTGTTAGATTTTGAAATGTTCAGCGCTTAGCTTTGTTGGCAACCTCAATTCTTTTCTGAAGGATGTAGAGTGTATCTCATTGAAGGTCTTGGAGCCTCTTCTAGCCCAATTTTTCATGTTGTGTCGGAGTGATTGCTTGCCTATCAACTTGAACAATCTGTGTTGTCGCCTAGAGTTGTGCAAAGATTCTCACACAATGTGCTGTCGTCTGTGCAACCTTCCATGATAGTAGAGTATCTACATTTACGGAGGTACTTGTATATAGAGGAACTTCAGTGAGACAAAATGTCGAACAGGTGGCGGAGGTGAGAAGGAGACCATGCTCTCCCCTGGACCTGCTTCCATTTCTGGTTCCAAACCATCTCCTTTTCAAGCACCCCTCCCCTTTACACTTCTGGTACAAATGGACACCTGTTGTAAAAGTAAGAAAGTTTTTCTCTTCCAACCATTTCAGTGCTCAAACTTATAAGGTCACTCAAACTTTCACTCAGTTTTCTGATTGAATCAAACTGATTCTAGAACAACAACGAATAATAGTTGACAAAAGTCATGCTCAATAGATGCCAAATCGTCTTCACCTTATCCTTCCCTTGCTTCGCTTCACATGCATGGCCTGCTTCTGTTGAAATTGATGGTCCTCGTCAGAGAAGATTTGAATGTATCTTCGACTGGGATTCTGTAATACAACTTGAATTTGGAGGAAGACTCAAACAAATGTCACGCACGAATTAGAAAAGAAAATAATATAGGAAAGGACTGATAGGGGTAAAATAGTCTGTTAAATAATTTATTAATATTAGTTTATATTTTTTTAGTCAGAAAAATTGAAAATGGGTATATAAATAAATAGATCAAGTTTAGATAGGGAAATATCTAATTTTCAATTTTGGATGGGTAAATATCTAATTTAAGTTGTGATGGGTATATATCCAAATTTCTCTATATTAAAAGTTGCGTACAAAGTTAAAAACTTAAAAAAAAATATAGGTTGTCCGCCATTTAAGATGACAGACTCAATCTGGTGTCCGTTAAATTAAATAGCGGACTCTGCCTTTTAGCTCTACCGTTTTATTTGGCAGACATGACAGATTTAGAAATTCTCAGAAAAACTTGTTTTTCGTTTTTTTTTTTGTTTTGTTTTGAATATGGTACAATTAAAAATTTCATAATTTTTTACCATTATAGTTTGTTTGGCAACATGAGAATTTTGTAGGAATGAAATTTTTTAATATAGAAATGAGAATTTTAATTTGTCAAAACCAAAGTAATTTAACTCAAGAGAAATTGTTGAATATAGATGTTCGACAAATGCATGAGAAATTTGATATAATGTTTTTATTTTTATTTTTATAAAAGATGTAATACTAAAATTAGAATTAAGTGTTGTTAATTCAATTATGCTTAATTTATGTGCTTGGTTAATTAATAGTCATCTTCTATTTGGTTTTCCATTTAATTAATTTCTTTCATTTATTAAATGTTTTTCATTAATTTGATTTTTCCAATTAATTTTTTTTTTCGGCATCATTAAAATTGTCAAGCTTATTAGACGTCAAATATTCATATTAGCCGATTTGTGTTTGTAAGTTGTTTGAAAAAAATTAAAAAAGAAGAAGAAGAAGTTGAGCAAGCAAGTGTATGGGAAAAAAAAAACAGAAGTGCAAGAAGAAGTTTTTTCCTACAAATTATATGTAAAGAATGGGAATATAACCTAGTTGGGTGATAGAAATGGGAAAAAAAACTGTGGTCCGAACAGTGCAAGTTATTTTACCTAAGAATTCCCGTGGATAGCATGACCCTTAGGTCATGTTTAGTTGTAGAGTAAGTGTTGGAGTAAATCCTCTACTCCACCTTTAATGAGTCAAATGAGGAGTAAATTTGAAAGAGTAAGATAGAGTAACATTTGAGTTAATCCGAATTAAGTTACTCCACCTAGAGAGGTAGAGTAACTTACTCAACTTTTGGATTCCGTAGTTAGAGTAACATAATGTTATAATTTTCTCTCTATTTATTAGGTTACTCCATCAAACCCCAATAAAACTCTAACCGAACATGATTATTTTAATTTGTCTTAGCTCAAAGTAAGAAATTTAGTCCGGAATAACTCTACTCCATAACCAAACATGACATTAATTCTAACATGTGTCTCTGTCGTTGCAAATTTTGATAATGGGAAATCATACAACAGATGAACAGAGTCTATGTTTTGGCATTAAATGTCATCTGACAATAACTCAACACCAGCATGTTACCCCTTCATTATTGTAGGGACCTACGAGTATGTAAAATTGCAGGGCAGCAAACAATCAAAGCGAATTCATGTCACCCAAGGTAACAGAATATTTGAGTTTAGATCCAGACCGTCCAATCTACTTTGACTCGAATATTAAAGGAGTATTGTCTATTTCATCTCGAGCCAGATTGACCAGGATTCTGATCAAACGGTGCATATCCACACTTAAACATTCTGTTAACTTAGATGAAATGGATTCCACCTGTCAATAAATGGTACTATTAAAAGCCAATTCACTCTGTTGATGTACTAACAAGTGTACTAACAAATGTGGATTAATTTGGCTTGATGTACTAACAAGTGTACCCAAATTTTTTTCTTTCAGTTGAACAGAGCACATTAGCATTTCACAACCCTATTGATTATGGATCAATATCCTCCCAGGTACTTTAAAGGATGGACCTCACTTTACGGTTTGAGATTCGTACCAAGTTAAAAGGAATGGTCCGGATTCACTAATTGTAAAAGATTCCTTTTTCAGATAATGCACTAGATATGAATTCATAGATTATAAACTCTAACTTCACAACTTCTGCCGAAATTTCTTTTTACCATTAAAAAAATGATATACCAGAATACCACAAAATTTGAGAATTTCTATTTTTAACACGGACATAAAAATTGAGCTGCATCATTATTCACTTTGAAAAATAAAAATTTGTTGGCGCAACTTCAAGTTGGGCCACTCCATTTTTGGATTCAATTTAAAGTTGTGGTCGTGATAAAAATATAATTTTTTATAAATTTGTGGTTTTTTGGTTTATTCTTTTTTGAATGGTAAAAATAAAATTTTCGGCAAATTCAGACACCTTAATTCAGAATACAATCCAAAAGATGGAAAAAAAAAAAAAAAACAGAGGACCAATTAAGTAGACTAAAAGATAAATTGTTGAAACCGATCTACTTCACAAGTATTGTGTTTACATGTCAGAATTATAAAATTTTGAAATAAATTTAGTACAAAGCCAAGCTGTAAAAAATGAACGCATTGAAATTAACTTAAATATTTTTTACCGCTTGACTTATACTAAATTAAGTTGAAATTTTTTAAACCCAGTGCTTTAAATTAGCTAATCATAATTATGCAAAATCTCTCTTGCACAGTTGCACTTGACCTCTTTGAAAGAACTACAAAATGACTTGAATAAAGGGCAAACATTGCCCGGTTAGGTCCATTATTTTGGAGACTTTCTTTTTAAATAGAACTCATTTTAAAAAAATTAACCAAAGTAGCACCGCTGAGAAAGTTATAAAAAAAGCTTCCACCGATCCACAATAGCACTGTTTATCAAGGTACACCGATCCTGTGAATCGGTAGAAGCTACTTTTATAACTTTCTCCAGAGCGGTGTTGCTTTGGTTATTTTTTTTTTAAATGAGTTCTATTTAAAAAAAAAAAACTATTCTGGATGCCTGCAGAGTGAAAAAAGGGAGAGAAAGGACAACAAACACAAGCAACACTATTGACTTATTAATGTGGGCTTCTTTGGGCTATAATATTGGGCTGCTCTTAGTAGGCTCCATTACGTACCTTTCTGATTTCAAAGAGTTTTGTAGCTGACAGGTGCCAAGGCTATTCATAGTGTTTTGCTTAAAATGTTACAAAGTATTAAACATTATAAATTATTTTTCTACACTACCTAAACAATGGATTGCAAACCAGCTGTCTAGAATTTTCTATAGTTCGTCTATCTATTCATGCTTTTTATACCTAGAAAAGAAAAAAAAAAGGCCTTATCAGAAAGCTGAAAATTCCGTAATCTTTATTAATATCCAACATTAAATAAAAATGTCAAAATTATCCAGAAATGATAGAAAATTATAAAAATGTCCAAACCAACCAATTACTGGCCGGTTTCTATTTTTTATTAGAAACCGGCCAATTATTACCCAGTTCTTGTTTTTTTTTTTTTTTTTTATAGAAACAGGTTAATTATTGGCCGGTTCTTGTTTTTTTTTTTGTTAGAAACGGGCCAATAATTGGCCGGTTCTTGATTTTTTTTTGATATATTAGATATACTATTTATCAAGTTTATATTAAGACATGAAATAAAGCATATTAATGCTCCAACAAATTTGATATGTGTCTTTCTGTTATAATGCATTTGTATTAATTTATAAAATATGAAAAATATAGAAAATATTAAGACATGAATCTGAGTTATTGATCTCTATTTTTGAAAATATAGAAAATATTGTGGTCTTTCTATTTTTAAAAAATAAAAATTTAATATAACTTTTTGTCAATGTAACCATTTATTACATTTTTTTTTCAAAATAGGTATTAGAAGGACCACAATATATGAGCGGTCCACTATTTATATATATTTTTAGAGAGATGTTTAATGTATAGAATGAGATGTATTGTATATATATTGTATAGAATCCAACCCAAGTACTGAGAAAATATACCCTTCACAAATTTCTTTTATTTTTAAGTCATTTTGTGTCATCTTTCATATATCATAAAAAAAAATAATAAAAATTGGTATTCTACATGCTCATTATATAACCAATTTACTGAGCTACTTAGATAGAAAAATAGGAATGAAAATCATAATTAGAAACTTCAACTCAAGTTTGGAGTCTTTTCCCTTAGTGTTTTTTTGGCAATTTTGAATTTCAAAAACTGATGCATGCGTATTTTCACAAGTTTTCCAAAAAGTGGTCATTTGTTGAAATCAGACACACGAGCGTCATTTTATGGCCATTTGTAGTTTTGTCGTCATTTATGCCTTCTCAATGAAAATATCATCTCTCTTGCTCTATTATTTGTTCTAGTCTTGCCTGTTTACGAGAAATGTCTTAGATAAATATATATACAACATACAAGTGCATTAGAAATGAGAGAAATGACTTAAAAAAAAATTAATACATATGCATTATAACATAATGACACATATCGAATTTGTTGGAGCATTAATGTGCTTTATTTCATTTCTTAATATAAACTCGACAATTAATATATCAACTATCTCAAAAAAAAAAAAAGAACTGGCCAATAATTAGTCACTTTGGGTATTTTTATAAGTTTCTAGTATTTCTGGCCAATTTTGACATTTTTTATTTAGTGTTGGATATTAATAAAAATCACCGCTGAAAATTGAAGATGGAGAAAAAAAATAGGGTAGATCCAGACAACGAGCAAAGAAAAAGAAACTGGATTATAGGAAAAAAAAATGGCTATTGTCTTACTAAATCATTCTTAAGAGGAAACAAATTGAAGAAAAAATATATATATATAGGAAAAAAAATACAAAATCAATGAAAACAGGTCCCCATAAGCAAAGAAAATTCTTAATATTTATTACAAATCATATAATAAATTGAATAGTAAATTCATTTCTATTGAGGGTTTATGAGGGGATTTCGTACTGTTCCTTGTGTGTGAAGAAGACATCATTGAAAAAATCTGCAAAATAATTGGACAAGAGCTTATTAATTTAGCAGCAACAAACAAGTACTATAAAAATGAAATGTTCATCGGTCGAATCATAAATAGTTTATAAGTTGACAAATCCTACCAAAGCTTATTATTACAGAAAAGTAAAAATGTTCAGTGCACTAAAATCTAAATATTCAAATAATAATTTAATTACAAGCCTGATTTGATTAATTGCCAATGTTCAATCTTAAGGTTAGGACAACCGCAACCACAAACACAAACATAACAAGGAATTCGTGTCCTTTGCATTTAACTCAAAAGAGAATATTTTGAGTTAATGTATCTCAGCAGTCCAATCCGATTTAAGATCTGTGCGGACTAGATCTGCACTAATATTACATAATCCTGTGTTAAAATTAGATGATCAGATCGACTCCGTTTAAAATCAGCGGCTGAGATGCGTTAACTGAAAATATTCTCTTTTGAGTTAATGTAGAGGATACGTGTTCTATAACAAGGCCTAGATGGAATCAATCCTTCTGGAATTAAACAAAGCAAATCACAGTATGCTTTTCAACCTTGTAACCCCAAAATTCACAACGTGGAAGCTTAACAAAGGTCTTAAAATAGTTCATAACATTTTGAGATGTAACTCAGTCAGTCGCCCCCCCCCCCCATCTCTCCACTTCTTTCCATCCAACACCATCATTGTCATTTTTACCTCTTGTAGATCTCATTCTTAAGAAACTGGAGCCGAAAGTGCAGTATTGTCGGAGCCTAGCAGAGAGTCCCATCTCAGTTGGAGCACAGTGTTGAGTAGATCTGGTTGTTGTCAGAGCACGGCGGCGATCGAATAAGTGGATCCGATCATGGAGCGAGAGGGAAATAATTAGTGCCAAGCAGAGCTGATTGGATCCGAGAGTGCGGTATATCGGAGCTCGGAATGTAGAGTTTTCATTTTAATCAGAGCGCGGCGGTGAGTAGATCCGATTGTTATTTGAGTATAGTGGTGATCAAAGAAGCAAATTAATCTGGTCGTAAAGCAAAATTGAAAATAAATTCTACAATTGAGTATGAATATAAATATTTACTTTTATGTTATATGAGGAGATAAGAATTAGGATTTTATAAATAACTTTTTCTTATGAATATATTTGTTAACCACTGAACATAAAAAAAAAATTCAAGTAACAACAAAATTACGAACCTGATAATATTTATTGTAGAATTCCAATTTTAATGTCAGCCGCAACCATGATCACACACATTACAACATGATGGAATCAACCCAACCTGGAGCACATGAAGCAAATCACAATCTTCGATTTCCAACCATCGGCTTGCTTAATCATTCTTTAAGAGGGGAATATATATTTTAAGAAAAACAAAAGTATAGAAAAGAAAAATACAAAATCAATGAAAATGAATCCAAAAAAGTTATTTCCATTTATTACAAATCATATAATATATTGAATATTAAAGGTCTACGTTACTTGTGAGCGAAAGGTGAAATCTTCAAAGAAAGCTGCAAAGTAATTGGACAATAGTTTATTTAGCAGCAACAAACAAGTAATATAAACTTGAAATGCTCACAGATTCTACCAAGGCTTATGATACGGAAAGTAAAAAAATTCAGTGGTAACAAATTTAAATATTCAAATAATAATAAAATTATGAACCTGATTTGATTTAGGGAAGCCGAAATTAAATGCCTATTCCCACTTTATAAAGTCAGGGCAGCCGCAACGAAAAACATTCACATAACAAGGCCCAGATGGATTCAACCCATCTGGCAGAAAATGAAGCAAAGTACACCATTCAATTATCAGTGTTCTCAACATATTCAGATGCCCTAGTCCGGTAATCAACTCCAGGTATTGACAATCTGAAATCTGTAATACTTCAAGCTGGGAGGGCAGCTGCTCCAGCCACATAGTTTTGATACTAGAACATGTACTAATGGAGAAGGACTTGAGAGTGTGAAGATTGCCGAATGGAAGGGATTCAATATAGCCACAATTTTCTATCAAGAGTTCTTGAATTGACTTCAATAAAAATGGATCCCTCATCCATCCTGGTACTATAGCAGAAGGATAACCTTTTACTCCAAGTGTCTTGAGGTTAGGATGTGGTTGGAGGCATTCTAACAAGGACAAATGTACATCATCTGCACCAACTATCCCCTCTCCACAAGCTTCTGGTATGAGATCTAAATACAGATCATTAATGTTCATCAGAAAGTGATCATCCCAGCATAAATCTAACTGCACAAGTTTGCACTTATTACTCAGGTTAGCACGCTTAGCATCTTCTAAATTATTAATGTTCCTTAATCGTCCAATAGAGATCTTTCCTTTAAGGTTCTTCATGTCCTTTAACCAACCCATAGTTCTAACATTCCACCATGCTAAAACTTCTGTTATTGACGGAAAATTAACAAGACCATGGGGGACATAATCTAAGAATTTATTACTGCGAAGAGCTAATTCCAGTAAGTTAGTAAGTGAACATAGTGATTTTGGTAGCTTTTGAAGGTGGGATTGAGAACGAATACGTAGAAACTGTAAGTTAGTAAGATCACCAATATTTTCAGGTAAATATTCAAGGGAAGCGCACTCAACTTCTAAAGCCAGTAGGTTGTAAAGCAGACCAATGGATAATGGTAACATTGTAAGATGTTCACAACTAATACTTAAATAGGTAAGATGTTTCAACTCAGAAATAGAGTGAGGAACTCTTGTCAAACTATCCCATTTCAATATCAATACCCTGAGCACTTCAAATTTAGTGAGGTTACGGAAGGCTATGTCTTCCAAACAATCTTGACAAACTTTTGTCAACTCCAAGTTTGGATTAATTGGCCGTGTACAGTTTGTACAATATTTGACCTCAAGTACTCTGTGGCTTTTTTGGATATCCATAAAAATAGTTCTTAAACCCATCATTTTTTGTTGGGGAATTTGTAAATCAAATTCCATGAAACCGCTTACAAATAAATGGTACACTTTTCGCAGAACCGTTCTCTTTTGAATATCAAGTGGCTGATTGATCTCCACCGAGTAGTGTTCATTCTCAGAAATAAGTCTAGCAAGATCATGGATTATATCATGCAACTTACAATATTCTAATGGTGGGCCGAAATATGCATCATCAAGAAAGGACCTCTTTTTTAACTCATGATAATAATCAACTCCAATTTCTATGATGTTTCTATTGCTCCGGGACTCGACGTACCCATGAGCAATCCACAAATTTATTAACTCCATGTTTCGTAACTTGTAATCTTTTGGGTACATTGAGCAAATTAAAAAACATGGCTTAAGATGGGCAGGTAAATGCGCATAGCTAATCTGAAGCGCTGGAAAAATCACATTTTTTTATTCTTTTATTTCCCAAAGATCACTTTCTAGAATCTCCCTCCAAAACTCTTCATTAGCTTCTTCAAACCCAAGGAGACTTGCAATTGACTTCACAGCCAATGGCAACCCACCACACTTTCTTGTAATCTCCCTTCCCATATCTACCAAATGTAATGGCATGGTGTCACTTGTACCACTAAATGCATAATGTTGAAACAACTGCCAGCTCGAATCTTCAGACAAGTAAGTTGGGCTAAAATAGGACGTTGTTTGCATGATATCTGCAACATTTTCATTTCTAGTTGTCACGAGAATCCTAACCATCTTTGCTTCTTTAAAAGGAATTCGAAACAACTCCCAAAGACTTTTATTCTCATTCCACACATCATCTAGAACAAGCAGCATTGTTTTTCCCTTCACAGTTTTGGCAAGTTCTTCTTGTAATGGGCTCAACTCACTCATGCCATAATTGGTTTTGGAGAATGACTCAATGGTTGCATTGGTGAGTCTCTTGACATCAAATTCATTAGAGACACATACCCACCCATTTAAATCAAAGCATTGAGAAACGCTTTTGTAGACAAGTTGGGCAATGGTGGTTTTTCCGAGCCCACCTTTGCCAATAATGGAAATGACCAAAAATAATTTTTCTTTTTCAGACAGTAAAAAATCAATGACCTTCGTTATTTCACGTTTTCTACCAAAAATGCTGGTCTCATCCACCATGTGACCCGTTGGGGGTTGTAAATTTTTGTTGTTTGGACGCCTCACCCCATCACTCTCCCTTAGTTGGAGAGCCTCACGATCATTTGCTATTTCATCAAATCGGTTTCTTATTTTGTTAAGCCGATCTATTGTTCCATTAGAAATTGGAACAATGTACTGTTCAAAAAAGAAATTATTAGATAAGCATGTCAATTTTGCAATTTTTTTAACTAATAATGATAATTAAGAGATCAATTGACACTCTGATATTAGATTTGAAAAGCTTATTATAAAACAAGTGATCACTTCAGTGGATACCAATCTGACGAAAAGAGAAATAATTGTATTTTGTAACACTATGTCAAGTAAGTTCTTTTGAATTTCTATAAGCACAAGGTACTAACTTCTATCTGCTCTCTCTTGTGAGAACCGGAAGCCTCAGAAGCCTTTTTTGCCTCTACTTGAACTCGTGTGACCTCATACTTGTACTCGCTGAGTACATCCTCAGCATCATAAGCAACCTTCTTAAGCTCCTTGAGGTAGAGCTTGACAGAGCGGTCTCTGATCTCCCTCTCCTCAGCATCATACAACGTCGCTTTGATCCGCTCCAGAGTCCTCATGAGGCTCTCCAGATCCTCCACAACAGCACTGTTACAGTTAGGATTTGATGAAGAGGAAGAAGGAGCCTGTGCATGCAGAGGCTGTAATTGATGGGAGCAAATTGGTGGCTAGAGAGAGTAGAGAGGTTATCAAATTCCCTGCCATTTTTCTCTGTAGAGAAAGGAAAGAACCTTAGATCTGAGATGTAAAGATGTGAAATAAGAAATGAGTAAAGCAGCAAATCTGAGGAGGTAAGGTAAGTTCTTGGAAATGGCGTTGAGAAGATTTTGAGAGTTGTCAGTGTTTGTTTGACGTTTTCTTTTATTTTCTTTTTAACAAGTGGATGGATATACTTTAGGTGGTGTGATGTCACTATTTATTGTCATGACTTGAAACAGCGTAACACAACACGTTACGTGTTTACGTTCCTATCTAGCCTAACCTCCATATGCATTAAGAAAACAGACAAATTAGTTTTCAACGTAGTCTCTGCATTATGTAAAATACTTTTCCATATGAATTGCTATATTAGTTGGAATTCACAAAAAAGTTTGTGTTCCCATGATTTAATTATTCACAAGTCACAACTAAACGACAAGGTTGCTTATACATTTCTTAATCTGCGCTGCCACTTTTGTCTGCAATCATAAAATGTCGTGCCACCGAGCTTAAAAAACATGGATTGTAACTAGAATTATTTCAAAGTTTGAGTCCTCTTTTGTTTGAATTCAATTTAAAAAACATAGTTTGTCGCTAGAATTATTTCAAAATATGGCTTCCGTGGTGCTATGGCTTCTTTTTTAACCGTTTGATTTCTTTGGGCCATGAAGATATTATGGGCAATTTAAAAACAACGAAACGAGTAAATTTTCAGGATTAAAAAAAACCATCCTCATAGTTACTAGAAAGATATTTTAGGAGATAGTATTAATTGCAGATGCACTCTTATAGTAAGAGAAATTAGATACAATTAATTATGATTTTTTATTTTTCACTTTTTTTATTTTTTACTGTTGTTTAAATTTGAGACGTTGTATATAATGTTGTAAATTTAGCAAGTAGCCACTACCAAACAATTTCAAAAAAAAAATTCCATTACTCTAAAAAGCATATGTTCAAAGGGAGCCGGTATGAAACTGGTAGCAGTCACCTTTTATTACAAAAGACCTAAATGTATTACATTTTTTTAACCCTTGCAACAGCATACCTACTGCATCATCAAAGTACGTAACATAACTAGATTAAAAAAAAAAATGCAGCACAAAACTTGAAGTTTATCTAAACCCACACAAAAACCTACATAAAACTAGTATATAAAAGACATAACATTAACTACATAAACTTGCATAAAACCAAGCGAGCATTCACATGGTAGGAATAATTCTAGCTAGAATTATTCCCACCATGTGAATGCTTGGTTTCTTGGACCAGGGCTCTTTTTTTGCAGCTAAATATATATGTGTTGCACAGCATACAAGTAAGTGGATTTTTAAAAGAAACTTGAAAATTTTAAGCACTGCGAATTTTGATACAATTGAACGGTCCGGAGCCGCGCAACATCCAAGCTTTCAATTGCATCTCACAAAGTCTTATTCTTAAATTAATTTGAACGGGAAAATATTTGAGGAATTGTGATATTATAAAAGGGTGCATTGACATTGGAATTTTAAATTTCAGATGTATAAATGTAATATTATATTTTAGAGACAAAAAAAATATATATATATATATATATATACACGTAGTTCTTAAAATTTTGAAATATATACATTAAATTACCTTTTCTTTTTATTTTATCTTTTGAAATCTATGCCTAAATCGTTTATCTTATAGACCATCTGTATAATACATAGTCCGACATTAACACATAGAGGGCTGGAAGAAACCTTAGTTTATATAATATCACAAAAAAATCTATCACAACTAGCAGACCTATCTTGTATTCGGGATCCGTATTCTCTCCATTACTGCCGAGAATGGGCCTCACTTTACAGTTTGAGATTAAATCTCAGCCGGTTTGAGATTCGCGGGAAATAGGGGGCAGTATTATTGGGCTTTGAGATTCGTGCCAAGCTAAAAAGGATGGTCTGGATCCACTAATTGTAAAAGATTCCCTTTTCAGGTAATCAATGGATGTGAATTCTTGCATTCTTCCAAGGTAATAAATAACTATATAAGATTGTGCATTAAAAGTAATTATACGTACAAATATCATTTTTTTCAACATGTTCAACGTGTTGGTTTTTACAATTTTGAAGCTTGCATGTTTTTGCATTTTATTATAAGTAATAAACGTTATTATATTTTAGCCATAACATTAATTGTGGATAAATGAAGCAATATATAGAAAGATTTCTTGTCTTCAAACTGGGACAGCCCATAGCGCTACAGCTGTAGAGGACTTGAGCAATTTCTCTAAATCAAGGTAATTTATTAAATTCTGAATCTAAGTTTTATTATTTGAAAAAAAAATTGTTGACTTGATTAATTATCCAATTGGCAATTGTAAGTACGTAATTGCTATAGTTTGAATTTATTGATGTCGAATTCACCAACTCCTTATTTTTTTACCTTTTGGCAACGAATCAGTACTGTTTTGTGAACATAGAAAATATGCTTGTATTCCAGTAAACAAAGGATCGGTCAAATATATTCATTTCTTTTGTTCTCATACCTATATGTATTCCATTCTCCTTCTTAAAAGCCAACTCCTATATAATACACTGAGACAAACTAACTATATCTCCACCATATCGATGTTATCATACCTATATATCATAGGGCAAAAACCCTCCTGACCTTAAGAAAAAAACATTGCATTTTTGCTCAAACGATATTTATAGTTGAAAAGAATGGGGAGGTATGGGAGTATGCAATTTGCGGTTGAGAAATATTTCTTTGCTCTTAAGGTGGTGGTGGAGATTGTATACCAATTTAAATTGGCTATGGATAGAGAAAATTGTGTCTTTAAAACAAAAACCAGGTAACCTAGTAGGCGCAGCACGGTGGGCAAAGGTGGGATCCTTTTTCTGGACCACTATGGCCGGCATATACACAATCTTTGATTGGTCATGTCAAGGAATGAACTCAGCAAATCAGGTTATATGGAGGTGGGAAAACAGTGGCCACTACTCGGCCAAGTCAGTATACTCGGTGTTGGTGGGAGGTGGGAAGATTGCCTAGCCATATGATAAAATCTGGAGATACAAGGTTCCTCCAACAGTTCGCATCTTCATCTATTTGCTACTGAAGTGTAGATTGCTAACCCACAAAATGATGGTAAGAAGAGGTTTCAATTGTTCCCCAAATTGTGACTCTTGCGTGTTAGGTGAGGTAGAGTCCATATTGCACCTATTCTTTACATGTCCGAAGGCAATCCGACTGTGGGATAGGATGGAAGCCATCCTAGGAGTGCGTCTCATGATGAGAGAGGAAACGGTGAAGGCTTCTTGGAAAAAATCGATGTGTAATGCAGCAAGAATGGGGATGGGGACAAAGCAGTGGTCGGTTTACTTCATATCAACTTGCTGGACGATTTGGAAGCAGAGGAACAAAAAGATCTTCAAAAGAAAAGAATTTTCTTTGAAGATTATTGAGGACTGTGTGTTACAAGATGCAAAGTTGTGGATGCAATACTGCTAGAAGTAGTTTGATGTTTCTTGGTTGTTTTTGTAGTTTTTTTTTTTTTTTTTTTTCTGATTTTTACTTTTTGTTTCTGTAACTGACAGCCACTGTCAGCATTCTCAAAAAAAAAAAAAAAAGATATTTATAGTTGACTTAGCTCCATTTGAACTTTATCAATGCAATTAAGCTTTGAAAATTTCAGTTCAACATTTTCATTTAGTTAATTTTATTTGCCCAATTAACCTACTCTTAGGCATCATCCACACAAATACATCTCAATTAACACTACATTTGCAATGATCTCTGAATTATGCTTAGCTTGGCCTTGATTCAAACCAAATTCATTTGTGATTTACCTGAATTATGCTATTGATTCAAACCAAATAATACATAATACAACTCAACCAGATCCAACTGAAAGTCTGAAATTGTATTGCAAACAAGATTTGTCTGCTTTCTAATACAAATCTGTGACTGTGAAAACTATTATTTACCAAGGAAATGTTGATCAAGAGACAGGAGAGAATGCGGGTCCAACTAAGGGGGCGAATCAAAGTAGCAGTACCTCAGGCATAGCAGAACCAGTGAAGGAGAAAGCCATAATATATGACAAACACCCTGAGGACCTCAGTAAATTTACTTGAGATTCCCTTTTGTCATATGGCAAGGGTAATAAGGGAAACTTTTTTTGCATAATTTTTATGCAATAGCCAGGAACACTGAATTTTACCTTGCAAATTAAGAAGACAACGTATGTAAAGTTAAACATCCTATATTGCACTATATTGGACTTGGTTCCAACTTTTCCCCCTTTTTTTCTTTTGTTTGGTTTTTCTTGTAAACTAATTCCTGTCATGTGTTCAAATTACTACAGAAGGAACATAAAAATAGGGGTTTCAGCAATTCAATTCTAATGCAATTTCTTTTGTTGATGGAGACTTAAACTCCTATTTGTGATCAGGTAATATTTTATTAACTCTTACCATATTCCAGTTACCATTTTTCGTTCTGACTTGTCTTGCTTAGAACTGTTATGGCTTCAGTATGCTTTGGTTCAGCCTTCAAGCTTCATTTTAAATATAAACAAGACAGATGAAAATTAAATAAAGCAAAAAAGTGGTTTGCTGTATGTACTATAATTTTGTCATTTCAAATCTTTACTTCATTTCAAAATTATTATTGGCTTATTTCAAATTTTGACAGGGATGATATAGTATTAGAATTTGTTGAGAGAGAACCAATCACTGAATCGACTGGTACTAATATCACTTTCATTCATGCCAGATTAGTCTCCATCTAGACTTCTCTCTTGCACACAACACAACCTCACCCAGAATCAGAGAGTTGTGTTAATTTTGAACAGAATCTTTGGTTATCTTTTAGGAGGGTGCTTAAAACTAGTAGTAGGTCAGAAATAACTGACAAAAATTAAAGAATTACATCTCCTTTCTCTTCCAATCTGAATTATTTCCATAATTTATCAAGCTATATTATATGCAAGATAAATTCCATAGAAATAATAAATGTTGTCATCATTAACTAAAAAAAAAAAAATTATACACACCATGAGATGATCTATGCCCAAAAAAAAATGGAAAAAAAAACTGTGTGAGATGCATGCCAAGTTTTTTTTTTAGGAGGAGGCAATACCTCGCTGTGAAGAGTAAGAAAAAAAAAAAAAAACATTTCAGACCGTCCGATTTAAAATAATCAGACGGTTTACAAATTTAGTCCTCATGGAAGGATTCCTCAAAAAATTTATCAAATAAATGTTTTGAGCCAAAAAAAAAATTTCTTTTTCGGTGTCATGAATTGGTTACAGGAGGAAGACATAATTTTCATTATCTTTTTCACTTGGTCAATAAAGAATAACTAGATTCTGCAAAAGAATAACATTCATAGTAATACTAATGTAATACTCGTAGTACTTGTAATCAAGCCATTTTTGGTGAAATGGTACTAAATAAACTTCATAAATTTTCTATAAAATGGCTCCACCGATCTCTTGCCTCGGTGGAGCTATTTTTTATAAGGGGGAATTTCATGTATCCCCTAAAAAAATTCAATATTATGAATTTCATATATATGAAAACGGTAAGTAAAATAAAAATTTAATATGCATAATAAAAAAAAATAAACTATGCGGGTGGCTAAGCACCCTAAGCTATACGTAGGTCCACCCCTAGACTCTCTATGTTATAGTTGGAGAATATCTTCGTGTTATGCGAATTGACACACGGCCTAAATTGATTAAGAATATTAATATATACATGTTGAAAATGCTTTTTAGCTACAATAAAGCAAATAAACACCTCTCGTTTCTAATATATGTCATGATAATACAATAAATAAGTTCATTTAGATAACAGCCGAAGCCCACTGCCCTATTACATAAATGTAATGATATAGATGATAAATGATCCTACCGAGCATAGAAGCCCCATGCCTTATTACATAAAAGTAAGTATTAGAGCACATTTATATGTTTAACTCTCATAAGTACGAAGCAACTCGACAATAGAATTCATGCATGGTCTTCGATTTCTATCTTCTTCAAGGCAAGACAATGCTATCTCTACCATAGCCTTAGCTTGATTTTGGTCGAACTCGGCACCTAAATTCGGATCAACAAAATAACTAGCCCATGACTCTTGCATCTCATGCCTTTCATTTAACATGCGAACCATCATTCTCATATCTTCGTAGGACTGTTTTTCTCCTTTCACTGTCCAATCCGAAATCCACTTTCCTTTTACTATCTCCAAAAGCACAATTCCGTAACCGAATACATCAATCTTAGCTGTGATCGGTAGATTTGAAGCCCACTCTGGAGCCATGTAACCCCTGGTTCCCCTTGTAATATTTCTACCAGTAAACAAATTACTTGAAAACACAGAGAATGAAAAGAGAGAGAGAACTTTTGTGGTGCAAAAATTGCATAGCACCATTTTCTGATTTTCTTCTTACTTATAATAGTTCTTGAAACAAACAAAGAAACTAATCTCCTAATACAACTATTGCTAAAAATGATACGTGGTTTCTTTTTCTCCACATATCAGAAAACAGAAAGAAATAAAAACCAATCTTAAATATAATTTTCTAAATCATCCATAGATAGTAACTGTTGCTCTGATATGGTAACAAATACTGATATCCTGCTATACAGCAAGATTACACCTAACATTCACCTCCCTAATCTTGTTGCACTTCCTTCACATGCTTGAGGCCTATTCTCTCCCTTAGTTCCAGGAACTTAGTTCTTCCCAGCGGTTTTGTCAGCAAATCTGCCAGTTGATCAGTAGTTCCAATGTGTTCAACACCTATCTTGTCTTTCTCCACATTCTATCTTATATAATGATACCGTGTATCTATATGTTTACTCCGGTCATGAAATACAGGGTTTTTACATAGAGATATTGCAGAGTTGTTATCAATATTCAACCTTAACTTTCTAAAGTCTTGACTCAGAAGATCAGCTCGCAATGATTCAAGTCAGATACCCTGACAAGCTGCAGTGGAAGCTGCCATGTATTCTGCTTCACAGGATGATAATGCCACCACTTTCTGCTTCCGAGAGAGCCAGCTGACTGCATTGCTTCCCAGAAAGAAAATGACGCCAGTTGTGCTCCTTCGATCATCCTTGTCTCCAGCCAAATCACTGTCAGAAAACCCTACTAGATTCAACACCTTTCCTGAAGTTTTTTCATAGACACAACCCAAATCAGTAGTGCCTTTAATGTATCTGAGAATCTGCTTTACAGCTGACATGTGTTCACTTCTGGGAGATTCCATATATCGGCTTACAATACCTACAGAGTATGCCAGATCGGGTCTAGTGTGAAGTAAATACCTCAGGCTCCCCACAACACTACGATATCTTGTTTGATCAACCAATGGTGTGTCACTTTCTTTGGTTAAACTCAATCTGGCTTCCATTGGCACTTTTGTCGGGTTACATTCTGACATTCTAAAATCTCTGAGAATCTTCTTTGCAAAAGCTGTTTGATACAACGATATTCTATTTCGTGTTTGCTGCACTTCTAAGCCTAGATAATAACTTAGAAGGCCTAGATCACTCATTTGAAATATTTCCTTCATATGTACCTTAAGCTTTGCAATCTCAGTTTCACATGTGCCGGTTATAATCAAATCGTCCACGTACACCCCTATCAGTATACGAGCTCTGTCATCTCCTTTCTTGTATACTGCATGCTCCAACTTGCTTTTCTCAAAACCAAGTGAAACCAACGTGTTATCTAGTTTGGAGTTCCAGGCTCTAGGTGCCTGCTTCAAACCATATAAGGCTTTGTGCAGTCTGAAAACTTTATGTTCACTTCCTACTTTCTCAAACCCTGGTGGCTGCTTGACGTACACCTCCTCCTGTAATACTCCATTCAGAAATGCGGACTTAACATCCATGTGATGAAGTAACCACCCTTCTTGAACTGCTATGGCCATGAGTAATCTAATTGTTTCCATTCTGGCCACGGGAGCGAACACCTCTTCATAATCAATGCCATGTCGTTGCACGTACCCTTGAGCAACTAAACGAGCCTTGTATTTAATCACTCTGCCTTCTGAATCCTTCTTGATTTTATAAACCCATTTCAAACCTATAATTCTCTGACCCTTCACTGGTTCTACCAGGCTCCAAGTTTGGTTTTGGTTAATCGAATCAATCTCTTCTCTCATTGCATTCATCCAATTTTTATCCTTTTCTGCTTCATCAAAATTCACCGGTTCCTCAACCCCTAACATACACACATCAGAATAATACATTTGAATGGGTTCAGTCTCATCATAAATCTCACTTAAGTTTCGCATTCTTACAGGTGTTTGTTGTTTACTTTCGGTTTCATCTTGTCTCATATCTTCCCTCTGCGGTATGAGTGTTGGAGAGACTTCTGACTCAACTTCATCATGCAGGTTTGTGCTCGACATTGGTTGCAGATTTTGTTCTATCTCCAAATGCTCTTCACCTGCTACATCAAGTATAACCTTGAAACCATTATCATTAGGGAAACTTACTGCTTGTCCACCTCTCTTGGTTGTCCAATCCCACACCCTGTCTTCTTCAAACACAACATCCCGGGTTACATGCACCTTATTTGTTGTAGGATCGTATGCCCGGTATGCTTTGGATCCTTCCTCATACCCAAAGAGTACCATTGGAACGCTTCTGTCATCAAGCTTGGAAATGTGACTGCTTATCTTCTTGACGTGTGCCACACACCCGAAAACCCGGAGATGTTGTACTCTTGGTTTTCTTTTGTACCAGGCCTCATAGGGTGTCATGTTCATTAGACTTTTGGTAGATGCCCGATTAAGAATATAAACAGCCGTGCTCACTGCTTCTCCCCAGAATTGAGCCGGGACTCTCATACTCTTCATCATGCTTCTTGCCATTGCCACAATAGTTTGATTTCGTCTCTCAACTACTCCATTCTGTTGTGGCGAGTATGGAGCCGTCATCTGCCTTTTAATCCCCATTTTCTTGCAATAATCCATGAACTCATTGGATTTGAATTCCCCTCCTCTATCAGACCGAAACATTCTCAGTTTTCTATTTTGTTCTACCTCAATACTCACCTTGATTTCTTTGAAAGCTGAGAATGCTTGATCTTTGTTCTTTAACAGCATTATCCACATGAATCTAGTGTGATCATCTACCAGTAAAAAGAAATACTTGTTACCGGCAGGAGTAGGAGGCAGAATGGGTCCACAGAGATCTCCATGGGTCAGTTCCAGTGCATCACTTGCTCTGAATTGTGTCATGTGTGGGAAAGGTAGCCGACGTTGCTTGCCAACTAAACACCCGTCACAGACTTGCTCAACTTGATCTATATGCGGTAACCCTTCTACCAGGTTCTCTTGGCCCATCTTCTTTAGAGTGTGAAAATTCAGATGCCCGAACCGCGCATGCCATCTCCAGGAATTTGATTCCCCATTTGCCAGTAAACACACAGGTTTTGCTATCACAAGGTTTAGAATATACAGTCTGTTCTTAGTTCTTTTCACTCGTATCAGGAGTTGTCCTTCACGGTCGAAAACTTGCAAGTTTCCACCCATTAGTTCAACTCTACAGCCATGTTCTTCAAGTTGGCCTAAACTGATGACATTTGTGGTCAGTTTTGGTATGTAATAGACATCAGTTAAAGCCCTATGTTCCCCAGTGCGTCCCTGGATAAGCACTGTCCCACAACCTCCTATGGGTACTTCAAAACCATCACCAAGTTTCACCCTTCCTCCAGTCGTTGTATCCAGACTTGTAAAATGCTCCAGGCATCCTGACATATGGTTACTGGCACCTGAATCCAGGTACCATGCTTTCATAGGGAGTGATGTACCTTCTCTGAAATGAAGCTTGCTAGACATCTCCGTACTGGCTTTAGTGCAGTCGATTTTCGTATTCTCACTTACTACCTCATGCATTAATAAAGCTGGTTCCTCATCTTCCTTCTCTATCACCAGTGCCTTCTCCCTTTTTGGTTTTCGACATTCAGACGCAAAATGCCCATAAATTGAGCAGTTAAAGCATTTTATTTTCGACTTGTCGAATTTCTTATACGGCTTATGTCCATTTTCTTGGCTATTCTTTTGTTTACTATTCGACACCTCCCCATTACCTTTTTCTTTTAAGGTGAGTGCCTCCCACTGTGCCCTAGTTAGCATCAGTTTTTCCTCTTCCTCCTCCTTGTGTTGTTGTCGCCCCTTCAAGCCTTCCTCAAACACCCGCAGCCGTCCAACTGCTTCTGCAGTGCTCATGGAGGATGTGTCTCCCCATTGCTCAATAGTACCTACAATAGGTAAAAACTTGTCGGGCACAGCACTAAACAGCCTTTCAACAACCACATCATCCTTCAACTCTACTCCCAAAGATCGGATCTCACCTACCATCCCGATCAGCCTCTGAGAAAACTCGACTATGCTTGTTGTGTCTGACATGATCATACGATCAAACTGTCGTTTCAAAACTTGTGCCCTTGCCTTCCTGACACGATCTTCACCCACAACCATCTGCTTAATCGTCTCCCACGCCTCTTTAGCAGTTTCCTTTTCTGCTATGGCCATCACAACAGAGTCCGGCACAGCCTGGGATATCGCAGCCATGGCTCCCTGGTCCTTCTCTTTGTCGACCAGTTCCTTTCCTTCTACTGCATCCCATACTCCTAGTGCCTTCAGTGCAATCTTCATTTTTACTGCCCAAAGTCCATAATTTGTATCGTTCAGCATTGGGTATTGAATCGGCACACCTCCCCCTCTGATCACCGATCTTACTTGTGTTTTCCCTTCGCTCGCATCTCCCATCTTTAGGATTTTGGCTCTGATACCAAATGTAATATTTCTACCAGTAAACAAATTACTTGAAAACACAGAGAATGAAAAGAGAGAGAGAACTTTTGTGGTGCAAAAATTGCATAGCACCATTTTCTGATTTTCTTCTTACTTATAATAGTTCTTGAAACAAACAAAGAAACTAATCTCCTAATACAACTATTGCTAAAAATGATACGTGGTTTCTTTTTCTCCACATATCAGAAAACAGAAAGAAATAAAAACCAATCTTAAATATAATTTTCTAAATCATCCATAGATAGTAACTGTTGCTCTGATATGGTAACAAATACTGATATCCTGCTATACAGCAAGATTACACCTAACACCCCTTGCATGTGAAATTCTTGATCCAATAGCTCCTCTTTTAAATAACTTTGCGAGCCCAAAATCTGCAATCTTTGGTTCAAAATCACTTCCCAAGAGAATATTCTCAGGCTTTACATCGCAATGTATGACCCATTCGAGACACTCTTCATGGAGATAAGCTAACCCTCTTGCCGTCCCTAGAGCAATTATGAACCTTTCTTTCCATCCAAGCACTTTTCTAGACTCATCTCTGATAAAGAGATGTTTGTCTAGTGAACCATTTTCAACATATTCAGAAACTAGAAGCCTATGCGGTCCCTCAAAACAAAATCCAAGTAATTTTACGAGATTCATGTGATAAATTCTGCTCATTGTACTCACCTCAGCCCAGAACTCTTCTTCTCCTTGAATCACTGCGATTGCTCTTTCATCTTCCAATTTTCCCTTGTACACTGTCCCCGAACCACCAATTCCGATCACTTCCTTAAAATTTTGAGTTGCCTTTCTTAGCTCTTTGAATGTGAACTTCCTAAATTGGCTGCCCATCAACTCATAGCCTTGTTCAGCTAATGACACATTTATCCCTCTTTTATATACAAAACACCAGCCTAATATCCCGAAAAGGATCTCTATCAATCCAAGTGCAGCAACAAACCCATAGTAATTGACCCAATTAATCTTTGATCCTTTTTTTGTATACAAATGAGAGAACCTACATCATCTACTTCACTGATATTATTGCAGATCAAGTGAAGTGCTTCGGGTTCTATAACCCTTGACATTCGAGCATTTTTTGGAACCTTAAAGTATGTGCTACCTTCCATTGATATAGAGGATTTTCCATTAAACAAAGCAATTTTGGTGTAGCATGTGCCTTTGCCATTGATGTATTGGATGGCTTGACATGTACACTTGCTTTTGCAAAGATTCTTGCAGTGATATAATGATACATTATTTACAAAATCAAGATCGTAACCCCAAAAATCACTATGTGGAAGCTTAACAAAGGTCGTGGAGTTAGGTTTATGGCAACTTATGTTGTATTTGGGTTTGCAACCTTTATTCCAATCACTTGGGTCGCTCGCTTCATAGTTAGAAGGGCAAGAACAAGTAACTCTAGACTGGGTATAGAGGCACAAACCATTCTTTCCGCATAGTCCGTGTACATGGCAAAGCCTATCAAATCCTATCCATGTCACAAGCCATGTGCCAGATGAATTATTTAAGCCATACAACCTTAGATTACTATCAGAATCAAGGGTTAGCCTCCTTATAATCCCCAAACCTTTATCAGATGCTTCAAATGAAAACCTATCACTTGCAGAGAATTTCCCAAATTCATCAAGAACTCCGTACCTGCTACTTTTATAAATTGTTCTACTATTTTGCCAAACATTATAGGCATTGGGATTGGGCCAGTATATGCTGAAAATTTCTGGCCCATCATATAACATTCGTAAAACATTATCATTATTAAAGTAAAGGCTATAGTAACCAGAATAGATAGATCCATTGTTCTTTGAGGAGAGAAGCTTTATGTTTCTTGTGATTGGTTGACCTACGAGAAGGGTGTCAGTAGGATAATCGAAGCTTTGCCATATGACAGTATTTTTAGAATCGGTCACAACTAGGTTGCCTGAGTCCAAAAGTTTAATTTGGTTGGCTTGACTTGAGTTTGCAATGTTCACAATCCACACTATGGAGTATGGACCCATCAATGTCAGTCAGGACCACCCTACCTTTTGAATGGTCTTGATTTGTAGATCAAGTGATTTTCTACCTATCTACAGGAATAGTAAAAAATTAGTAAAAAGTGATTAATTTGATCTACAAGTATAATTTCTTATGGAGACTACGCTATTTTCATAGTATGGACCAATCCGCGCTATGCATAGTACTATAGCCTCTCTCTTTTATCATTTATGGTTCTTTTGTTCTCTACCAATGAGTAGTTTAAATTTATTATTTTTTCTTTCATTTCAATCCAGGATAGAGACAAAAAGCAACGGATATTTCCCCCTCTAAAATTCATAATGTCATATTTACACCTCTAAATTTTGAAATTTACAAATTTGCTCAATTTATTTTATTTTCTATTAAAACTCACTTTAAGTACCCGTTTTTGAGGGATAAGAAATATGTATTTTCAAGATTTTTTGTGGGGTATACATGAAATTCCCCCCATTTTATATATTAAACCTCTACATTTATGGTTCTTTCATTTCAATTCTCCAGGATAGAGATAGAAAACTAAGGAAACTTGCTGCAAATGATCATCCCTTCAATGACCGGCCACTCGAGACGTTTGTGATGCCCCCGAGAAATGTAAGGGAGATGCGGCCCCGTGCTAGGTGGGCCCTTGTCAGATCCCAAAAGAAGCTTGAGCAGGCAGGTACTATGGTCAGTACCAAAAGGAAGAAAGAAGATGCCGATGCAAGTTGCGATCGAGTTAAAAACACCGAGGTGATGGCCTAAAAATATTTACACTCTTTCTTTTTGAATTGGATTCATGAAATAATGTTTTTAATTATTATGAATTGGTTGTTCGATACACCTCTTTTTATGGTGTATAGTTTTTGTTTTTTTTTCTCCCCGAACAATATATGTTGAACTTTAATGCATGAGAAACTTTTTTGGAAGATTTTGGTTTCATTTGATCTGGCCTATGTTTTTGATATGTTGGCTATCATGAAATACTTGTTTGTCTTATTTTTTAATATGTGGTTGTTTGTAAAGAGTGCAATTTAATTTTTGAAATTAGTGGGTGTTTGTCTTATTTTACGGGTTAATTAGTATCTTCACAGAAGTACTTGTTTCAACTTTTGTTGCAGGTTTGTGGTAGTGATTTTTGATACTGTTGATTCTTCCTAAGGAAATTTTTTTTAATGGTTATTTTTATTTGTTATTTTCATAATACTCACATTTCCCTCAATGGATGTTAGTGGTTGTTAGTGACAGGATAACATGGCATTTTTTGTTGTTCTTTTTGCTTGTTCTTGAGTTTGACTGTTAAGAAGACAAGATTTGTGCTTTCAATTCCTTTTGTTTTTCTTGGAAGTAAAATGTTTTTATGTGGAATCAAATGTAATTTGGTAAAGCACTAATTGCTAGGAGCTCAATATATATAGTCATGCAGAAGAGAATCTCATTTGATTGGCACTAATTGTTAGTCTAAAAGATATTTGAGGAGACTCCTTCCTATATGTAGGAGTAGGATTAGATTATTTTCCCTTTCTTTTCCAATTTGATTGTTGTGTTAGGTCTGTGTTCACGGAAAGAGATCACCTATTCCCAGTGTGGCTGACATGTGGATTCAGACGGGTTTATATATTTAAATATTTGATTTTAGTTTTGCTGCAGGTCCACGTGTCAGTGACTTAGGAACAGGAAAATCCTGCCCCCTAGGAGGCAGAGGATTCGGTTCCTGTGTTGACACTGAAGGATAGGCAAACGACAGTGCAATAGATACCACTCGAAGAGCTAAATAAAAAAACAGACTTCTAGATAAGATGCAAAATTTTTGGAGTGCGATAACAGAAACGACGGGACCAATTAACATTTGTTCTCCATTGGAAAGAATCGTGTTCATAGGTTTTGTTCCTTCAAAAGGTTCGTCTTAATTAATATTACCATACACAGCACAATTATATTGGCTAAAGAAAAAAAATAGTAGAGATCCAGATAAATACCAAAAATTGGGTAATACAAAAATTGACTGTTGGCTTGCTTAATAATTCTTTAAGATGAGAATATTTGAAGAAAATAAAAAGAGTATAGGAAAAAAAAAATACAAAAGCAATGAAAATGAGTCCTCACAAGCAAAGAAAATTATTTCCATTTATTATAAATGATATAATAAATTGGATAGTAAATTCATTTCTATCGAGGGTTTATGAGGGACTCCTAAATGTTCCTTGCTGGTGAAGGCTGCAAAATAATTGGAAAAGAGCTTATGTAGCAGCAACAAACAAGTAATATAAAAATGAAAGAAATGTTCATTAGTTGAGCAAGGAGCAATTTAATCAGTGACAAATCCTACTAAGGCTTATATATGATAACATAAAAGTATGAAAAAGTTTGAGGGCTCTAAAATCTAAATATTCAAATAACAATTTGAGTAAATGAGTTCATAACATTTTGAGCCGTAACTAGATTTCCTTCTCAACATAGCTCCTTCCCTCTCTCTCAGTACTACCTCTTCGAACAAGGAGGAGAATGAGAGAGAGGGAAGGAACCGGAGCTGAAAGTGTGGTATCGTCGGAGCTTAGAGCATAGAGTCTCATCTTGGTCGGAGCACGGTGGTGAGTAGTCCCGGTTGTCGTCAGAGCACGGCGGCGATCGAATAAGTGGATCCGATCGTGAAGCGAGGGAAAGAATTAGTGCCGAGCAGAGCCAATTGGAGCCGAGAGTACGGTATGTTGAAGCTCGGAATGTAGAGTTTTTATCTTGATCAGAGCGCGGCCGTTGAGTAGATCCGATCGTTGTCAGAGTGCAGCGGCGATCAAAGAAGCAAATCCGGTCGTGAAGCGAGATTGAAAATAAATTCTATAATTGAGTATGAATGTAAATATTTACTTTTATGTTATATGAGGAGATAAGAAATAAGATTTTGTAAATAATTTTTCTTATCAATATATTTGTTAGTGGTATTTTAACCACTGATCATCAAAACAAAAATATTCAAATAACAATAAAATTACGAACCTAATAATATTTATTGTAGAATTCCAATTTTAATGTCAGGGTAACCGCAACCATGATCACACGCATTACAACCTGATGAAATCAACCTAACCAGCAGCACATGAAGCAAATCACAATCTTCGATTTCCAACCATCGGCTTGCTTAATCATCTTTAAGCCAAAAAGTTATTTCCATTTATTACAAATCATATAATATATTGAATAGTAAGGGTCTACGAGGGGAGTCCTAAACGTTACCTGTGAGCGCAAGGTAGAATCTTCGAAGAAAGCTGCAAAGTAATTGGACAAGAGTTTATTTTAGCAGCAACAAACATGTAATATAAACTTGAAATGCTCACAGATCCTACCAAGGCTTATGATACGGAAAGTAAAAAAGTTCAGTGGTAACAAATTTAAATATTCAAATAATAATAAAATTACGAACCTGATTTGATTTAGGGCAGCCGAAATTAAATGGTTATTCCCCAATTATTAAAGTTAAGGCAGCCACAACCAGAAACACTCACACTCACTTTACAAGGTCCAGATGGAATCAACCCATCCGGCAAAAAATGAAGCGAAGGACACCTATAAATATCCAGTCTTCTCAACATATCCAGATGCCCTAGTCCGGTAATCAACTCCAGATATTTACACTGTAAAATCAATAATCCTTCAAGCTGGGAGGGCAGCTGCTCCAGATGCATAGTTCTGATCCTAGAACATTCAATGTAGAAGGACTTGAGAGTGTGAAGATTGCTGAATGGAAGGGATTCAATATAGCCACAATTTACTATCCAGAGTTCTTGAATTGACTTCAATAAAAATGGATCCCTCATCCATCCTGGTACTGTGGCAGAAGGATAACCTATTACTCGAAGTGTCTTGAGGTTAGGATGTAGCTGGAGACATTCTAACAAGGAAAAATGTACATCATCTGCACCAACTATCCCCTCCTCATAAGCTTCTGGTATGAGATCTAAATACAGGTCATCCTGCTGATATGTGTTATACAACACGTTAGCTTTATCCCAGCGTAAATCTAACTGCTCAAGTTTGCACTTATTACTCAGGTTAGCACGCTTGGCATCTTCTAAATTATTAACGTTCCTTAATCCTCCAATAGAGATATTTCCTTTAAGGTCCTTCATATCCTTTAACCAACCTATAGTTCTAACATTCCACTGCGTTGAAACTTTGGTTATTGACGGAAAATTAACAAGACCATGGGGGACATAATCCAAGAATTTACTGGAAATAGCTAATTCCAGTAAGTTAGTAAGTGAACATAGTGATTTTGGTAGCTCTTGAAGGCTGGCATCAGAAATACGTAGAAATTGTAAGTTAGCAAGATCACAAATATTTTCAGGTAAATATTCAAGAGAAGCGCACTCAAGTTCTAAAGCCAGTAGGTTGTAAAGCAGACCAATGGATAATGGTAACATTGTAAGATTTTTAGAACTAATACTTAGATAGGTAAGATGTTTCAACTCAGAAATGGAGTGAGGAACTTTTGTCAAACTATCCCATTTTAATATCAATACCCTGAGCACTTCAAATTTAGTGAGGTTACGTAAGGTTATGTCTTCCAAACAATCTTGACAAACTTCTGTCAACTCCAAGTTTAGGTTAATTGGCTGTGTACAGTTTGTACAATATTTGACCTCAACTACTCTGCGGTATTTTTGGATATCCATAAAAATAGTTCGTAAACCCTTCATTTTTTGTTCGGGAATTTGTAAATAAAATTCCATGAAACTGCTTACAAATAAATGGTATGCTTCTCGCAGAACAGTTCTCTTTTGAAAATCAAGTTGTTGATTGATCTCCACCGAGTAGTATTCATTCTCAGAAATAAGTCTAGCAAGATCATGGATTATATCATGCAACTGACAAAATTCTTGGGAATCATATGGGTCGAAATATGTAACATCAAGAAAGGACCTCTTTTCTAACTCATTATAATAATCAAAACCAATTTCCATGATGTTTCTATTGCTCTGGGACTCAACATACCCATGAGCAATCCACAAATTTATCAACTCTATATTTCGTAACTTGTAATCTTTTGGGTACATTGAACAAATTAAAAAACACGATTTAAGATGGGCAGGTAGATGCGCATAGCTAATATGAAGTGCTGGAAAAATCACTTCTTCTGATTCTTTTATTTCCCAAAGATCACTTTCTAGAATCTCCCTCCAAAACTCTTCATTAGCTTCTTCAAACCCAATAAGACTTGCAATTGACTTCACACCAATGGCAACCCACCATACTTTCTTATAATCTCCCTTCCCATATCTACCAAGTGTATTGGAATGGTGTCACTTGTACCACTAAATGCATAATGTTAAAACAACTGCCAGCTCGAATTGCATGATATTTGCAACATTTTCATTTCTAGTTGTCACGAGAATCCTAACCATCTTTGCTTCTTTAAAAGGAATTCGAAACAACTCCCAAAGCATTTTATTCTTATTCCACACATCATCTAGAACAAGCATAATTGTTTTTCCCTTCACAGTTTTGGCAAGTTCTTTTTGTAATGGGCTCAACTCACTCACGCCACAATTGGCTTCAGAGAATGATTCAATGGTTGCTTTGGTGAGTCTCTTGACATCAAATTCATCAGAGACACATACCCACCCATTTAAATCAAAGCACCGAGAAACCCTCTTATGTTTGTAGACAAGTTGGGCAATGGTGGTTTTTCCGAGCCCACCTTTGCCAACAATGGAAATGACCAAAAATGATTTTTCTTTTTTAGACAGTAAAAAATCAATGACCTTCGTTATTTCAGCTTTTCTACCAAAAATACTGGTCTCATCCACCATGTGACCCGTTGGGGTTGTAAATTTTTGTTGTTTGGATGCCTCACTCTATCACTCTCCCTTAATTGGAGAGCCTCACGATCATTCGCTATTTCATCAAATCGGTTTGTTATTTTGTTAAGCCGATCTACAGTTCCATTAGGAATTGGAACAATGTACTGTTCAAAAAGGAATTTATTAGATAAGCATATCAATTTTGCAATTTTTTAACTAATAATGATAATTAAGGACTCTGATATTAGATTTGAAAAGCTTATTATAAAAAAGTGACCACTTCAGTGGATACCAATCCGACGAAAAGAGAAAAATAATTGTATTTAGCAGTGTTGTAAATGACGGATGCAGTCGTTGGACGGATGAGATACCGCCAAACGATTAATCATTATGCGACCGATTAATCAGAATTATGCGGACAATTTAATATTTTTATTAAATTTATGTATAAATATCATAATTTTTAATTTTTTTTATTTAAATAATTAAACTTATCAAATAAACTTAATTTAACTTAGTTTTATTGTTATAACATAACACTACAGTTATTTCTTCTTAACACATAAGCATTTTACATGTGTAAGTAACACATTTATTTAATGAAAAAATATATTTGAAAAATATATTTTTTCAAATACAAATAACATATATATTATTTGAAAGAAATGAAACATTCCAACATAAAACATTAAATTTAGTTTATGATAACAACTTAATTTAATAAATGAACACGTTGTACTAATTGAAACAAATTAAATCAGTAAGTAAAAAAATATATATGGTATGTAAATAATAGAAGAATTAATCAATTTAATAGTAAGAAGAAAAAAAACATATATAAAGAATATTGGATATACATCCAAGCACAAATAACACTACAATACGTGATTTATAAATCTTATTATCATATCCTATCACCGGAAAAAAAAAATGTGGATATTAATATTCATTGGAATAAACGGAAATAAATGGGAATAAACAGGGAATTAAACGGTAAAATGACAGATTAATAAAAAAAACAGCCAATTAATCATTTTCATCCACAAATAGACATCCGTTAACTGTATTCATAACGGTTTGGCCGCCGTTAACAATTAAACGGCTGTTTAATCGGCCTTAACGGCCGTTTTTTACAACACTTGTATTTAGTAACACTATCCCAAGTAAGATCTTTTGAATTTCTATATGCACAAGGTACTCTCTTGTGAGAACCGGAAGCCTCAGAAGCCTTTCTTGCCTCTACTTGAACACGTGTGACCTCATACTGGTACTCGCTGAGCACATCCTCAGCATCATAAGCAACCTTCTTAAGCTCCTTGAGCCAGAGCTTGACAGAGAGGTCTCTGATCTCCCTCTCCTCAGCATCATACAACGTCGCCTTTATCCGCTCCAGAGTCCTCATGAGGCTCTCCAGATCCTTCACAACAGCACTGTTACGGTTAGAATTTGATGAAGAGGAAGAAGGAGCTTGTGCAGAGGCTGTAATTGATGGGAGCAAATTGATGCCTAGAGGGAGTAGAGAGGTTATCAAATTTCCTGCCATTTTGCTCTGTATATTTCTGTGGAGAGAAAGGAAAGAACCTTAGATCTGAGATGTAAAGATGTGAAATAAGAAATGAGTAAGCTCTTGGAAAGGTCTTGGAAATGAGCAAATCTGAGGAGGTAAGGTAAGCTCTTGGAAATGGCGTTGAGAAGATTTTGACAGTAGTCAATGTTTGATTCACGTTTTTTTCTTTTCTTTTCTTTTCTTTTTAACGAGTGGATGGATACTTTAGGTGGTGTGATGTTACTTATTAACTTGTCGAAATCTATGTAGTTGTAAAAATGAGATATGACAGAAGAGGGAATAAGATGTATCAGATGTAATTTTATGTTCATTCACATTGGTTGTCGATAGGGCTGCACAAAAAAAATTGTAGTTCGTGATTCGATTCGAGTTTAATTCGAAAAAGTTCCTAAAAAGTTCGATTCAAAATAGTCCAAAATTAATTCAAATCAAATTCAACTGGATCTGGTTCTTTCGAAGTAGGTTCGCAAACTATTCTAGTTCGAATCTTAAAGTAACGTGAACTGTTGATTTTCGCTGATAATAGTTCGAATCATGTTGTGGCTCTCTAGTTTACACGCTTCCCGGCCAAATCATAATTAATATCACCTACGGTACCTCTAATTTTGTTTATGGATCCTAACCATCCGATCTTCTTTGGCACGAATATTAAAGAATGCATGGTTTGTCCAGATTTAATCCGACGGTGCCAATCCAAACTCAAAATTTGATGTACTTCAGGGCATTTTACTGCCAAATTAAGCCTCTCTTTTTCTCTCAATTCTCAAACTACCTCACAATTTCACGCTCACTTTATCTCCTCAAACCTTTCTCTCTCTCGCTTTCACATTTCAATTTCTCAGTTCTTACCATCTGAATACAAAATTCTTTAGTCAATACCAAATGGAGCTCGGTAGGATTTCATTTTTTCAGACAAACAAGACAACTCCAGCCCCCATTCTCTCTCCTTCCAAGGCTCCTTTTCTGGTGCGCAAATTTCTCTTTAACTTGCTTTTTTTTCTTTTTTTCTTTTTCCTTCTCTCTTTTAGTACCTTTATTTTGCGTTAATGCTTGGTAATGATTAAAGAGGTTAGTGCATGAATCAATGTAGGGAAGCAATGCTAGGAAAAGCAGGGTGATTTGTTCAAAGGTAGTATTAAACTAAATTATCAAAATAAAGGTTGTATTAAACTATCAATTTGATTACCGATTGCAATCTTTGATATCTAGAGAGATTTCATGATGCAATAAAAAATTCAATGGCAAGGTAACCGGGTATTGTAACCGGTTACCTATTTGCTTTTTTTTTTTTCTTTAACTAGCAGTAACCGGATCATATAAAAATGTTTTGAGAATTGAATTTTTTTATTTTTTCAAAAATAAAAAAAAATTAATTATTTTCACTTTTTGATCCGAGATCAATAACTCAAATTCACTGCTAACTACCAATTTTTTAAAAAAAAAAAAAAAAGACAAAAGAGTATAAATTAAGAGTAAAGAGTATAAGGAGAAGGTAAGCTCTTGATAGCACAGTAGTCAATGCTTTTGAAATTTAAAAACTAATGACTAATTTAGGTAATAACAAAAGTATGCATGCATATGGAATATAATTTTTTGAAAAAAAAAATATTATTTTATCATTTTTTTTCTAACTTTCTATTACAAAACATGTTTTTATCTAGTACCTAATTAGTTAATGTGTTTAAATCCAATTAGTGTCCTACTCTAATCGAAATCCTGAATTCGGCTCTATATGACTATATGTAACACAACTGGCTCTATAATACAGCAAGAAAATAAATATGAGATTTTTATTAATGTGCTTATTGTACTAATCGGTGAATTCCTCGTTCGACAAATGTTATTTTTTTTCTTAATAATTGATTATTTGCATTTGAAAAAAAATACACAAGTGTTAATTGGGTTCATTGACTTTCGCAAATTGGTCTGAAATTTCGCATTCTGTGATTCCGTGCATTTTGTTCTTAAACATATTACTTTATATTCATATAATTGATGGAGTGAGTCTATGGTACTATGCATATCATGTGTTGATCCGTAATACGAGTTAATATTTCTATTTTCAAAATCTTAATAGTCGATCCGAACCGTTCAACATGATTTTCGTATGAATATCTACTTGTGGACCGAATTTTATATTTTTTAGAATTTTTTTACTATATTTTAAGATAGGTAGAAAATCACTTGATCTGAAAATTCTGGACCATCCAAAACAGTGATTTTCTGCCTATCTTAAAAAATAGCAAAAAAATTCTAAAATATATAAAATTTGGTCTGCAAGTACATATACATATGAAAATCATTTTGAACGGTTCAAATCGACTGTTAAGACTTTGAAAATAAAAATATTGATCCATATTACAAATTAAATCGTGATATGCATAGTATCATAGATTCATTCTAATTGATCTTAATATTAATATATTTGTTTTAATTTTTCATATGTTCATATTTATAAATTTTATTATTTTTTCATGTCTATATTTATACAGTAATTTACATATTTAAAATTCTGATAACGTCACTCTTTCTTTTCCTTTACTCTTTATTTCGAAGATTTTAATATATTTTTTGTTCTTCATTTATATAAATACCGTGGCAATGTGAGGAAGCAAGGTAAGCTCCTGGAAGTGGCGAGGATATTTGATATACTTTTAGGTGGAGGGGGATCACAAATAATTACCTTGTCAGAAGCAAGCTCTGCAGTCGTGAAAATGAGAAGTGAGTAAAAGGTAAGCTAAAAGAAGTTGCATGTACAAGACTTACAGAAAAGTAGTTCAATGCTTACTTTCGGTGGAGTGGGCTTACTTTCGGGTGGAGTGGGGATCGGATAGGGATCCAAATCTGCTGCGATTTTTTAGTTAGGAACAATAACCTATCATTTCTATTTTTATAAATTCGTGATTTTATATTAAAAGTTGCGTAAAAAGTTAAAAACTATATATATAAAGAGAGATTGTCCGTCATTTAAGATGGAGGACTTAATCTGGTGCCTGCCAAATTAAATGACGAGCTCTGCTTTTCAGCTCTGCCGTTTTATTTGGCGGACATGACATATTTCGAAATTCTTTGAAAAAGTGTCTTTTCAATTTATTTGTAGGAATGGAAAATTTTAATATAGAAATGAGAATTTCAATTTGTCAAAACAAAAGTAATTTAACTCAAGAGAAATTTTTGAATATAGGTGTTCGACAAAGGTCGAGAGTTCGATTTCCCCTCACAAATTCACAGCTTCTGTGAAGATTTTCAAAAAAAATAAAAAATAAAATAAAAGACGTAATACTAAAATTAGAATTAGATGTTGTTAATTCAATTATGCTTGTATAATTAATTTATGTGTTTGGTTAATTAATAATCATTTCCTATTTGGTTTTCCATTTAATTAATTTATTCTGTTTATTAAATGTTTTTAATTAATTTTATTTTTCCAATTAATTAATTCTTTTTTTTCTGACATCATTAAAATTACCAAGCTTATTAGATGTCAAATATTCATATTAGCTGAAATCTGTTTGTAAGGTGTTCAAAAAAAATTTGAAAAAAGAAGTTGAGCAAACTCAGCATTTGGAAAAAAAAAAAAAAAAAAAAAAAACAGAAGTACCAAAAGAAGTTTTTTTACCTACAAATTATATATAAAGAATGATAATATAACCTTAGTTGGGTGATAGAAATGGGAAAAAAAACTATGGCCCGAACAATGCATGGGTACCTATAAAGTTATTTTATCTAAGAATTCCCGTGGATAGCATGACTACCGAACAGGCCCTTAAAAGATTAACCACTACCGAACAGGCCCTTAAAAGATTAATTTGAATTGATGTACTAACAAGCGTACCCCGAATTTTTTTTCTTTCAGTTGAAGAGAGCACATTAGCATTTCACAACCCTATAGATTATAAACCTAGACTAAACAACTTCAGCCGAATTTTTTTTTTTTTACCATTAAAAAAAATGATATACCAGAATACCACAAAATTTGAGAAATTCTATTTTTAACACGGACATAATGTGAAATTGCGGTAAGAAATTAAGTTGTGTCTAATTTTTTTTTTTACCAAACCTGTTGTTTTGACTGAAATAGAGGATTTTGCTGGTCAGGAACTTTTGGGACCCCACCAAATTGAGCTGCATTATTCACTTAGAAAAATAAAAATTTGTTGTCGCAACTTCAAGTTGTGCACTTGTGCCTCCCCATTTTTGGATGCAATTTAAAGTAGTGGTCGTAGTAAAAATATAATTTTTATAAATTCGTGATTTGTTGGTTTATTGTTTTTGAATGGTAAAAATAAAATTTTCGGCAAACTCAGACACCTTAATTCAAAATACAATTTAAAAGACGGAAAAAAAAAATATAAAATAAAGAAAACGGACGACAAAGTAAGTAGACCAAAAGATAAAGGTCCCACCTACATGGAAGGTATTGAGTGAAGCATAAAAAAGGAAAATAACAGACCACAGTAGCAGGCCATCTGCTGACATGTAACGTATTAAAATTATGTATTACCAATGAAGACCACATAATATAGCAACTTACACTTTTATTTAGGTTCTAATAGCACCAAGCAGCATGAATCCTTCCACAAAATATGTCTACACAAAACTGGAATCAAGGTGAAGTTACCATCTTGTGCTGGGTCAGAAACATGATCACATCCCGAATCCAGGAAGAAACTAGATTTGAAATGAACCCCAAAAAAACCTTGCATTTGACAGATACTCTATAGGCTGGATCAAGCTCTGAACAATCAGAATCATCAGCTGGCTTCTCATGAGACAATCTCCAATCATTTGATTAACCAAGAGTATTAATTTTATTTAGTTTTAAGTAGTTGAAGTTACATGCTAGATGTTGCCATGCCACCAGCAGAGTGAGACCAGTATTCCTTGACAAGTTCCCGAAACAGTGATCCCTCTGTATTCATCAGCTTCATCGGCTCATCATATTCTACTAGTTTACCTACATAAAAAAAAAAAACTTGTTGATTAATAATAATAAAAAAAAAACTGTAAATAAGGACCTACCCAACCAGCCCAAAACCAATCTGGCCATCCTAAAATTTTTGGAAGTCTTAATAAACCTGAAGTGAACATGAGCAGAGAAATTTGACAAGCAAGTGGACTAAACCAATTAACTTGATTAGCCAGACAACAAAACAATTTGAAATCAGAATCACCTAGATCCATTTTTTTATTTCTCCTAATTTAAAACCAAACAACCGCCACAGTTACCACCACTAGCAATTATAACATCATAACACAGTCCAGCCTCAAATTTGGTAAATTTAAAATATGTGCTAACCATCACTAATGGCAAGGACCATGTTGCAATCCATGACAGTGGGGATGCGGTGTGCAACAGTTATGACGGTACAGTCTACGAACTCAGTTCGAATCGTTTTCTGAAGAATTGCATCTGTTGCATTGTCTATTGATGCAGTTGCTTCATCCAGCATCAGTATTCGGCTTCTTCTTAAAAGAGCTCTGCCAAGGCAAAACAGCTGCCTCTGGCCCATGCTCCAGTTCGAGCCTTCTTCTACAACTGCACGGCAGAAAAAAAAAATGCACTTCGCTAATATACCGATACAACTTCACAGTGAACTTATAATTCATAACTTTATGGCTGTCCTCTTTTGTATCGAAGCCAATAGAGTATTAATCATTATTTTTCCAAACCCCCCTTACATTGCTGCTTAAGCTTTAGAAGGAAACCACACAACACGAGGAACTCTAGAACCTCTTTTGTTTAAAGAAATATGGGGATAAATATTTCACATGAGGAACTATAGGTAGTTCAGTTTTGTAAAAGTGGCAAGTGACATTGAACCTTATTTTAGAAAAACACATTGAAATATTATAGAATTAGTACCTAGTGAATCCAAACCCTGCTCCTCCTGAACTGCTTCCCTAAGGTGGCATTTGTCAAGAACCTTCGAAAACAAAAACAGTAGATGAACATATGTTAGGAACATTTAAAACATAAGAAATAAAAGGGATCACCAACTTCAAACCAATTTATGCTCTATATGTATTCTGAGAGAACCCACGCGTAGCACTATTGATGGTCCAAAAGCATAGCAACAAGATTCACAAATAATTTGCAAAATTTTTGTTTTCAATACCTTCCAAAGATAAATTAAATAGTTTTTAGGAATGTTACAAATGATTTTCTGAAATATTTGTGAATTTCATGAAAATAACGTATTATTCTCATATTACTCACAATATTTTGTTTTCTTTCTAAAGACATCAATATTTTGGTATAATTATATGCAGCATAAAAAATTGAACTATTGTGAAATTGTATCAGTATTATGCCCATACAAGAATTTCAAATCTTTCCCAAATTATTCCCAAATTCCAAACTTGTTAGTGTGCCCAGAAAAACAAGTCCAGTCAAAAGTTTACCAGTAACAAAACCACAATCAACTTTAAAGTTCACTGAAACTTACCTCCCATATTTGCTGATCCGTGGATTGACCTAATGGATCCAAATTGTACCTGACTGACCCATGAAATAGGGTCGGATCTTGTGGGATAATACCAAACTGAGATCTCAAGTCATGCAATCCTATCTTTGTAATATCCAGTCCATCTATTACTATCTTTCCTCCTGCAGGCTCCACCAATCTAAACAAGGCACCAATTAAGGTTGTCTTTCCACTGCCAGTACGACCCACGATACCAATCTTGTGTCCGCCTTGAAAAGTACATGTTATGCCACGAAGCACAAGGGGCGTGTCAGGTCGGTACCTTATCTGTTGAAAAAAGAAAAAGTCTTAACAAGTCTTTAGAGATTGAAGAAACATGGTAGGATATCAGCTTGTGAAAAGTTCATTTTTGCAAATAAATCTTATATCATGCATGTGAGTTCTATTTAGTACGGGCCTAGAGATAACAATACCCTGGTTGGTATTAGTATAGGACTGGACTTTATGGTACTTACAATCCAAAATGGACAAATCCTATACTGAATAAATTAAAAAAAGATAAAGAGTGAGGCTATGGTACTATGCATAGCGCACTTAGGTCTGTACTATGGATGCATATTTCCATTTTCAAAGTCAAAACAGCCGATCCGCTCCGCTCAACATGATCTCCATGTGAAAATGTGCCGGATGAACTTTTAATTTTTTATAACTTTTTTGTTATTTTTTTAAATAGGTACAAAATCACTTTGATATAAAGATTCTAGACCATTCAAAAGTAGTGATTTTCTATCTATAAAAAAATAGTAAAAATATTCTAAAAATATAAAATTAGGTTTCAAGTACATTTATACGGACCAAAGTGCGATATGCATAGTACAGTAGACTCAAAAAAATAAAAGAAAAAAATACCAACTTGTTCAGCATAAAACTGGTACAGGTTTCTTTGTGGTCAAATAGATCTCACTATAAGCTTGATTTGATGTATCCTGATCCTAGGTTTAAATCCTTGATTGTAACTAACCAAGACATATCCTCAACCAAATGATGCAGAGACATGGCATGTTAAAATCTGGCCCTAAGTAAGGACCCATCGGGCTCAACTTGAACCTGAAAGAATTCTCAATCAACTTGGAACCTAACTGAATCTGAAATGACTCAAAATAATTTAAACCAACCCGACATAAATGTTTGCCACATATACATAATAGTCAGTATATGCTGGTACATGCCAGCATCAGAATGACCATTTTTTTCGAAAGGAAATAATAAAAAAAATAACCTTTAATTCTTGGATCTTGACTGTACCAATGCCCGGCCAATTAGGAGGAGGCCGGCTGTCCTCTATCACCTCTGGTGCCTCGCTTTCTATGTTCATGTACTGGTTCAGCCTCTCAACTGATATAATTAAATTTGAAATGTTGCATTGCCTTTGTATGGAGACAACGAACGAATTATTTAGAGAGAGGCCGTACGACAGTGCCATTCCCACAAACCCTGCATGCAAATTATTGCACATTATTTTAAAATGGAACGTGTGCACTAGGTCAAGGAAGATATCTCCATTTTATTTCTCGTAAAATATGTTCTCAGAAAACAATAAGAATGGGTTTTTGGAAACTCGCATAACTCTATTTGCGAAAGCACCTATTATAAATGGATAAGGAATCTAACAGTATCCCATTTGGTTTCTAGAATTTTTACTAAGATTGTCACACTTTCATGGTTACTTTAATTTTTAATTATCATTTCATACATCAACTATGCATCTTTTTTAAAAGAATGTTAACTCCAATTTATAAATGTACTGATACCATCAGGGGTTTGAACAAATAAGAAAATAATTCTACGAATAGAAGGAGAATAATTCATTTAGAGGAGAGAAACACTTTTCTTGGCCTCAATATCAGGTCTTGATAATAAAATGTTAGTTTATCGAATATGGGCTAAGCAGTTATTTTTAACATTTAATATGCTCATGTCTTATGGCTTTGTTATTTAAATTACCACAAATCTCTGGTAACAAGAGTCCTTCACCCATCAGCAAATTACATTAAACGGAAAAAAAAAAAAAAGGAATGTACCAGCGCCAAATGTTCCACGAGGAAGCATTGCCATGACAAGTGCTGATGAGGCTAAAATGGCAGCACTCATGGTCTCTAGCCGTTGGATCAGCCACTCTGTCGAGCTAAAATTATGCAGATAAGGGCTTGCATTTCTGTCTATTAGCTCGAGGTATTTTGCAAAGAAACGGTCTTCCTCCTCAAATGCCCTTACAGTAATTGCACCAGCAATTGACTCTGATAAGTGGTTAGCCACGAGAGATTTTGTGGTACCATTTATTCGCATTAGTTCCTTTGCTGAAGCTAGGTAGTATCTCTACATTTAAACCAATGTTAAAAGTAATTGACCAACATTGTATGAAACAAGGATCTCTAAATTTCAACCAGTGAACAATGACATACCCTCTAACAAGTCAACAATGGTTTGATGGATCATATGGTGGAATGGTATAATTAACAAGAAGGTAATGATAGATAGTAGATAAAAAAATATATTAAATAAAGAAGACAATAATTCTAAATGATAGAAAAGAATCTGTGTATTATAGAGATGGCAACCTTTTGGGACCAAAAAACTTTTAATTTCATAACTTAAACTTGGGGAATTTACTAAAATTTTATTTGACCATATCTTGATGTTAAGACCCAATTATGCTCTGAAGCAGTGTTGTAAACAACGGTATGTGGTCGTCGGACGGATAGGGTACCGCCAAGCGATTAATCGGCCATAATCGGAAATAATCGGCCGATTAGTCGGGAAAATCTGTGACGGTTTGGTCACCGCCAACGACTAATCGGCCTAAACGGACGTTTTTTACAACACTGCTCTAAAGGAGGCCACGTTCGCATCAGTTAAAACAAATTAACCAAAGAGCAAAATGGATTAGTTTAACTGAAAAATGCAATATAATATAACTTTGATCTTACAATGAAATGATCCAACAATGCAAGTACTAACAAATACAGTACCTTCTAGTAAAACACATGATATACAAAGAGCTTTTTATAGTGTACCTGTATTCGAATGGCCAAAACAATCATCAATACCGAGACAAATAAAACTTGCCATGTAACAACAGCCAATACGCCAAGATTGCTATATACATTCAAAGTAGAACTTGCAGCCCAAACAAAGGCAAATGGCACATCCAAGTCTAGAATAGTAAGGTCAGAAGAAACCTACACATCAAACAAATACTTCAGTTACAAATACAAAATCAATAGAATGACACCTGCTACATCAACTAACTACTACTTTATTGGCTATGCTTGATATTTAAATCTCAACAAAACAAAGACAACCATTAATAATAATAAGAACAAGACTATCAAAAGAAATATTTGTCTGACCCGGATAAGAATTCTACCAAGAGGGGTAGAATCGTAAAATCCCATTGGTGCACGAAAGAGTGATCCAAGCAACTTGGAGAACAACGCCTTGGATGCCTCTAATCCAAGGACAACCATCAAGAGAGACCTGAAGAACAATATGAAAATTGCCCCAAATCCAATTCCCAAATAAACCAAAATTAATTTCAGTGTGCCAACATTTGGGTTCTGGACATTCGCAGCCATCCATGTGTTTTGCAAAATTTGCCCTGCAACAAAAATTGCATGTGCCAGAACTGCAAGGGAATAATACAAGTATCCCTTACTCTGTTCCAAATATTGCATGTACGGTTTTAGACCTGTATTACCCCTCTCTCTCTCCTCTTTCTTTATCAATTGATCAGATCCACCTCCTGACAACTTTAAATTTTCTTTCTCGAGCACATTCTTAATGGTTCCGCCATCAATTTTAATTATCTCATCGCTGTTGATGGTTTCATTTTTATTATTTTGAGGGACCATGTTGTTTAGTTTCTCTATTCCAACAGTCTCTTTGTCTGCATGAACTAGATCCTGGAACTCCTTGCATGATGCAAATAACTCGTAAAAAGAGGCAGAGCGTAAAATTTCTCCATCTGACATTAACTGCACGACAGATAGTTGTTAAAATTGGTCTAATCTTTTTCATTAGAAACTAATTTGAATAATTGTGAGAAATAGGGAGTGATAATTACCATGACCCTATCAAATGTGGGTAAGAAATCAATTTGGTGAGTAACTAAAAGAACTGTCTTGTTTGCAAGAGCTCCCATTACATATTCCTGAAAAAGAATTAGAAAAGAATAAATAAACAGAAATCCAAACCAAAATTCATGCTAATCCCATAGGTACAGAGGATAGAGAACTCAGTAAAATTTATTCTATGCTAGAAAGCAGAAGAGAAAAAATGGATATAGTCAATTATAGTCATTTAATAAAGGAACATGAGATAAGAATGGCTTCTGGACGAATAATTGCTTAAATTGGGTTATAAACACTTTTTTTTCTAAATGCTTACATTAAACAAACTGCTAGCAGTCTGCGCATCAACTGCACTAAAGGGGTCATCAAGGAGGTATATATCTGCATTCTGGTACAATGCACGAGCCAGCTGAACACGTTGCTTCTGACCCCCACTCAAATTGACGCCTCTTTCTCCTATTTGAGTTCGGTCCCCAAAGGGGAGCATTTCAAGGTCTTTGACCAATGAGCACCTCTCTAGTGTTTCTTGGTACCTGTTGAAAATGAAATAAAATAAATTCTCTGGTGAAAGTTTTGGTGTTACTCGTGTATGCTGATCTAATATGGCATTCAAAGAAGATCATAATTATATTGCCTTTTCTTATTCATGGGAGACCCGAAAAGGATGTTCTCTTGCACCATTCCGGTTTGGATCCATGCATTCTGAGACACATAGGCTATACTTCCACAAACTTGGATCTACATTTAACCAATTCAATTATCAGTAAGGATGTAGATTAACTGTTTTAGTTATAGATTTGTGTCTAATTCTGTCTCAACTCTCAACAAATGGTTTCAGTCTTTGAAAAAACAAATGCAAGTAATTGACCTATATAAGGAAATTATTACCGTTCCATGAGTCTTGGGGACTTCACCAAGAACAGCTGCCAGCAGAGTCGATTTTCCTGACCCAACCTCACCACAAATTGCCACCTTCTCCCCGGCCTTCACCACCAAGCTCACATTCCTCAAAGTGGGCCTTGAAAGATTCTCATCCCAAGAGAAATCACATGACTCCATCACCACCGGTTTCTCCATACTCGCAAAAACATCCTTCCTCCATTTTTTCAGTTTGCAACTCAGGAGCCTCCAAGAACGTTGCAATCCGTGCAAATGCAACTTTTGCCTGGATCACAACCCCAATCACATCTGGTATCTGGCGTACTGGAGTTTGTACCAGGCGAAGAGTCGCGACAAAGGTGAAGACATTGCTCGGCTCTAGTGGTATCCCCAAAAGATAACATGCCAAGAATGTGGCTGCTGAGACAATTACAGGGGAAGACCAAAAGAGGAAAGTGTTGTATGCTTTACGCAATTGAAAGGCCTTTATCCAAACATATTCCTTTTGCCTGAGTTTTTCAATCTCCTTTCGAAAATGCCCCTCCCATGCATAGAGCTTTATTACCTTCATGTTCGCCAAGGATTCTGACATGGCCTTTAGCCTCTTGTCCTGTGCCTCCATCAGCCTTGTTTGAAATTTGCGTTGTAAATTTGCCAAAGGAGCATTACAAGCAACCGTTAGAATTATCACGACCATCGACGAAATGGTTGCTAGACCAACAGCTTTGTAAAGGATCACCAAAGCAATGCATAGTTGCAAGCCTGTTGTCCAAGTTTGGTGGAACCAATATGGGAACTCCCCTATTCGGTACGCATCAACCGCCACATAGTTCATAATTTCTCCAGAAGAATGGGTCAGTTTGGCTAAATTGGACAACCTCTGTTGCTTTTTATATATAGCAGCAGATAGTAAAGACCTAACTTGTAGACCTAGCCTTTTTGTCCTAAAGTACCATTGCCTTTGTGAAAGGGACTCTGTGCATTTAGCAAAGAACAAACCCACAGCTAAAACATAACCTTCATATTTAAATGCCTCTTGACCCAATGACACCTTAATAAATGCATTTAGGATCATGGGACCTGCAGACAGAGTAAGAACCTTAAGCAATGCAAAAATGCCCGAAACAAATATTTCTCCTTTGTGGCACGAAACAATTGTCCAAAAGATCGATGGCGATGAAGACTTTTGTTTGCTTGTTTGCTTTTTATGGTTTAATTTATCTAAGAAAATGGTGTATTGGGTTCCTGCCCGGTCTATTTCCCCTAGTTGAGGTATGTCTCTCTCTTCCAAAGGTTTCTCATACCCCTTCTTCATTAATGGGTTCAACCACCAAAAGGACATTATGCTAAAAAACCCAGCATTTGACAGAAGTGTAACATTTGATGTTTGGTCCAATGGAACTGAAATAATATCACTATTAAGAGGCTGGTACAGATATCCATTACTGGTTTCTTCTTCATCTCTAGAATTGTATACTGCACAAACAACCCACAGAAGTGCACCCGGTAGAGTTAAGATATCTAAAAATGCATCAGCAGTTAACTTCTTTTCTTTTAGAAGATAAGTGATCGAAGAACCGCATATGAGCCCAGCAAATGTGGTTGGTAATATGGACCAAATTTTGAGATATCTAAACCTACAGGTGAAGAACAAGCTCAAAAGGAGTTCGTACAAACCCAGAGATAGCATTGCAAGCCACCAATGTGCCGCATAATAGGTTATAGATCTCTTAGTAAAATTCTCTAACAACATGTATACTCCGAGGCTGAGATAAACAAATGCAAGAACACCATTAAAGGTAGCAGAGAGTAAATGGATGGGTGACGAGAGCCTAAAAAGCCTTCCAACTCGGACATTTGCTTTGCTTATTCTCAGAATTAGATTGATTAGAAGCAAAACAGAGAGCACGGAACTAACTAACAGCACTATTATATGGTTTATGCAAGTAGAAGAGTCCAAAATTTCAGCGAGGAGACATGCACTATCCCCATAGGCACACACAGCAGTGCCACAGAAACCAGTTATTGAACCTAAAAGATTAAGAATAGATTGAAGTATTTTAGAAAAGCATTAAACAAAGAGCTCCAAAGATAAAAAAGAACTTTAATTTGGCTCTTACTTGCACGAAAAACCATCTTGCGTGAACCGGAATTATGCACTTGAGATTGAATAGCTGCTTCCTTCAAATTATGCAAGTAAAGAAGTAAAAAAAGTTTCAAATGGAGTACAATGAAAACTTAGATAGTAACATAAAAACTAATCATAGCAAGAAATGAGATCATATCCATCTTTTTTAGAGAGGCTGTTGGAAACATTAAAGGAGATCTCTAGCAAAGCATATTGGAACTTCGCAAATTATGCCCTCCTTTTTTTTCTCTTTTTATCTTCTAGGTTAGTTTAGGGCGTTGGTATATTGTACCAACAGCCATCTTTTCATTCCTTCTTATCTCCAACAGCTCTTTAGCCTTGACTTTGTATAAAAGCAAATAGATAGGTGATTGTAAGATATGAAAAATGTTCAATAAAGAAAATAATCAATTCAATTCAATCAAATTAATATGTTATCATAGCAGATTTAGTTTATCAATATCAGAGAGGAAAACAAAAAGTTAAGAAAGATGGTGCAAATCTAGTACTCAGCCAGAGGTAACGATTCTCAAGACGGTACCAGCAAACAAACAAATAACAAAACTGCTGGATCTAATCCGTCAATTTTCATTCACCATGGAAGCTCGAGATTTAAGTAAAAATAACAAGGAATCAATGAGATACACTCACTGCAATCGAAATGTACATGAAAAGGAGAAATGCTGGTTCTTCTATCATTGTCTCATAGCAGCTCGAATGAACGAAAGAGAAGCGCTTAGCGAGACATCAGACAAGCCCGCGCAATCCTCGTGGCGAACCGACAAGGAGTACCGGCGGATCCGGTCGGGGTCGAGTTTGCCAGGAATCGACCCGCCGCGGAGTCGGCCGGTTCGAAAGGCCGCTGACCGGGCTCTTGCCATCTTAGATCGAGGCCATACTCGCCGAAAAGAAGGAGACATTCCCAAGGGAGAAGATTGCGAGCGAGAATGTTTAAACCGTTCCGCTGCTGCTCATCCTTCAATTTCAGTCTCCCCCAGTCGCTTTAAGATCCGTGCACATCGTTTTAATATCCGTGCGCGTCGCTTTAATATCCGTGAGCACGGATATAAAGAAGATCGGACGGTTATAGAACCCATCGGACCCGGACCCCAGCTCGTCCCAATGGAGATCACCAATTCGAGGCTGAAGGGTTCAAGACTGCCACAAGTCAAGAGCGGGACTGGACAAACTAAAACTGGAGAGAATGCATTGTTTGTCTCCTTCAAGCGACGAAAAATGGAGGCCGCCATTTTCGCTAAGAAGGGTCAATTCAACGAGATTGTTTATATATAGAAATTATTATTAAATAATGAAGAAAAACAGAAAGAGCTTGATTTATTGTATTAATTCGATATATCCAAAACAAATCAGGATCCAAAATTTACTCTTTCTGTTTCAGAATAAATTCCAGCACTCTTTCTGTAACAAAAATTTCAGCCACTATTTCATAAGGAATAAGATTTGGTCCAAATGGCTTTGGACCGGATACCGTCCAAAGCTACTAAAAATCGTACGATTAAAGTTCCAACAGTCGATCTGAACTGCTCAACATGATTTCCATATTAAAATGTGCTTAGAGATCAAATTTTATATTTTTTAAAAATTGTTTACTTTTTTTTAGATACGTACAACACTGTTTTTTAACGGTCCAAAAACATTGATTTTGTATTTATCTAAAAAAATAGTAAAAAATTTCCAAAAAATATAAAATTTGGTCTCTGAGCACATTTTAATATGAAAATCATGTTGAGCGGTTTAGATCGACTATTCGAACTTTAATCATACGATTTTTAGAGACTTTAGACAGTGTCCGGTCCAAAGCCATTTGGACCAAACCTCATCCCATTTCATAAATAACTGAACCATTTTCTATTTCAAAATAATCCAACTACTCTTCAGAAAAAATAGTTCAGAAAAATAAAAGAATTGGCTCCAAAGTTTTGGATCCGGAATTTTTTTTATACCATCTAATGTCAATATGTCGTTAAAAACTCTAACACTTTTTATGTTTTCCTTCATATATTATTGAATAATAATTTTTATAACTAAAAAATTATCCAATTCAAGAGCGAGCAAGACTCGGAAGAAAATGCATTTAAGCGATCATTTAAGTAATGCTTCTACTATAAGATTGACTAATATGATTTCGGTAGCACTTCGGCTGAAGTGTTACCAACTCAAATTTTAAAATTTTATATTCGAAATTTCGAACTAAGTAGCTCAGTAAATTGGTTATATATTGAACTTGTAGAATACCAATTTTTACTATTTTTTATAATTTATGAAAGATGGCAAAAATAGTCTAAAATATTGGCAATTTTATTTTATTTTTAAGCTCAATATGGAGAACAAAATATTTGTTTGTAATTCAATATGGTGTTTCATTAAAGGACAAAATACATTGAAATTAATTGTCATTCCATGAGAGAAAAAAATAAGAATATATACCAAGAAACAACTTACTGATATTATTCACAAAAGCCTTCGGTACTAAAAGTTTTGAAAAAAATTATACACAAATTAGGCTCTTTTAAGCTATACGCATCTAAACTTGAGATAAAATGTTGAAATTATGAAAAGAGATCTTTAACATAGCCTATTGAAACTTTTCCTATATATTGTACCCTCCTCTTTTTATCTTAAAAATGTTGAAAAATATGAAAAGAGATCTTTAAGATAGCATATTAAAACTTCTGCAAATTTTACCCTTCTCTTTTTATCTTATAAGTATGTTTACTGGCCATACCGTTGGTATATTGTACCAACAACCATCTTTTCATTCCTTTTATCTCCAACGGCTCTTATTTATCCTTGACTTTGTATAAAAGCTAATAGATGAGTGATTGTAAGATATGAAAATCAAATAAAATAATAAATTAAATCAAATAATATAGGCCAAACAACATCTCAAATAGAGATGCCACAATAAAAGCAAAGAAAAGAATCTTTTTGTGCCCGAGTGCCTAATAATTGAATCTTAATTTATTGGTGTGGGGTTACAAGTAGCTCATAGAAGAATAACTAGCATCCTGCATGCGTTCCAATGAAAACATATTATAAGAGAAATAATTCGTACAATATAACATATTTAATAAAAAAAAATTAGACATAAATAACAAATAACATTTATATATTCTTTTAATCTTTTTAATATATTTTTATAAAAAAAAAAACTCATACAAAATGACATATTGAATGACAAATAACATTACTTAAATGATATAATAAAAATTAGAAAGAAATGATAAAGACATAACTAATTAATTATCAATCAATTTAAAATTTCTTAACATTTAAAAAATAGAAAGAAATCATTATCATTTAGAAATATGATACAGTTTGCATGTGGAGAGTATGTGTAGCGAGTACATATATATCTAAATAAATTTAGTCTTCTACACGTAAAAAAACATCAAAGAAATCCATACAATCAGAATATTTAACATGAGGGTTAATATTCAATAAGAGTTTCATATTTTAATTCAAGCCATTAATGAATTAGACATCTATGTGCTTAATATAAGAATGGAGGTAGTTTCAAGCATATGAAAGAAAACAAAATGAATATGCATTAAAAATGTATGAAGATTGATAACCTTTGAAGATACCAAACAACTCCAAAGACTTCTTCTTTCACAAATCAACCAAATTTAAGCAGCCAAAATAATTTAGAAAAAAAAATAAACGAGCTACTTGTATTTATATATAACATATTATTTGGAAGGAAAAATTATCATTATACGCATATGCAAGAGCAGAGCATACTATCAGTAATCAACAGTGAAGTAATACAACATCCCTTAAAGACGATCTAATAAGTAAGCATGTGAAACTCTGTAGAGAAATGATAATAAGGATATAAAACAAATTTGGCTCTTTCAAACTTCTGTAAAATTTAGTCTCAGTTCTGAAAAGAGAAATAACATAATTTTGAAACTTTCACATGCCATAAACTAATTACCTGAAACTTTGAAGCTATCAGAGCAATGTCGTCATTCCTCTCTCCCCTCTCGCTTGCTCTATTTATCGTTTTACAAAAAAATTATTCTTTTTCTCTGAGAACACTGATTAGGCAGTATCGAAGAGAACAGTGTAGGTCCGATGCCCGTTGGATCTATTTTTGGATTCAACGAGCTTCATGACCGTCTAATTCATCTTAGATCTGTGCATACGAAAATAAAAAGACAAGCACGAAATTTAAAGTATTACACACGAATCATAAAGCAGATTGAATGGTGATTAAACCCATCGAACCAAAATAGATCCGTCGGCATCGGACCTACTCCCAATTGAGTATCGAAGAGAGAACAAACTAAAAGAGCTAGCGCCTCACTAGGGGTGCGTATCCTCTGAGATATCTCAATTTTTGCATGACCGACGTGTTCGGTGCCTATTCGGGGAATGTAGGGGGGGCAGTATTATTGGAGCTTTGAGATTTGTGTACAACGTATTTGAACGATTGAGATATTCCAAAAGTCACGCAAAGTTTGAGATATCCCAGAGGATGCGAATTCCCACAGTAGTCGGTAGACAGAGTCACAGAGATTTATTAAATTAATTATTTATGCAAAGCAGGTAGTTACAGAGTTCGTCACAGCTCACGTCTTTTGACCTGACAGCGACAGCGTCAAAACACTTTTTTACAAGTGTCCGTCTCACCTTCACGCTTCACCGTATGATTACTATCAAAGGTATTATATTTTTCCTATTTTTTTTTTTTTACTTCTATTTTTCCTATGCAAAACAACCTTTAACTTTTCGACTATTTTTCCTATTTCTTTTGAATTCTTGTGCATATAACCTCTAACTTTTCGACTATGCAAAACAACCTTTGACTTTCCAACTTTCATTTGTCCCTTTCAAAATGCAAAAGTCGAATTAAATGATCGGTTACGGATTTTCTAAAAGTTATACATATTTAGTTAGTGACACGCAGTTTTCTATGGTTCCAAAAAGTTATAAACAAGGTTAAAATAATAAATTCAAACGGTTGAAACCAATGTATTTTAGTGATATATTTGAGTAAAACTAAGGTGTTATTAAGTTCATCAAGTTTCTTTGTAAACTTAACTCTAAAATTTATCAGATTGATTTCAAATGATGCATCTGAATTATTGAAACTCATCTATCTTACGAGTGATTTGTCTAAATGCAAAAAAAAAATAACTTTTGAATTATTTGGTATAAAGTCAAGATGTGAAAATTTGAAGGTCCATAAATTAATTTTAATGTATTTATTTTTAATGTTTTTTTACCACTTGACTCAATACAAAATTAATTTGAAAACTTAAAAAATTGTATGTAGACCCATCATTCGTAAGGTAGATAGATTTCAATGGCGGATTCGTCATTTGAAATCAATCCAATATATTTTAGAGTTGAGTTCACAAAAAGACTTGGTGAACTTAGGAACACCCAGTTCTATTGTGTGTGTGGGGGGTGGGGGGATACATATATGAATATATATGTATACATATATCATATATATATATATATATAGATGTATATGTGTGTGTACCAAAAATATTATTAACGAGATTTTTTTATATGGTCATGTTAGGTTTTGAAGATGAACATCAGTTTAGTTTACGGAATAAATTAATAAAGTTGACAATTTCAAAATTCTTATCAATTTGTAATGAACGGTCTGGATTCAAATTCAAATTTTGAATTACTTCAAACGATATGAATTTACCTATTTATATCGCCTGATCTCGGTTAAGATTTGAATTTGTTGTTCTTGTTTTTTTTTAAAAAAAATAAGAGTTTTTGCTGATTTCGATTTAATGACTAATACATAAATTAATTATTTTTGGTGGATATTACAGTGTTGTGGTGTAGTGGTTTGGGTATCCAGTTCCTTTTTTTTTTATTAAGTTAATAATTATGTCACATCTCTTTTATTAAGTTAATAATCAGGTCACATCTCTTTTTATTAAGTTAATAATCAGGCCACATCTTTGACGCATTACACCGAGATAAGACATCAACAAGTAGTCGACAAAGAATATTAAACTGTGCATATGGTCATGGGATGGAGAAAAGTTTAATTTATTTCGTAAGCTAACCTGACGTCCATCTTCAAAACCTAACATGGCCGTTCTGTAACGTTTGTCTCCGGAAGAAATTGAGTTTTTCGAAGGGTCATCTGATTTATGCCGTTAGGCAACAGTTAAATAAGAGAGGGTACGCAACGCAAATTAATATTAGCTCTGAGACAACTTTTATTTATGTGATTTTGGTAGGCGTGTAAACATACACCCATATCTATCTGTTGAACCCTAAAAATATGAGAAATGAAAAAAAAACAATTAAAGAAGAAATTAATAGAAGAATGGAGGAGTACAAAATTAAAATGGAGGGGATTAATAATTCTTTAAATCACAAAATTGAGAAGAAGCTGCTCACGGTTTTTGAAATAATTAAAATGGAGAAACAAGATTGATTTGGGCTGTTGCATAGGCCTAACCAAATAAAGACAAACAAACGAAGTTTGAAGAATGGAAACGGGCCGGCCCGTAATCAATGTAAAACTCATTCTAAAATTTTAAAATACCCGTTTTATTTTTTATTAAAAGTATGTAAAGTCCATTGAATTTAAATTTGAATACGAAGAGTTCTTCTACCGTCCAATTCGTTTGTATTGCATTGAGATTTGTGCGCATCGCATCAATATTCGTGTTGATCTAACTTGCACGAATCTTAAAGCAATTTCAATCAGCGCATATCGCATTAAGATCTGTGTATATCGCTTTAATATATGTGCATTTTTGCACAAAATTCGTGCTAATCTTGTGTGCACAAATCTAAAAGCAGTTTAGATGGTGGATGAACTGTTCATATTCAAACTTGAATCCGATGAGATTTATATGCTTTTAATAAATGGTAAAATGAGTATTTTATAAATTTAGAGTGAGTTTTAATATAAAAGACAATAAAATAGATAAATTTGTAAGTTTTTGAAATTTAGAAAGAGAAATACGTAATTTCAAATTTTATAGAGCAAAATACGTAATTTTGAAGTTTTTGTGGGTTGCACGTGAAATTCCCCTTATAAAATTATAATTTTTTTCCCTGTTTAAAAGTTTTCAATTAATTTTCATTGTTTCTTTAAGTTATTATCAATAAAAAAATTATCATTAGCACAAAGTTTTATTAAAAGAAAAATTAGAAGACCCCAAAATAATTCCAACAAAACAACTCAATAATTATTTCAAAATATTCTCATAATCATTTAATCATTTGCGTATATAGTTCGCCGTGGTATGAGTTTACAAAATATATAGCAACTTGCCGTACTTCATATATATAACAACAACTACAACTTGTTATACATTTACAAAATATATAGCAACTTACTCGACCTCATATATATATATATATATATATATATATATATATAACAACAACTTGTCATACAATCATTGGTATGGAAAGTTAATGAAAAATTTGAATAATGACAACTTATGAGATTACAACAAGCTCATATAACAACTTGTATGTAATAAAGTCAGATCTTCAATCATCAGGGGCGGACCCAGCATAGTCCAGGAGGGGGCAGCCGCCCCCCTCTGTTTTTTGAGTTTTAGTGGAGATTTATCGGTTCCGACTGGCTTTGCCCCCCCCGGAAATTTTTTTGCCCTCCTCTGAATGTTTAATTGATAATTCGGGTTAAATTTATAGTTAAAATTAAAATAAATTTCTTGAAATATGATTGATAATTATAATTATAAGCAGAACATCATAAATTACAAGTCAGAGCATTATAAAGTATAAGTTAAAATATTATTGTTTATCAAATACCTAATTAGTTAATGGGTTTAAATCTGATTAGCTATTTAAACCTGATTCGATAATTTTTTGCCCCCTCCTGACGAAAATCCTGGATCCGCCCCTGTCAATCATGATTGGCTAATTGAATATAATCCTGCGAATTGTGCCCCAACTTAGAGTATCTGAGCTAAAATCTCAGCTTGAAATCGTGACAAACCAGCCCGAGTTAGTCCGCGAGCTGACGAGCTGGCTCGCTGGGTTTGGATGGATCCTGTTTTAAGAAAAAAATAAATTCTACAATTTTTTTGGATTGCACTAGTGGAAAAACCACTTTCTGTGTCGCCCTATTAGTGCTGGTTAATAGTGTTAGGCGATACAATAACTCATCTGTATCGGTAATAATTAAAAAGCGATACTAAAAACTTTTCTGTATCGGTTATAATAAAGGCCGACACCGATTAGTATCAGTTTTTAGTTAAATAGCCGACACAAATATTTTGTATTGGTTCTTAGTAAAAAAACCCGATACAAATAGTTAAGAATCTGTGTCGGCTCTTAGTAAAGAACTGACACAAAAAATATTTGTATCGGATTGTTGTATTAAACCGAGACAGATGTGTATCGGCTAATATTAGGACCGATACAGATTATTTTTTAGTGTCGTTTTTTTTAAATTAACCGATACAGATAATTCATCTCTTCATTATAATCACAACAGCGCGAATTAAAGCTAGGTATTGGAGGTCTCAACTAAATTAGCTGTTCTTCTCTCTGTGTTCTCTAATTTATGATCTGAGTTAGCTACATATTTAGATTTCGTTTTTGATTATCAAGAGGAGGTGGCATTCCTAGTTGATCAAAGAGGGAAGCACTTCATCACTTGAGCATACCTTAAATTAGCTAGGTATGCATGTATTAATTGTCCGAATTTAATATTATTCTCTAAAAATTAGGTATCCTTTAAGCTTGATTGGATTATTATTTGTCTTTCTCTTTTGAATCTGTTTTGATGGTGCTATTTGAAACAAATAATTTCTACTCTAACTACCAATAATTTGCAAAATGGAAATTTTAATGCATAATGTAAACCCTAAACACTATTGGAAAATTTTATGTATGGTATTGTGAAGATTTTTCATGAATTTATGATCATATATGTAACCCTAAATGATTATTTTACAAAATTTCATGCATGTAACCCTAAAAAATATTAATAAAATTATGCATGTAAATAATTAGGGTTATATTGGCTAATCATGTTGATTTAGCAAATTCATGCATGTTGCTTGTTATTAAATTAGTGGAGATTGTAGATCCGGCATATTTTTTGTGATTTATATAGGGTAGTGGTTTTGTAGATTCTGCGCACTATTATCTTCTCATCTTGTGCAACGATCTCTTCATCTCACTCGATCCGACATCTACACAAATTGTAAGTACAGCCTAAAACTCATATTTAATTTGTAATTTGTGCATGGATTTGTATCTTGATATATATAACAGTATGCATGTAGTTAATTAGGTGTATCTATACTAGGTAGAGTACTGTCCTATGAGCCACAACCGAATTAATTAATGCATTTAGGTCATGATACCCGTTCAAAATTAATCCATTTGGGATTAATTTTGAATAGTCCCCGTTTTGTGTCTGCTCTTTGAATACTCTGTCTCAATTAGGATGTAACCAACTGATGTGTATTTTGGGTATAAAATTAAATGGTCTATTTCATACACTATTGCTTTAAAATTTATAAGAACCCTAAATACGCAAAGTAGATTGAATTGCAAACGCACAATCTATCATTGTAGTAATTATGGGTGTTGATCCAAAGGCTAAGGCAATTATAATTTTTACTAAATTAATTAATCCTAAATTAAATGCAAATAAGTAAGTTGGGGGAGGGGTTTGTTGCAAATCTCAAAATTGTTGGGTTCAATACCTAGAAGGAGTTGCTTTGTAACTAGAACTAAATTAAGATCAAAATGAGAAAATAAGGTTGTGAATAAGTTAACGAAGTCTAAGGGCATTTGGTCTACAATTCCTTAGTTAATTCAATGCTTAGTTAATTCTCTTGATTCATGCTTTGTTTTGATGGGAGTTCCAACCAAGTTGGCCTATTTCTACTTAGAATCAATACTTTTCATGTTTCAAGCCTATTATGTTAGTTTATCTCGTCTTAGGACTGTCACTACCTAATAGGTTTATTTAATTGAAGGCTAAATACTCCATTAATTCGTACTGATTACTAAATATACTCTAAGTATCCCGATTGTGAAGTACTCGTAAATTGGTTTTCCACAACTTTCCATGTTCAATCTTTAGTTCTTGTGGTCAGGAGTAGACTTGATTTGGTCCATCTAATCTATTGTCCCTAAGGTTATTTGTGTACAAGACTCAGTTTTATCAATGACTTAAACACCCTTGAAGACAAGAGGGCTGTCACTACCTCCGTAAGGTGTGGTTTCAAAAACACGAATCACGCATAACTCACAAATATATATAATAAGAACTAAACATCAATCCAAAACAATCATCATATAAGAAAATATTCCAAGCAATTAAATTAACACAAGTTCATGATCGCGACCTAAGCCCCTAGAAGAGAGATTAGCCACTCATGTTTGCAAAAACAAAAACATTCATGATGAAGAATTCAATTAACTAAGCAATTAAACTAAGTAAATAACAGGAAAATAGAATACAACAATTCCCAAGTTATGCTTCAGTTCTTCCTTGCCAAGTGATGTCTCCTTATTTTATCTAGATTGCGGCCCTATTTTACACCAAAACACGTGCCTTAAAACCTATAAATGTGGACTTTTTACTTATTTATCGATAGAATGTGGTACTGCTATGTTTTGTTTGTTGTTTTGCAGAAAAGGGCGAAAAATGGATCTGACAACACTCCATACGGTCCGTACGTAATTCTATACGGACCGTATAAGATCAGCCCAACCACACAGAAGACTCCACAACAGAGGCAACGAGTCTCCAAGTCAAGACACGGGCATACGGTCCGTATGGACTATCATACGGACCGTATAGGCAGTTTCAGAAAAACCAGGCTGGATTGGAAACATAGATGGCTGGACAAACCAAAAAGGCATCTCTTTAATCCGCGATCCTGGGCATTAAAGGGAGTATCTGGAGACAGAAAAATGGACCTTTCTTTCTATTATTGTTATCATTTGAATTGTGGTTCTTGGAGGGAGAGAGAAGGCTTGGAGAAGAAGAATAGAAGAGAAAAGCGCGAGCTTGCAACGGATCTTCGAATTCTCCACTGTTTTATCATGCTTTCCTTTATCTCTCTTTACTGTTGTTATTTTATGAACATGAGTAACTAATCTTCTTAGTTTCTAGGGTTAAGATGTAGTTTCTTGTTTGGTTTTGTTACATGTTACTTGGATTATGTGTTGAATATTGTGTTTTTATCTTGTTGTGTAGTATTTCGATTGCTTTGTTTGTACTTGCTTGAATTGATTAGTCATCCCGTTAAATGAATGCGCACATCTAAGTGTTAGGAGCCAAGTCTATGACATTTAATTCAACCAAATAAAGTATATGAAGTAGGTTTGTGACTCGAAAGGTGAAACCAAGGAGTACCCAAAAGGTGAAACTTTCCTCGAGGCGAAAGTCCTTGGATACTTTTAGTAAACCAACAAATGACTTAGATAACTTAGGCCAAAATGCGAAAGTTGAGGTTTAACGCGTCTAAGAGGGGAGTAGTTGAGTCCGGTAATCGGGTTTTAAGTCAAAATGTGAAAGTTGAGGTTAGGAACTTAGATCTGGTCGATAGAAACCCTAAACATTCGTATCAACACAGAAACAGTGATTGCAACATTAACTCAGGGGTCCATATGGACCGTATAGGATTCTATACGGGCCGTATGCCTTGGGGCCGAACAAAAACAAAGTCTGAAACCCTGGAAACACCTTTTTATTAATTGAAAACCACTTTTAATCTCTTTTATTGCATTTAATATTGTCTTTTGATCAGTAGAAAATTAGAACAAACCCCAATCTAATTTCTCTCACTTCTAGAATTTTAAGTGATTTTAGGATAAGTCCGGTTGTTTTCTTACTGTCCCTGTGGATACGATACCCAGCTATACCCATCGTCAGTTGTACGCTTGCAACATATTTTAGGTATTCTAGTTATTAAAAGCCTACACGCTTTGGAGCGAACACCAAGCGTCCTTGAACAGTCCTCTAATCCGCTTCGCCTTAGAACACTTCAGAGATGATGGAGATGGAGAATTAGGGGTTTGAGAAGAAATTGGATTATGATCTATGGTGGGATTGATACCCTCTCCTAGTGTCTCTTGCCTCTTTTATAATCAAATTTCATGATTGGAAACAATTAGGCGAGATCTGAAATAAATCGGACGAAGATTGCTTCATTAAAGCTGGATTTTTACCATTTTTGGGCATTGGTGCGGCCAAGTGTGCGGCCTGGGGTAGGGGCACAAAATTCCTGCACTTGTGAAATCTTAGTTTGTGCGTCCTAGGAAGGCCGCACGTCAGGCCGCGATTTCCTCTGTTTTGGCTGAATTTACCTCTTTGTGTTGTGTGTGTTCGCACCAGAAATGCACTCCCAAGTTTCAGTACAGCAAGCTGTACCTTTTAAAACTCGAGTTCTACCTCTGGTCGGGACTGTAAGTGCACAGTACCTACCGTTGGTATAGTCGGGTATCGTATCCACAGGGACGGAATAAAACAACCGGACTTTACTTAAATTTACTAAATTTCTAGAAGTGAAGAAAGGTTGAATTGGTGGTTGTTTATATTAAACTACTGATCAATAACAATATTAAAACAATTAAAACAAGATTAAAAATTGTTTTTCAGATTATAAAAAGGGTTTCCAGGGTGTCAGATTTCGTATCTGCCTGGCCCCAGGGTATACGGCCCGTATAGAATCCTATACGGTCCATATAGGCCCCCGAGTGAATACTGCAGCCACTGTTTCTGTGTTGGTGCTTTTGCCTAGGGTTTCCATCGACCAGGTCTAAGTTCCTCACCTCAGCGTTCGCAATTTTGGCTTAGAACCCGATTTACCGGACTCAACTACTCCCCTCTTAGATGCGTTAACCCTCAACTTTCGTAATTTTGGACTAAGTTATCTAAGTCACTTGTTGGTTTACTAAAGGTATCCAAGGAATTTCGCCTCGAGGAAAGTTTCCCTTTCAGTACTCCTTGATCCGTAGATCTACCTCATATACTTGGTTCAGTTGGATTAAGTATCATAGACTTGGTTCCTAACAATTAGACGTGCGCATTCATCTAACGGGATGACTAATCAAACTCAAGCAAGCAAAACCAAGCAATTAAAATACTACACAACAAGACGAAAACTAAGCATTCAACACATAATCAAGTAGCGTACAAGTAAAACCAAACGTCAACTACATCTTAACCCTAGAAACAATGAAATTAGCTACTCATGTTCTCAAAAGAAAGCACAATAAAAGTTATGAAAGAGTTCATAGAAAAACTATAGAAAATTCGAAGATCCGTTGCAAAACTTCTTCTTCTTCTCCTCCAAGTTGTTTTCTCTCCTCCAAGCACCCAGAATCAGTCCAAAAGATCCCTTCTGATCTGGAATGATCCGCCTTAATGCTCCAAATCGCGTATTGAAAGCCTTCCTTTTCAGTCCCCCCAGCTGTCTCTATTTCCAATTCCAGCCTGGGTTTCCGAAATAGCTTGTACGGTCCGTATGAAAATTCTATACGGACCGTATACTTGTGTTTTGCCTTGGAGAATTGTTGCCTCTAACATGGAACCTTCTGTGGTTTTGGGCTGATCTTGTACGGGCCGTATGGACACCTGTACGGGCCGTATGGAGAGGTGTCAGGCCCAGAATTTCGCCTGTTTCCTGCAAAACGACAAACAAAACATAGCAGTACCACATTCTAATGATAACTAAGTAAAAATGTCCATATTTGTAGGCTTTAAAGCACAGGTTTTGGTACAAATCAGGGTCGTAATTTAGGCAAAATAAGGAGGTATCAGTGTGCCCAGGTGTGCGTTCTATGGGGGCCGCACCAATCAAAATTCGATCACTTGAGAGATTGTGCAGCCTAGGGAGGCTGCATTTTCCCCTGACTCGCAATTTCTTCAGTAGGATCGATGTTGGGACTTCAAGGGTAGTTGTGCGGCCGCACATAGTGCCCCAGAGACCGCATAAGAGGTTGAAAAGCTCCAAAATTGAAATCAAAATAAACTGGAAGCAGTAACTTGGTTCTTTGGTATAATTCTAATTAAATTAAACTAAAATGCATGGGAATTGGTTATAAATTCAGAGTAAAACCCGTGTTAAAAGTATATATAATTGAGGCTTATCAGTGTCGCGCCGTCATCCACTTCCAGAAGCCTAAGAAGTAGACTTGGTCTGATCGGACGCAGGAAGTGTTAATTCAGCACAAGTTGTATTTATGTTTGTATCTTATGTTCCAGATATATTTTTAAATTCAATTAACTTATATTGTGAACCATTTTTCTTAGATGAATTTTTAAATTATGTTCGATCCGATTATAAAACTTGATAATTATTACACGACTGATATATCACAATTACTATATAATTATTACAGACTTTCAAATAATACTACTTCTGAGAACCAGTACCGAAGTTACATGGAACAAAATTATTGTCTTTGTCTGGTTCAGTCGCAGCATTTTTCTTTCTTTTGACCTCACAGGTACGAGTCGCACCAGGCAAAGAGACAGTCCTACCAGTATTTTTCTTTGGATTGATCAGGTTTATTTTTATGTAAAGGCTTTCCGCAAAATCATCATCGTTATTGACTTGGATTGACCTACGGTATGCTAAATCCCTTTTACAAATACTGTCCTTTCCAATACAAAAAGAAAACAACTTCTGAGATTTCTCTTTTCCACCATCGGACGATTGATTTGATGTGTTTTTGCTCATCGTTTTCACCTAAAAAAACCAACATCATAAATAACAGATAAAATAATAATACAATAAAAAAACCAACATGCATATAATAATACAGTCTACAGCATCCAAGCAATAAAACGTTCTGCAACGCAAAGTCGAACAACACAACATAACATCAAATACTACAAACTTACTCTTCTAACACAAAATACTTCAAATACATCCCTAAAATAACAAACTAAAATTCGGACTATGAATTGGTAGTCTTGAAACTCTCTCCCTTAGTCTTCATAGGTCGACAGCTACACTTAACACACTCCCACTCTTCGAAACGAATGTCATTTGTCATATCTGCATCCTTATCGAGGCATTTGGGGTGAATTCTGATGCCACAAAGAGGACACCATAATATGTCATCAATGTCTCCCTTGACACGACATGCGGCGCACATTTTCCATTCAGGTGGAGGGTCGATATCGGGAAACGTATCCTCAAACACTTTTCTAGTCTTCAGATCATCGATGTTCATCATGTCTTCAACCTCGTCCAAAATTGATCGGCTAAGGTTCTACGAGCATTGCATTTGGACTATTTTCCTTCGTAGTAGAGTTCAGGTTTTGGTGCCATAGTACAGCTAGGGTTTCAAATGAGGATGATGGATTAAACAGTTTCTAACATTTGTTGTTTATTTACTAATTTCTGACATGTTTATTTAATTGGCTGAATTAATTAAAAAAATATACTTCGGTCACTATTGAGAACACTGTTGATCGCAATCGCCTCAGAATCACCTAAAAAATCACTTTAGAGCACTGTTTGAGAGCTGAGGACGGTTTGGATGAAGAATGATTGAATTGTGGTGAGACAAGAGAGAGAAAATAGTATTTTATAGGGCAGTTAGCAAACTGCCCCACTGTGGGGCGGTTTGATGCTCAGGGTAGACCGCCCCTCAGTGAGGCAGTTTGGTCAACTTTGAATTCTTTTTTGTAAACCTGATTATTATTAATAATTTTTATTTATGTATGGTTACGTAAAAAAATGGGGAAGATATAGAAGCGTGGGAGACCGAACATTTTCTTATAATATTAGACTATATATAACACAAGTTGGTATGGAAAGTCAAATATATATTCGATTATGACTTGTTAATCAAGCAAGTTGTTATAACAATGGATCGATAACTTATCATATAAAAACTTAATATAACAGCTTGTCATTCGTTGATATGGAAAGTCAAATCTTCAATCATGACTTGCTAATTGAATTTTAATCCTTTCTAATTTTCGATTATTACTCTCCAATACTTCGTTGACATAGACCCTTTCGTTACTTGTGGATTAGTTCCCTACCTGCTAGCACGTTGAACTACTTTGACCCTTTCGTTACTTGTGGATTAGTTAATTCCCTCCAAGTATCTCTTATATATTGATTGAAACTTCGATGAGGCTTTTCATCTTACGTCGAGAACACTACGTTCGACAGCCAGACGTACTTAATTTGTAACTTAATTTGTAGGAGCTCCGGTACCTGTCCTTAGGGGCGGAACCAAGGCTGGAGTCAGCTTAGGCCCTGAACCCTTCTTAGTCTAGAAAATATATAAATTTTTTTCAGAAAATATACAGAATTTCTTTTTTTTTAGTTATGGGCTCTTGGCACCTCCTAAATTATTTATGGGCCCTTGACACTCCCTAAATTTTTTGGAATGACATTCTCTGCGGAGCTTTTACCTGCGGAGGTCGTGTGGTTCTTTTAATCTGGTCCGTTCATTTTGATCGGTTGGACCAAATAAAATTATGGCACGAATCTCAAAGAAAAAATAACATTGTCACCTCCATCATCCCGAGCAGTACTCACGGCTGAGAGTAAATCTGGACCGTCCGATCAGCTCCGCACCGCAAACCTCCGCAGAGGATACTAGTCCAGATTTTTTTTACTTATGGGCCCTAAATTATTTATGCCCCCTTAGTTTTTATTCCTGGTTCCGCCACTGTTTGTCCTTTTGACTTGCGGAGTAACCACACGGAACAAGCTCATCATCATGCAAGTACATGTTTCGATTAGGAACAAGCTCATCATCAAGTTCTTTCATATGCTTAACTTTAAAATATATTATAATTATTTCAAATCTTTAAAACTGATCTACTTTACGAATTGTACATTTACATGTCAAATTTTATAAAATTTCGTCTTAATCACTAATACAAAAACAGGATTTTAAACTGGTCAGAGGATTTTGAAGATGATAAATATTTACTTGTTATCTGATTTGAAAATATGAAATGATTTATGTTTCAAATTTATCTTGAACACTCATATTTTTAATAACATGCATGTTTTATATCTATTGAAAGTTGAAACACTTATTTTGAATAACAAAATTTGGATTTGCTGAATATCTTCTATCCATTGAAACCAATGCACTGATAAAGTTAGGTGGAATTTGAAACATTTAAACCTTTTTACTGCAAGTGTCTCTTCACTCTGTCTGAAACTTTAATTTGAAACGACATCTCTTCTCTCTCTCTCTAGTTTTTCTTACAGTTAATGCATCACTATTTCTAAGAATTAAAAAATAATCACAACTAAAAAGTAAATCGATGAGTTTAGAGTTTGACACGCGAGATGTTAACAAAGTTCGGAAAAACAAAGGCCTACGACTCCGGTGTGTAGCAACCACTTCTCGGTGCGTCTTTCTACTACCCAATTTAGAAATGATTACAACTTGTGAACCGGTGAGCCCCTACAACCAATGGGAAGTCACACGGCCAACTAGAATGAAGAGCGAAGTCTTCGTGAAAATATTCGCCAGAGAAACACTCAAAATCTCACTCTAGCCTAATATAACTTAAGATTGATGAAGTAGATTTGAGGTTGTTTGATAGGTTTGAAGTTTAAATGCTCTCACAACAATGGTATAACGTAAGCTCACAGAAAAACAGATGTTGAGAATTGTTGAGTATTTTAAGAATACAAAATTGTGCTTAGTTTATACTCCTTTATCTTTTAAATTTATAAACCTTGATACTCAATGAAATGGTTGATTGCAAGCGCGCAATCCGATCAAAGTAGTACTTGTGGTGTCGAACCGCAGAGAGTACGTTTAAGACTTAGTTTAAACTCTTGAAATTAATTTCAGAAAAAAAAAATAAAGTAAAGTGCAATAAAGTAAATGGGGAGTTGTTCTAATAGTCCCTAATTTTTGGGTTCAATACTCGAAAGAAAGGAGATTTAAATAATTAAAGTAAACAAAAGAAAGAAAAATTGGTTTGCTTTCAAGTTGAGGAGAACTAGGGGCATTCGGTCTACAATCTCTTGATAATTCTATCTAATCGGTATTTGTTTAAATTTATGTATGATTTGACGAGGTTTCTAACCTAAGATGTTAAAAAGTGTCACTTTCGTGAATTAATAACGTGCCTAGATAATTCGGACTTCACGATTAAGTCCCTCACCTTGGCTATCTAGGTTATGAAGCTCTTGTTAGTCTCTCCTCTCCTCGAGTATTGGTACTTCACGATTAAGTCCATCATACTAATATTCGATTTGATTTGAGAAATCCTAATTAGGGTTTAACTTCACCGTTAAGTCCTTCATCAAGTTTCTAATCTTAATTTCTGTAGTTCCGGCTTGGATTACAAATTAGTTAAATCCTAATCCAAACCTAGGGTATTTGCATTCATAATTTGGTACTATCCTATTGATCCTAGTCAATTTTGGTTCTTTCGAATCCAAAATGGGATAACTACAATTCAAGTACTAATTATGTAATTAACACAAATGATAAATCACAGAAAATAACGATCAAATCCCAATAAACAATCACAATAAAAATAAATAACCGAATAAGATAAAATTAAACAAGTTCATGCATTGACCTAAATCCTAGAGAGAGAACTACTCCCTCTTGGAAAGATCCAATACAAAGTTTGGCAAAGTAAAAAGAAATCGAATAAAGAAATGATTACACCCCTTAAAAATCTCAAACTTGCCGAAATCTTGCTTAGATCTTCTTCTTCTTCCTTGAAAAGCTTCCGGAACACTAAGAATTTCTACAGGTTGATTGCCAAAGAATATGAAAATGGACATGCACCAAGGATGTAGAGAGCGAGAGAGATTGATTGATGATATCTTCCTTCTTTTTATAGCAAGATATCATGCCTAATTTAGAGGCATGAATCTAGGGCTAGTGGGGTTAGTGGGTGCTCTCCTTCCAATGTTTTTCAGATAAGCATGTCTAATTTTGGTAGTTAAAACACGTCCTTGGTGTGCTAAAAATAGAACCCGTCCCGGAAATGTGAAATTCTGGTTATCTGCGGGTTCAGTGCGTCCGCACTGTGTCCACTTTCCTTATTTAACTCCCTGTAAAATCCTGTGTAATTCTCTGAGTGCGTCCGCACTGGATTTGGATGCGGATGAAGGAGCCACACTCTTGAATTCTTGTGTTATTCCGAAATTTCTCTAAGTACTGACTGCGTGTGTCCGACCCGCACTAGATTGTGAGTGTGGACGCATTACACTAGGACTTTTCTTCTGTGAAGGGCTGAAATGCTGGAAAATATTCTAAGTGTTGAGTGCGGGTGGATGACCCGCATTGGCCTGTGAGTGCGGACGCATTATGCTCGGACTTTTCATCTGTGAAGTCTGAGTTGCTGAAAATTTGGCTAAGTACGGAGTGCGTCTGCATTGAGAGGTATTTTCTTCATTTTTCATCTTTTCCTACATTTTAAAACCAAACAACTGCAGTAACTTGATTCTAGGTGTATTCTATTCGCTTTATATTCAAAATACGAGATATTTAGTGTTATTTTATGATAAAAACTAGTCAGAATGTGTATATAATTTATGCTTATCAAAATCTCCCAAGCTTGAACCTTGCTTGTCCCCAAGCAATCTAAACTTTGAACACAATTCGATCTCTAATGTAAGCCCATATCAAGTATATATTTCGAAAAATTTGTATGATCTTGCCAAAATTTAAAAAACTTAATGTAAATTTTCTACAAATCTAAAGTACAACCCTTGGTAAATCATGCTTCACCCCACAACTCGATTACTCTAACTTTTATTTCCTTAAAGATTTAGAATTTGTAAATTTTGGTAATCCAAATTCATCATGAAAAATTCTTATTTGCGAAAATTCTTTAAAAAATCCTCCAAGCTTGAACTTTAGTTGGGTTAGAAAAATCACAGACTTCATGTGTTGGTCTATGTAAAAATTTATTACTTGGATAACTTTTTGAGCTCAAAGGTATCATTTCAGATTGTGCCAGTACTTTTTTTTTTTTTTTCTAATTTTGGGAGATTTTTCGAGCTGAAAGGCATTAAGTCGGATTGTGCCAGTAATCATTTTTCTATCTCCATCTTTTTCCTTTTTTTATTTTTTTTATTTTTCTAAAGGATATATATTTTTTTATTTTCAACACATACCATGAATGCACACATCCTTAGGTATTAAATCATACCTTCGGATATTCCGATCTTTCGAAATTCGTTTTCTACATATAAGTTGCAATTTTCTAAATAAATTTAAATCCCTAAATTTTCAATTTCTAAAATCTTTATTTTCACAAAGTTTTTCGCCAAATTACGTGGTTATTTCAAATTGATTCAAGGGTTTTACAAAAACGATGTTAAAATTTGCATAAAAATCTTTAATTTTTGACAATCACTCAAATTTTTCAAAATCTTTATTTTGCCAACTTTTAACACAAAAATAAACATGATTTTATACTTTATGTATTTTCAAACATCTAAGTTCAATTATGCAAGACTCTATTTTTCATAACTTGGTAAACATCTTGACAAGTTCATAATTTCAACCATTTAAGTTCAAAATTACGAATCCTATTCATGGTCAAGTAAAAATTCAAGTTATAAAATCCTAAATTTGAAAAAAATTTAAATCTAAAATTCTAAATGCAAGATACAATTTCTTTTATCAACCCCCCCAAGCTTAAACAAAGCATTGTCCCCAATGCTATCATCTAAACCAAGAAAGAAAAATAGAAGAAAAATTAAACTAAGTAAAAATAAAGTGCAAAAATTAGAGAGAAACAATAAAACCTTGGGTTGCCTCCTAAGAAGTGCTCTATTTTACGTCGTGAGCTCGACACCATTCGAGCTTGTCATGGTGGTTGAAAGGGCATCCTCCGCAACTTGCACCTTTTTGATCGACTTTCTCCTTAGATTTCTTCTTGTTCCTATTCACAAGTTGTTCCATCGAGTTCATGTATATTTCTTTTAGGAAACAAGTTTGTTTCTCCTTGTCGATATCTCGTGGTTTGTCCATTTCAGATGTTACCACCGACTTCTTTTTCGTGTTTTCTCTATTCACCTGAGAATTTTCTATCATGCAAACTAAATTTTCATTATGAGGTTTTAATGGTTTATGAAATCTTTCTTTCTTCGTCCCAACGGAGAAAGAAAGTTCACCTTTCTTGACATTTATGCATGCACCCGCCGTTGCCAATAAAGCTCTACCCAAAAGGACCATTGGTTGGGCATCCTTTTAATGACAACAAAATCAGCAGGAATTTTAATCTTTCCAATTCTTACTTCAACATTTTTGAAAATACCGAGAGGAAATCGTTCGCTCCCATCGGCAAGAGCTAATATCATATGGGTTGGTACCAATTTATTGCTATCAAGTTTGTCATAAACCGATTTAGGCATGAGACTTACACTTGGTCCTAAATCATACATTGTATTTTCAATTTTAATTGTGTCTATAGAGCAAGGTATAGAGAAACTACAGGGATCCTTCAATTTGGTTGGTAAACTAAACGAAAAGATTGTGTTGCATTTTTCGTTTGATACCACAAATTTACTATCTTCAATTGGAGGGACTACCTCGGAAATTGGGATAGCAATATTTGATTTATTTGTGTGGTCTACAAAATTATCAACCTTTTTGTCTAATTTATACTTTAATAATCTTTGAGAAAAGAGCACAAACCTGAATGGAGGAATATACTTAGCGATTTTAGCTTGTTTTACCTTTTCCAATTCCGGCTTGGTTTCATTTAGAGGAGTTGAAGCGTTGTGTATCTCATTTGGAGGTTGTTTGTGTTCTTTTTCATCTCTCACCGTCACGGCATTCACATATTCTCTCGGATTGATGTCCGGTTTGTCCGGTAGTGTGCCTTGTGGTCGGAATGACAAAGATGCTTGTTGTGCTACTTGTGTCTCTAACATCATCGTCTTCGTATCTAAGAACTCAACCTTTTGTTTCAACTCCCTAAGATCTTTTGAGATGTCGGTATTGATGTTTCTTTGGCATTCGATGTACTCCTTTTGAGAGAGTGCCATATCTTCAATCATCTTTTCTAATTTGGAATTTTGAGAAGAACCTTGGTAGGAGTTTTGGCTTAAGTGGTATTGGTTGGAAGTACTTTGGAATTGGTTGGGGATGTCATTTTCGGTTCTCCATTTGAAGTTTGGATGGTTGCACCTTGTGTTAGGATTATATGAATTTGAATTGGAATTATCATTTTGCCTAACTTTATTGTAGATCGGATCATTCCTATTATCACCTTGATTATAAAACATCGTGTTTGCTTGCTCGACTTTCTCCCCTTCGATAAGGTTTTGGCAATCGACGGTGATATGAGTCGCCTCTCCACATATGCCGCATGGAGCCTTTTTCGTCACGGATTTGGCGTTTTGCATTTGTGCCATTTGATGTTGTAAGACCTCCATTTGTGCTTTCAAGACGGTATCCTCGTCAACCTTCATGACTCCCGGTGTGTTTTGGGCTCGTCCCACTCGCTCGGCCGTCCACTCCCTTTGGTTTATCGCTATGTCCTCAATCATTGCCATGGCTTGTGCCGGATTCAATCGTGACATGTTTCCTCCTGCAGTTGAATTTAAATGAGTTTTAGTGGCTATAATGCAACCTCCATAGAAAAATTGAAAAAACAACCACATGTCAAGGCCATGGTTAGGGCACAACCGTTGGAGCTCCGCCATGCCTCAGTTAGAGACTCCTCATCGGATTGCTTGAACGTCGTGATCTTTGTCCGGAAATGTTGGGTTTTGGATGGAGGAAAGTATTTTCCTAGGAATAACTTCTTCATGTCATCCCATGTGTCGATGTCGTCTCGGTTGACTGTTCTTAGCCATGTTCTTGCATTGTCTCGGAGGGACAAGTATAAACATTTGAGCTTGAGGTTGTCTAATTCATCTCCCTCTCTAGTGAAAGTGCCGCAATGTTCTTCGAAAACCTCCAAATGAGCGTGTGGGTCTTTATTTAGGACTCCTCCGAATTGACTTTGGCCAAGTAGGTGGATGAGAGGGCTTAATGTCACGTGGATCTTGACTATGAGAGATGAAACCGAAGTGGTGGCCTTGACGATTACGGCCATTTCCGTTGTTGATGTTGTTTGGCCCGTTTTGAGGTGGGGATATTCATCTCATGCGTGAGTTATTGCTTCCGTTTTGGGACTGCTCCTCATGATTAGATTGGTTGTCCTTGTTAAAGGGGGGTTGGATTTGTGGATGTTCCATGTTTTGAGAATCTTCTCCTTCCTTGAAAAGCTTCCGGAATTCTAAGAATTTCTGTAGGTTGATTGCCAAAGAATATGAAAATGGACATGCATCAAGGATGTAGAGAGCGAGAGAGATTGATTAATGATACCCCCCCCCTTCCTTTTATAGTAAGAGACCATGCCTAATTTAGAGTCATGAATCTAGGGCTAGTGGGTTTAGTGGGTGCTCTCCTTCCAATGCTTTCCAGATAAGCATGTCTAATTTTGGCAGTTAAAACACGTCCTTGGTGTGCTAAAAATAGAATCTGTCCTGGAAATGTGAAATTCTGGTTATCTGCGGGTTCAATGTGTCCATACTGGTAGGACCAGCACTCTTGAATTCTTGTGTTGTTCTGAAATTTCTCTAAGTACTGAGTGCGTGTGTCCGACCCGCACTGGATTGTGAGTGCGAACGCATTGCGCTCGGACTTTTCTTCTGTGAAGAGCTGAAATGCTAGAAAATATTCTAAGTGTTGAGTGCGAGTGGATGACCCGCATTGGCCTGTGAGTGCGGACGCATTACGCTCGGAGTTTTCATCTGTGAAGTCTGAGCTGTTGAAAATTTGGCTAAGTACGGAGTGCGTCCGCACTGGCTGTCACTACATCTGCATTGAGTGGTATTTTCTTCATTTTTCATCTTTTCCTGTATTTTAAAACCAACCAACTGCAGTAATTTGATTCTAGGTATACTCTATTCGCTTTATATTCAAAATATGATATATTTGGTGTTATTTTATGATAAAAACTAGTCTGAATGTGTATATAATTTATGCTTGTCAAGAATTAGGGTCGGCTAAAAGTTTTTTTGGAAATGAGACCAAAGTTCTATTTATAGAGACTGCTCCAGAAAGAGCACTTTGATCTAAAACGTTATAACGTTTTCATCGTTTTTGAATATCTGTGAATTTTACTTCTAAAACGTTATAACGTTTACACAAACGTTCATAACGTTTTCATCGATTGTGAATATCCTTTAAGCTTTACTTCTAAAACGTCATAACGTTTGTCAAACGTTACATAATGTTATTAACTAGAAATAAACCGATCAAAATAGCTAGCTTGTTATTTTGAAAAGAATTAAAACGTTACAACATTTTAGAAAACGTTGGTAACGTTTTCATCGATTTTGTCATTTTGAACAGTTCATTTCTCAGTGTTTTCATAGGCATAAAACGTTATAACATTTTGACAAAAGTTACAACGTTTGTTCCTTTGAAAAACATTAAAAACTATTTTACCAAGTTCATTTAATTTCTTGATAATTCTCTTGATCTTCAGTTCAACATATGCATATTGCAATTTCATGTATCTTGAACCTGCATGATTTCTAAAATAGAAAAAATCGTAAAATTCAATTTATTTGTATGTTTTGCAAATTAGTCAAATAGACTAAAGAGATAATTACTTAAAACAACAATTTTCTCTCTCTTTCAAGTACTTATGGCGACAATCAATCTCTTAGAAGGTCACTTCTCACTCTCACAGAACAGCTCAACACACTTTTCTCTCTTCTCTAACACCTCCTCCTCCTTGGACCATAGACTGAACACCGTCTCCATCTTGCAATTGATCATCTACTCCAAGTTCTCTCTCTTTCTAAATACTTGTTTGAACATTTTAGGGTTTGAAATGGATCTATAGGTTGCAAAATATTGGATTTTATGTTTAGGATTTAGGGTCTAGGTTAGCCAAATAGAGAGTGACGGTGAGGCGATTTTCAGGTGATTTTTAGGCGATACAAAAACAATAAATGAAAAGGCAAAAAGGAGCGAAAAACAAAAAAATTGAAAAACAAAAACAAAATAACAGTTAAAAAGGAAGGATTCAGATCTTCTCCTTCGCCATCATTGCCTCGGGGAATGCCGTCTCTTTCTCTCTCCAATAGATATTCCCTTCTAAACGAGGTGGAGCGCATCCTGGCACAGTGTCTGGAGGTAGTTCGATCTTTTGTGATGTTTCCTCCTACAAATGATCCTCGTTTGCTGAATTTCGTTGCGTTAAAGGAGGTAGCAAATCCTATTTCTTCTGAAGTAGGATCTTCTGTACTGATTCAACCAGTAACACAACCAAATCAAGCGGGTTTTGGATCTGGTCTTGGAGGGAATGTGCATCGACTTGAGTTGGTAATCCATCTTGGTTCTTCATACAATATTGCTTTGCTAAGTGATATTGCGTTATTTTATCTACATTTCCGACCGAATTATGTACCAAAACATGTGTCCAAAACAGTAAAATCATGTTTATTACATTGATTATATATAGAATGTGGTACTGCTGCGCTTTTGTTCGTTTTATTGAGGTAAGTCCAAAAAAGGGTGAAATCCGGCAATCTGGACAGGCCACACGGGCCGTGCTACATCTCACACGGACTGTGTCATACCCTACTCGACCCCTCACACGAGCGCTGCACGATCCGGACAAGAGACACAGGCACACGGTCCGTACAACATCTCACACGGACCGTGTTAGACAAATCTGGCAGTTAATCTAAGTTTTCAGATTAATGCTTAATTAAAGAAGGACGGTTATGGAGCAATAAAAGGACGACCCCTTGGGCCAGAAAGGTGGCCAATCACAGAGAGACTAATTCAAGGAGAGTTTTATAATAACTAACTTGGAGACGAAATGGAAAGGAGGAAATCGAGAGAATTCCGACGAATCTTCTTCGTATTTTTGGTCTTTGTGATGAATTGTTTTTCTTTCTTTTGCTATTCTGTTTTAATAACTATGTTTTAATAACGCACTACTACAGAATATCATGATTGTACACGGATAAATCACCTAGAGCTACACGGATTTCCAATAGTGTAGGATGTTAGGGTGTAGGAAAGGGCCATCTTTTGCAAACAGATATTTATCCGTGTGCAATTATCATAAAACCGACACGGATAAACTATAATAGCCGTGTACAAATCTAACTCGAGCTACACAGATTTTTACTTAATAAACCGTGTAGGAATATCTATTCCTATACGGATTTCTAAATAAAAAACCGTGAAGGAATCAACATTCCTACACAGTGTTTTCATTATAAATCCGTGTAGCTCCAGTAGGATTTGTACACGGCCGTTCTGGTTTATCCGTGTACAAATCCGACTGGAGCTAAACGGATTTTTAATTAACAAACCATGTAGGTATATCAATTCCTACACAGATTTCTAAATAAGAAAACCGTGAAGGAATCAACATTCCTACACGGTTTTCTAATTAGAATCAACATTCTGTGATATCTAGCTAGTTTTTTTTATTTTTTTTATTTCTGTGATGTATGGTGTATGTTATTTTAATGTTTTCTATTTCTGTGATGTATGGTTTTATATTTAAATTTATGTTTATATTTATATTTTTGAATAATCTAACTAGCTAATGTTATCTTTAAATATAAAAATAATAACAAAATATGAAATTGAAAAAAATAATTTGAAATTTTTGAACTACACAGATATTAACGTTCAAATCATATTTAATATAATAAAATATCAACATATATATTCAGAGAAGTTAGGGTACTTTGATAAATTTTCGGACATGGAAGAATTTCAAAATCAGAGGAGAAAGAAGTGAACTGGGGGGACTTAGAAAATTTTTGAAGACATAATCTGATTTTGAACTGCTACAAGGATTCCTACACGGATTTTTATTACAAATTCGTGTGCAATAGATACCTACACGGATATTTAAGTACATATCCGTGTAGCTCTCCTCTTTTCCTACACGGATTTTTATTAAAAATCCGTGTGCAATAGGTATCCTACACGGATATTTAAGTACATATCCGTGTAGCTTTCCTCTTTTCCTACACGATTTTTATTAAATATCCGTGAGGAATACTTTTTCAACACGGATATTTACGTAACTATCCGTGTAGGAAAAGATGATATTTATTTCAAAGCATGCGCGCCCCATTTATTTCATGTATTCATCACTGTGAATTAGAAATATTAATTATTAATAGATTTAAAATTGAATATACAGAAAAATAAACACAGAAAAACGAAGAGTCGCCTTAAATCCTATATATCCTCGGAATCGGTTCCTCTTAAACCTATCTTTCTCTAAGTGAAAAAATGTCGTCTGTCACAGAAGAACAACCTATTGAGGCACCACCACCACCTGTTGAGGCACTACCACCACTTCCAGAGGATTTCATGCCAATGCCTTGGATCCCACCCGGGTACAAACGACCACCACCAGGTTATCCCAGAAGTCGGCCATGGCCACCATGGCCGACACGCCCACGTCGCAGCCCCAGGGCCATCCGCCACCGAAGCCCTACATTCGTCGGACAAAGAAAAAATATGTTGTTTAGAGTTTATTTTTTTTTTAGTTTTATTATATCAAATTTTTGGAAACTTTTGTAATATATGAAAGTTTACTTGTTTACATTTTTGTTCTTTTGTATTTATTTTTTGTATTAGTTGTACAATTTTTAATTTGTTAATATTTAATATTTCTAACACAGTGATGAATATTTTTATTTGTAAAATAGTGTACAAGAATGAATACATAAATTATAAAGAAATTAATATTTACAAATTTCATATCTAAATGAATACATTTCTTAATTTATAAGAATGAATATTTAAAGAGCTTCACAGCAATGAAAACATCCACATAAGTTCATTTTTATATTTAAATAATCAAAATATGAAATTTAAAAAAAATAAAAAAAGGGAATCCTACACGGATATTTAACTACATATCCGTGTAGGAATATGAATAATATAATAAAATATTTATATTAATATCATATTTAATAAAATTTCACATCCGTGGGCTATCCTACACGGATATTTAACTGAATATCCGTGTAGGATGATAGATAGCTACACGGATTTCTGCACAAAATCCTTTATGAATCTAAAGGGTTTAGGGTTTACTTAGGGTAGTCCAAACGTCGCGCGGGAGTTTAATCTATATTTTGTATAATTTATTGCTTTCCATAAAAAAAAAACTTATCAAAATATTTATAATTCCTAAAAAGAACTTGTCAAAATATGACATAAAATGCAAAATGTAAAAATAATGCTCTCCATAAAAAAATCACAAGAAACCATTCCGACACGGATATTTAATTAAATATCCGTGTAGATTTATACAAATCCATAACATAATATAACAATTGAAATTGATAATGACACTAATTAATTTATACAAATCCATATTGTTCTTTACAAAATTCCAAAATAAACCATCTTGGCCACATCTCTCTTAGTTGGTTGACCTCGGTTCCTTCTTTGTGACGAGGCTGGCTAAGATATACCTTGCAGGTCCTCGTGCAGAAGTGCTTGCATCTGTGGGTAGGAAGTAGACTTGCGGCAACCTAAAGAGGCATTAGGGCAAGGGACACGTGCAACTTCGAGAAGGTTTTGGAAGTTGCACATATCCTTTGCCCTAATGCCTCTTTAGGTTGCCGCAAGTCTATTCATACCCACAGATGCAAGCGCCACGAGGACCTAAACTCATATGTGCCTCATATTGTCCCTAAACTCCCCAAATATGATACTCGTAAAGAGAGGGTTCAAAACGGTGCTGGAAGAGAAATATTTTATATTACCTGAACCCTAGATGACCTTTCCTACACGGATATTTAGATATTAAACTGTGTAACTCTATCGACATATATACACAGCTATTTAAATAAAAATACGTGTATAAATAACTCTCTTAACACGGATATTTAAACGGCTTTTTATTTAACTAAATATCCGTGTAGGAAATGTAAACTTCAAACGGCTTTTTTGAAACACTGTTTTTCAATGAAATATCCGTATGAGATTCTTAGACATATCATTGATCATTGGAAAAATCCTATTTGGCACACGGTTTTACATAAAACAGAGAAAATCCGTGTACAACCACAGTGTAGGAAGCGCCATTCTGTAGTAGTGACGATCGAGCTATGTGTTTTTGTTCCTATTTGTGATTTAGTCTCTCATTCTATATCGAAAAATATTCAAATATTAATTCTTCCATTTGTTTGCTCTGCATCATATTCATCTGTAAATTTATCACTGTTAGTTTCATTGAAAGATGATTTCGATTATTATAATATATAAAATATTCAAATAGGTATACTAACTTCATTTCACTTATAAAATTAATTGCTCTTCATCTATATAATCTGTAATACTATGAAGTATGAACTATAAATAGTGTTACCTTGTATATCTTTTTTTTCTTCTTTCTATTTACATGATTGAAAAAAATATAGATTTATATTAGTTATGATTTAGTTGTTATTCCAATTCTCTAATATTGATGTTGTTGATAATTAATAGAAATATAAAATATAAATTTTGAAAAGAAAAAAAAAAGCTATACCGCTATTTACAAGCTTGATTTTCCACTAATAATATTTCCACTGTCTTTTCACATATTATATTATGTATTTTGTAGTTTAGTACCCTATTTGAATTTTTTTGTTCCGCCGACACCTCCCCTTATATGTACGTAAATGTATATATGGCAATACATATATAATTTTTTTTTTTTTTTTACAAGATCAATGCATCCATTATCCAACCAACAACCAGACTTCGTCCAGGACACAACGAATCACAAACAACATAAACCTAGTCTCCTAAAAAATAAACGATTACTTATTAGATAACTTATCTTGCTAGAATTGGAACGTCAACGTGCAGAACATGAATTCCACCTATTCGAGAACGGGAACGTCAACTTGTGGAGCTATATAAATCCATATAATCTTCTCAAGATCAATACCAAAATAAAGTCGACCAACTAAGCAATCAAGAAAGCATGAGCAATTCAGCTAGCTTAGCTTCCACTTCCTCCCCACCTATTACAGAAGACGACGTCAAAAAGTTTCTCAAGGCATGCTGCGATGGTAATCTCACCATTGCCAGGAGAATGATGGAACGAAATGGTGATATCCTGCGCTCTACCACTCCTCACAAAAACAACTGCCTTCACATTGCTGCCATGCTCGGCCATGATGGTTTTGTAGAGGAAGTCTGGTCCAGAAACCGTTCCCTCTTCTCCCTCACCAATGATGATTACGAGACCCCACTGGTAGCTGCTCTGATGGCGGCTAACGAACCGTTCGCTACTAAAATCATCAAAAAATGTAATGGTTTGGAGGAAGGGAGTTCGTCGAACCCCATGATTTTGAAGGCAGATAGGCGCAATGAAAATGCTTTACATCATGCTCTGCGGAACGGCTTTGTAGATTTAGCTGAAAAGCACTTGGTCAAACACAAAAAACTGTCTGAGCAAGTTAGCAAAACTGGTGAGTCGCCAATGTTTATGGCAGCCCGCAAAGGATATGGAGTCGTCGTAAGTAAGTTGCTAGAAATTGAGACTTCGGCAGATGAGGGCACAATATCTGGGTCAGCTTTGCATGCTGCTGTGAGATTTAACTATCCAGGTTCATTACTTATAAGCCCAATTATGTGCATGTTATTTTTCACACTAAATAGACAGTTGTTATGCAATTGTACCTACCATTATAGTTAGGTCTTATGTATTTCAGATCAGAGAACTATATATTATTTTACCTTCTGAACTAACCCAATTTGACTCAAAATATTTGTTCAAATTATCTCAAGTCATTCAGTTCCAAGTCAGAAGTCAAGACTCAAAAGTACTTCGGTTTTGTGAAATTAAGAACTCTTATATAAAGCAGAACAGCTACCCCACCATTTGAACAACTTACTTTCATATATTTTAGGTGGTCTTACTAAATGTTGTAATTTTACGGTGACATGTATACTGTCAGATATAGCTCGGAAGCTGTTAAAAGTACGGCCGCAACTTGCAGAACGTCAAGATACAATGGGAATGACTCCACTGCAAAGAGCAATATATCACGACAATATCGTGATGGTGAACATACTCCTGGAATCAAATCCTGAGTTGGCATATATTAGGAATAAAAAAACGAAAGATACTCCATTTATTATGGCAGCAGAATTTGGCGCAGTGTCGATAGCTAAAGTGATTATGAGCATTTGCCCCGACTCTGCTTATACTCCCAACAAAGATGGGCATAATGCACTTCATGTAGCTATTAAAAATGAGAAACCAGATTTTGTCAACTACATAATCAACACACCCCGGCTTAAAAGGCTTGCTAACCAAGCTGACAACATTGGCAGTCTTCCCCTGCATCAAGCTGCTGAAAAGTGCGACCCGAAGCTCATTCGCTCTGTACTAACCTATCGTCCAAGACTTGATGAAACCGCTGTTAATGATCGCAGCTTTACTGCAGTTCACAATGCTACCATACAGACCGATTTATCAAATACATTGAAATGGGTAAGTTAGTTAATTATTTTTTATATAGCAAGTACCTAGTGTTACACAAGGCCAAGAAAGATAATATATATATATTTTTCTGTTTTGCTGTCACAGAATGAGTCATTCACATTGTTGTCAAATTTAAATCCCTCTGGATTGAAACACTTTAGTATAGTTCGTGCAAAACAAAAAATCAAGAAGAAAGTAAATGAGGAGATCCAGTCACGTACAGAAAAGTACACTGCCAAGGCATCCCTGGTCGCTGCCCTCCTTGCCACTATCACTTTTGCCGCTGCTTTTACCGTGCCAGGAGGATTTAAAGATGATGGACACACCTTTTTTGCAAGTAACAGATTTTTCCAAGCGTTCCTCATCTGTGACACCATAGCCATGTGTTGTTCCCTTACTGTCGCATTTCTCTGCATTTTGGCAGCATGGGAGGACATGGATTTCCTACTTAATTACAGGAAAACTACCAGGGTGCTCATGTGGTGTGCTTACGAGGCTACTGGAATTGCGTTTGGTACAGGTTTGTACACGGTGTTGATGCCGCACCACATTAGGCTTGCATTGCCCATACTGGTACTAAGTGCCATCCTTCCGATCATCACATGCTTCATCGCCAACAGGCCCTTTATTTTGCTTTGCTTCAGGCTTGGTCGTCTTTATCAATCAGACCTCGTTCCAAGTATTTGAGAACGTGCAAATTTATATCATAAATCAGAGAAGAGTTTGGGCCATTATTTAAATAAATGTCAGAGCTTTCGTGTGATGAGTTTGAAGATTTTTTTTTTATAAATTAAATTGTATTCCTTGATTTGTCATGAAAGTTATTAATATTTTCAATTGTATTCCATGATTTTGCTTGAAAATTATTGAAAATAATTTCAATGGTATACCGTCCAAACTTTCTCCATTGGGTGTTTTGTTCTCTTTTTTTATTTAATTTTTTATGAGAAAATATTATCTCTTTTTTTTTTTTCCTCTATGTGCACAGAAAACGCGACCATACATCGTCCGGAAAACCTAATGTCACATGGTTACACAATCATGTCAACGAGCATCGTGTATGAATATGGGGATACATTGTACACAGTTTCCGAACTGTACGTATCTATATAGTATTAACATACACAGTTAATATAAGTGAACCGTGTTAGATCTAAAAAAAGGCATTGAAAATGGTGATTTATACATGGTCAAAGTAACAATGTACAATAATAAGGTTTATATACACGGTTTCTACAAGGCATGCGTGTATGATTTTGGGCACCGTACCGTGTATGATTTTTTTTCATTTAAAAAAAAATTATAATTGGCTAACATTCATATTTGCTAGCCATTAAAAATACAATTAATGACATTTTCATAATTCAACTAATATTCAACATCACATCATACAGAAAATAATCAATCATATATTCATATTCATTCAACATTCAACAAACAGAAAATAATATATAATTCAACATACATATTCAATTATACATCCAATATTCCAATTCAACCAATATTCAAACATAATAAAGTAATGTATGTATAATATACATGAGTAAAACTATGGTGTTCGCAGGTTCACCGAACCCTTTGGTGCACATTAGTTTTATGCCATCAGATCTGTTTTAGGATTTGTGTTTGTGTGATCACTCTGATGAACATGCACACAAACAAAAATAGAAACTTTCTCCGTTATTTTCTTTATCGATTACCCCTTCTCTCGCTCCCTCGTCCCAACCTAGCCTCTCCCCTATCTATAAGCTGCTTTCATCCCTTGCAGCCGCGCGCTCCTGTGCTCCTCGCATGTAACTGCTCTCTCCTCCTCACAACCACCATCCTTCGATTGTCAAATGTAGACCCTCATCATCAAGAACCCTAAATAAAAGAGAAGTTGCTCCATGTCATCTCACTTCTCTTCGTCTAATATGTATCCGTAGTTGAAAGCGGGAAAGCGGGTAAAGACTTTCTACTAGTTAGTTAAACTGTGCAAACGTATTTCCATAATTTTTTTATTGCTTTTATTCCCTTTGATAAACTGCTTTCTTATAAATCAATTTTATATTGCATAATGTTTCAACTTTTGGGAACTCTAATAATTTACTTTTTTGGGGGTGCTTGTTATTAAAAAAAAAAATTCTTTGAAATTTCCATATCTGGTATCGGAAACTGCCCATAAGCTGTTAGAAACTCTTAGTTTCATACCCTAATTAATTTACTCTACACAGATATATATAGAGTTGTGAAACCTGCAACGATTAGTACGTAATCTAATTACTACAAATATGTTAAAATATGTTGGGAACTTACTATTAGAGCTGATTATTTAAAAATGCTCGCTACTTAGTATTAATGTGCTTTGATTTGGAACTTAAATTCTAATTTATAGATACATGAAGGGATTGTTGTTGCACCTATATAGAGAGGATGGACATTGCACGAGTATTGTCTTTTGATCGATGTTCCATCAAGTAGCATGATCCCTCAAGAAATGTCCTTGATCCTTGCTAGAGATATAGACAAAGAGAGAGAGATGAACAACAACTTGATTTTACCTTTTTGTATGATTCAAGTAGGGGGCTGCTTGTTGATCCTTATCCTGAACAAGAACAGGAACCCTTAGGGCTTGCTCCAGATGGAGGGAACGGTGGGAAGAGAAAGGGTCAGTGGGAGAAAATGGGAAAGTTGCTCGCTCCACAAAACAAAATCAAAAGGAAGAGACAGACAGCGAGAGGTCTATCTTACTCTACACGGAGTTGGGCTAGAATCATGATACCACTTTCAAGCTGCTGTTACCAGTGAGCATAATAAGCCAGAAAGGAAAATGCGACTACTTCTAATTTATGCAATTTATGATTTTGTATGGTGATGGTTATATTTTTGAAGTTATTTATGTTTAATAATTAATACAAAAAATTATGCTCTCTGGCCTCTTCAAACATAGATATCATCGAGATTAATCTTTCTATGACTTTGGAAACCATCAATATTTTATGTGTTACTTAAATTAATCTTGGAGGTACCCGGAGTCAAAGGGAGATAAATCTTCCTACTATGATAAGAGGATTTAATGAGATATGAGAATGATAAATAAGAGAGAAAATACTGAAAAAATGAAGAGGGTTTAAGGAGTAATGGACTTGATATTTTTTTTGAAAAAAAGGCTGTTATAGCCCGTTTCATTTCGAAACTGGTAACTTACAAAGTCCATAACATAGTTCACGGCAGATAAAACTAAAAACAGACAAGGAAGAGGGATAGTTGTATGCCCCACAAGGCAACAAAAGCTCCATACGCAGATGGAATATAAGCGATCCTCTAAACTGTCAAAAGTAAAATATAATTGGAGAGCTAGCAGACTTAAACTGCAGCACAACAAAAGAGAGCTGATGAATGCATAGATCTAAGTGGACTCGGTATCAGCACTAGAGATATAGATCATTGACACATTGTTGTTGGGGGGGAGAGCTTGTACTGGGATGAGGGAGGGATCATCAGGCATCCATGTTTTGAGCTCAGAATCCTCTATGCCAAGTCCTGTCCAAAAAACAACAGTAGTAAGAATTTTAAGAATAATGTTTCTTCCAGATGGACGAGGAGTATTTTCAAAGCACATCTGATTTCGATGTTGCCACACACACCATGCAAAAGCCCCAAACATAGTGAGAAAACTTAATTTTTTTAACTTGGGTAGGGAAATGGCAAAACACATGATATCATCAATGTTGGTCCACTCACTAAACACATCTTGGCATTCTCCCATCCAAAACCATACATGTTTGACAAATGTACACTGAAGAAACAGGTGATCAACATTCTCATTTTGGTCACAAAACTGACAATTAGGTAAACCCTTCCATCCTTTATCTAACAAATTGTCCTTAGTCAAAATTCTATCCTGGGTAAGCAACCACATGAAAATTTTGATTTTAGGTGGAAGCTTGGTATCCCACCAAAGCATACTATGTGCTACCTGCACTCCTTTGAAAGAAAGAAAGTTGTAAAGTGATTTAACAGTAAATTTCCCATGTGACTCCTGGTCCATGTGAGTGTGTCTAAGGACTGGGAGGGAGAAAAGCTCTGAATAACCGCCAGAAGCTCATGCCAATCTTGAGCATCCACGCCAGTTGGGGTCCTCCTGAATTGGATAGCTTGGCCATGTGACAGTAAGACTTCTTGTAGCTTGATGTGAGGATTAGCACAAATGTCAAAGAGGAAGTGATAGTATATAGAAAGGGGGCAATCGCCAAACCAAACATCATACCAGAACTTAACCTCAGAAGAGGAACCAGGAGATATTTGTAAGCTACAACCTAAAAGTGACTGAAGAGGATAATTAATATAGAGAAAATGAACGGGGTACGACTTAAATTAATTGAAGATGGGAAGGTGAAGAGGCGCGTGCGTATTGTGAGGAGTCGTTCCTTCAAGAAATTAATTTTTGACAAGAGTTTGTTTGAGAAAGCGCGAATGATACTTACGCGGTTTATGAAATAACCCGTGTTTGGATATTTAACATAATTGTACATGGTAAAATTCCTTAAAGTCCTTGTATGTTCGCTAAGAGTGTATACGGTTCAGTATTATTAAACTGTGTACCTATAATCGTGTCTTCCGGACACGGTTCGTTACCAACGGATCGTGTGCATATGTTGGAGTTTTTTTCCGCACGGGCGCCTCCTTCTATCACACACTGTTAATGTGGAATTTGTTCGTATTAATATATAATATACCGTGTATGGTCGTGTTTTTTGTACTGGTGACGAGAAGCCAAGTATGCAGAAGTATAAGATATTGGCGGCTTGTTATCTAGCCATTTGTGGTATGAATTTATTTAATAAATGAATGAATAAATGGAAAGCAACTTGGGTCCGATGGCCATCGGACCCAAAGTGGTTCCAACTAATTCGCTCACCGTTGGATCTGTTTTAGGATTCGCGTCCGCAATTTCGTGTCTGCTTTAAATTGGTGTGCACGAATTCTAAAGCAGATCTGACGGTGAGCGAACCTGTTGGAACCACTTTGGGTCCGATGGCCATCAGACCCAAGCTGTTCCCGAATAAATGAAGGGTACGCATGAAGAATTATTGACGTAAATTTTAGAGCACAGATTGGATGTCTGAAAATTCATCATTATTTTTAACTTTATTGGACTTGTTTATGTTGGATTTAGAGACGTCTAATTACAATAATTAAGTTGGACATACGTGCATTATGATTATGATATCAAATACTGTCGCAAGATTACATTTATGTAATGATTAAAATATACCAAATAATGTAATTAATTAAGTCATGACATTATACGTATTTCAATAAGGATTTGGTTACGAATACATATAGAATAATGTTAATTAATTATAATTGTTAATAGACTGATTATAGTTGATTAAAATAATAGCAGTGATAAATTTAGACTAAATAAGAAAAGTGAAATTTGGCTCAATAAACAAAGTCCAATGGCTGTTGTTGATTATGGCTTTTAAATAATTTTTTTCCATAATTAAAGACTTTCCCAAAATAGTTTACCACGTTTTTTGAAAGCTGCTGCGCAATGTTTCTTATTTGGCCTATATATCTCTAATACGACATCCGTTTTTAGCGTTCTATATCTTTCTGGAAAGGTAAAAGAAAAATATAGAACTTTGTATCTCTGGAAGAAAATCAAATTAGAAATATATCAGGGTAAAAAATGTGGTGCTTAATTTAGACTACCATGTTTTGAAAACTGCTGCGCATGTTTCGTATTTTGACCATAACGCCCTCATACGATGTTTATTTTGGGCGTACTATATATGGATAGAAAGCTAAAAGAAATATCGATAACTTTTATTTATAGACCAGAATCTAATTCGAATTAGATCGTAGTCAAAAACATGGTAGAACATGAAGTTAATTTTGGAAACATATTTCACATTCCTTCTTTTTGGCTCTAGAGTTTACCCTAGGGTTAGAGTTTGCACTGCTATAAAAGGGCTGGGTCTCCATAGCCTTGAACTGATCATCATTCTCCACTGTCTTGCTTCATAAAAGACCAGATATTCCACCTTCAATTCGTGAGACAGAAACAAGTAAGAGAGAGTTCAAGAGTTTTGGAAGGACTCGCTAGCCAAGTAATTTGTCGGTTGAGCGTGCAAGCAAGTCAATCAAGCCATCTTCATCGATTCCTTTGATATTGCTTGAGAGGCAATAGACGGAAGGCCATAAAGATAGAAAGTAAGTAGTTTCCACTGTGCTTATTTAATTCTTACATAGATCTTGGTTAAGGTTTTAAGTAAATTAGAAAAACCTGATCACGGACTAACAATTCATCGTTTAAGGGTAAATGATTAAATTTTTAATCTTTAATAAGAACTTGTGTTCGGTAAGAAGTCAAGATTAAGAGAGAAAATTCAATGTAAATAAAATATATATTTTAGTATACAAATACCAATTTGTCCCTCACATTGTAATGACTTTTTTTTTTATCATATAATATGAATGTGAGATCTAGTTATATTACAATTTACTATTCTGAATCTGAAGCAATACAAATAGAACAAAAATAATATGACCAATAAATTAATAACACAAAGTTGGTGTTTGGCTGAGATCTAAATCATAGAATAGAGGGTTTAGGTCTTTATTAAGCCGTTAAACAAGATTTAATTGAGCTAGAGGGGGTTTAATTAATGTTTACTCCAAATCTGTTTTGCAATTAGCTAGAATATTTTTAGGCCTCAACCAAATGTCGACCTATGTTAGAATAATCAATTCAGACCTCTAAATTCTTATACGTACCCGAACCAAACACCATCTTAGACCCTAATTGCCCCTTCTTAATTTTAATTTTTATTTTTTGCAAAAGTGGAAATATCCACCTGTTTTATTACGAAATCGTAATATTCTTACAAACAATCAAAATAAGGACTAACTAGGGAATAACCAACATCCATAGCTAATATAGGCGCAACAAAACAACATAAACAGCTAATAGAAGCACAACAAAACAACAAAATATGCTGATAACAGTAACTAAATGGTATTACTAATTAATGATGATAACTCTGAACTCCTCGTTCTCTTCTCCCTCTTTATTTCTCTCCTCCTCTTCACTCTCTCTCTTAAGGTTTCCAATCCAATATTCAGTTTCACTCAACTATGCGCTGATAAGTTCTAAAAAAATAGTTTCTTTCACTCACAGTACGTCCCACACAATGGAGATAACATATGACTTCATCAGCAATTTTTCTGACCTAATACTTCTCATCATCTTAAGACTACTCGTAACTAAGGTAGCATTGCGAACGTGCATACTGTCAAAGAGATGGGAGCACCTGTGGAACTTTTTACCCTTCCTCAACATCAATTTGAGAGATTGTGAAACTGAAGCTTCCTTGAAAGGGATCACAACTTTACTCCAGAAAATTACAAATGTTGAACTTCTGGAGTTACATTTCAAGTGCAATCTACACAAGATAAGCACCTCATATTCTTTTGATTTTGCAAATTATGCTAATTTGAAATTATAGTTTTTTTTATTCTGACGTCATATTTATATTAATCAAAATTTAGGAATTCCCAACGGAATTTCGCCTTTAGAACAACCAATATTTGATTATTTGATTGATCTCACTGTTTCTATTTGTTCATTTTCATATTTTGAAATGAAATCTTGAACCCTAAAGAGTTCGCCAATGTGGAAGAAGCTTACACTACTTCAACGCATGGTTTTTTTCTTTTCAAAAAGTACTAATTTTCTCACCTTAAACTGTTTAATTGTATGGTCAAGTAAAGACCTCCTTAGTTATTAATTGGTTATTGGTTGTAGGAATTATTAGATGATAAGAGTGTTAAGGCAACACCCGGTTCACAACCAAGCAACAGCAATCACAAGATTAATCAAGAATTAGTTATAACAGAATTAGATGTTAACCATGACAGTTAGAACCATGGTTATAGCTTAACCATACTGTTAGGACTATAGTTAGTTGATGATTGCAAGCCACTGCGATGGCTATAAAAGGCATATGTATCCAACAGTGTAAATGTTACAAAATATGAAGTAAAGATTCATTTCTTCAATCTTGTTCTTTCTCTGTTCTTTTTATGGTATCAAGAGCTTTATCAATGGCTACTGAAAATCAAAATTCCTCAATTCCTCAAATCCATCAAAACGAATCCGTGATTACACTCAATCTACCGATCTCCACCAAATTCTCTCACACAAATTTTCTGACTTGGAAATCTCAGATCCTTCCTGTGATCAAAGGCTACAATTTGGGGAAATATATTGATGGAGCTCAATCTGCTAATGGTGAATTCTCAGATCGACAGGATCAATTGATACTGGCATGGATACAGTCTTCTCTCACAGAACCTATTCAAGCACAGGTTGTTTCTTGCGACACCACAGCTGACCTCTGGGCGAATCTGACACAGATCTTCTCAACCACATCTCGTGCTCGCTTGACAGACCTTCGCCGTCAGCTTCAGACAACAGTCAAGGGCTCATCCACCTGTTCCGATTATCTTCAGCGTATGAGGCAAATTTCTGACGAATTAGCCTTCATCGGTTCACCATTTCTGACGACGATCTCATCTCATCTGTCCTCAATGGACTTGGTGCTGACTTCAATCCATTCGTCATTGCCATCACAACAGCTAGCCGCCACTCGCCTCTGACATTCTCCGATCTTCACGGACTCCTTCTCTCCCACGAGCACTTGCTGCAAGGGCAGTCTAATGGCACATCTCTCTCCGCTATTAAGTCCCCTGCCGCCTTTGCTGTCCGATCCAACAATCAGGGTCCAAATCCAAGATCTTCTCATGCCGCTAACCCTCAGACCCGTTATTACCCTCACCAAGGCCAGTACAATTACCAGCCTAGGCCTCCTAATCAAGGCCAATACAGGCCTAACTATTCCCAGCCTGGGCCTCAGCAGAAAGCCTCTGGATCCAACTATCAGCAGCGGCCTGCTAATGGGAATTACTTCTCTGGTCCGAAACAGAACAAGCCCCAGTGCCAGATCTGTATGAAATTTGGTCACACAGTCAAAATTTGCCGATTTCGGTTCTCAGAGGACAGAGAGGAATCTGGTGCAGCTCAACCTCCTTCCACCTTCCATGCATACCTCACTCAACCATCTGAGGATCAAGATGTCAACTCCGAGTGGATTTTGGACTCGGGTGCAACAAACCATGTCACTAGTGACATAAACAATCTCTCCTCCTTCTATGCCTATGAGGGTACCGATCACCTTCAAATTGGTAATGGTGGGGGTCTCCCAATCTCAAACATCGGTTTCTCTTCTTTTAAAGTCTCTAATAACACCATTCACCTCCATAATATAATACATGTCCCTAAATTCTCAAAAAATCTTATTAGTCTTTCACAATTACTTCTTGATAATCCTCATTTGCTAATTGAATTCACATCTTGTTTTTGTGTTTTCAAGGACCCCCCATGAGGACTTCATTTCAAGTGAAATGCACTAATGGACTTTTCTTCATCCCTTTAAAGCATCTCTCAAGTTCTCCTCAATCTTTTATTGGGATTCGTACTTCGGCCGATCAATGGCATGCAAGACTTGGCCACCCGTCCAATTCTACTACTTTGCATTTACTTCATTCAAAACATTTGCCTTGTAGTTCTAATAAATTGTCTCCATGTAATAATTGTTTTGTGGCAAAATCTCATAAATTGCCCTTTTATTCTTCTACTTCTTCTTCTAATTCTCCTTTAGAGCTTATTCACTCCGATGTTTGGGGACCATCACCAATTACTTCTTTTAACGGTTTTCGTTACTATGTGACTTTTATTGATGATTTTTCCCGATTCACTTGGGTGTATTTCATGCGTAACAAAAGTGAAGTGACACATATTTTCTCTTGTTTCAAAGCGCAAATTGAAAATCTCTTAGGCACTACTATCAAGATTTTGCGATCCGATGGAGGAACGGAGTTTAAACCCATACACACTCGATTCCCACAAATCATTCATCAAACTTCGTGCCCATACACCCCCGAGCAAAATGGCGTTGCCGAACGCAAACATCGACATATTATCGAGCTTGCTCTTGCCTCCATGTCATATGCCTCGATTCCAAACGTTTATTGGACAAAAAAATTTCGAGTGTTGTGTATCTTATTAATCGGCTTCCTTCTCACTCTTCGACTATCCCATACACCACACTATTTCACAAGGAGCCCGACTACACTAATCTTCGAGTCTTGGGATGCCTTTGCTTTCCTTACACTCGACCATACAACGACCATAAGCTTCAACCGCGTGCCTTAACTTGTGCTTTTATTGGTTATGCTTCTCACCAAAAGGGTTATCGTTGTTTACATATCCCTACTAATAAAATTTTTATTTCCAAGCATGTACAATTTGTTGAGAATTCATTTCCTTTTGCCTCACTGACTGAAAATGGAGATTCTCTGCCACAAGCCTCTAATTCCGAATTTCTACTGGGCCTTCTCTCTTCCAGCCCAAACTCGGCCTTTACTTGTGCAGTCCGACTTCCTTCTCCTGCAGCCCATTCTGGACCACCTACTGTAGAGCCCAACAATGCCCAAGTGGACCTAGATGCTCCAGCTCTTTTAGCTCCATCCAGTCCCATTCCAGAGGCCCCTTTAACCGAACCTGATACAAATGATGTGCCTGTACCGGAACCAACAGAGGCTATCCCATTATCTACCCATCCCATGATTACACGCACTCGTGACAACACTCGAAAACCCCGAACTTATCCTAACCATGTTGCATTCACTGTCAGTCTTGAAACCGAACCCCATTCTTTTTCTCAAGCTCAAAATTATTTACATTGGCAAGATGCAATGCAACTCGAGATCGATGCGCTCCATAAAAACCGTACTTGGACCTTGGTTCCACCTTCTCCTAACCAAAAGGTCATCGGGTGTAAATGGGTATACAAGATAAAATGCAAATCCGATGAGACCATTGAACGCTATAAAGCTCGTTTAGTCGCTAAAGGCTTTCATCAAGCCGAAGGGATCGACTATTTCGAGACTTTTAGTCCCGTTGTACGCCCAACCACTATTCGCCTCATGTTATCCATTGCGATTAGTTCTCATTGGTCGATTCGACAATTGGACGTCCAAAACGCATTTTTACATGGTGACCTCACCGAGCAAGTCTACATGACACAACCACCCGGGTTTATTGATTCTCGCTTCCCCGACCATGTATGCCTTCTATCCAAGGCGCTCTACAGCCTCAAGCAATCTTCTCGAGCTTGGTTCCAAAAGTTGAAAATGGTGCTTCTCAAATTCAGTTTTATTGGATCTCAACATGACCCATCTCTTTTTATATCTCATGCTCATGGTCACTTCACGATTATTCTTGTTTACGTCGATGATATAATCATCATCGGCAACAGCAATGAATATATCTCCTCATGCATTTCTCTACTTGCAACCGAATTTGCTATTAAGGATTTGGGTGACTTGAATTTTTTCTTGGGCATCGAAGTTCACCGATCCTCATCTGGAATGCACTTATCACAGACCAAATACCTTAAAGATTTGCTCTTGCGCACTAAAATGGAACATGCTAGGCCGGCCAATACACCTATGTCCACTAGTTGCTCATTATCTATCCATGATACACCGGCTTTTGAGGATACACATTTATTTCGTAGCATAGTCGATGCACTTCAATACGCGACCTTAACCCGCCCCGACATATCATTCGCCGTGAACAAAGTTTCGCAATTTATGCATCGCCCCGTTCTATCTCATTGGGTTGCCGTTAAGCGTATCCTTCGCTATCTCCTTGGCACTCTCAATCACGGCTTGTTCCTTTCTTCCGCATCTCCTTTGTCTCTACATGCATATAGTGACGCGGATTGGGCTGGTTCGATTGACGATCGACGCTCCACGACATGGTTTTGCATATTTTTGGGTCGTAACCTCATTTCTTGGAGCGCTAAGAAGCAAGCAACGGTGTCCCGTTCGAGTATGGAGGCCGAATACCGCAGCCTCGCTGTTACATGCGCTGAATTGCTTTGGTTGAAGTATCTTCTCCACGAACTTCAAATACCTACCACTTCCCCTTCTACATTATGGTGCGATAACATCGGGGCAACTTTTCTCGCCTCAAACCCCATGTTTCATGGTTGTACGAAGCATGTAGAGATTGATTATCATTTCGTTCGCGAACGGATTGCTTCCAATGATCTTGCGGTTCGTTTTTTATGCTCCTCGGACTAGCTTGCTGATCTTATGACCAAACCACTTCCGCTGCCACGTTTCGAATTTCTTCGCACCAAGCTTACAGTGAGCTCCCTCACTTCGCTTGAGGGGGGGCTATTAGATGATAAGAGTGTTAAGGCAACACTCGGTTCACAACCAAGCAACAGCAATCACAAGATTAATCAAGAATTAGTTATAACAGAATTAGATGTTAACCATGACAGTTAGAACCATGGTTAGAGCTTAACCATACTGTTAGGACTATAGTTAGTTGATGATTGCAAGCCACTGCGATGGCTATAAAAGGCATATGTATCCAACAGTGTAAAGGTTACAAAATATGAAGTAAAGATTCATTTCTTCAATCTTGTTCTTTCTCTGTTCTTTTTAGGAATGTTATGTGCCTTGAGATATCCATAGTGATTTTTTTGGTTAAAAAGGCTGAGGCCCAGTTTCATTGAAACTACGAAACAGTTTGTTATTTTGTGGATATGTCCCACTGGCGATCATATATCTACCAAGTATACTCAGAAAAACTAAACCCAATACAAAAGCTGCTATTATCAACCAAAGCGCCACATCAATACATCACTAGATTAACTACATGACTAAATTGTATTAGACTCGTCTGTTGTGGTCTCTTCTATCACTTGAAATGAGATACTGTCTTCTTCACCCGGTAGTATAATCCTGTGTCTTCTGCTTCACCTTCGTCTTGATTCTTGAGTTACCTGTCCAGTACAAAACCAAAGAAATAATAAGGCAAATTAGGGATCTGGCTGATTTTTGCTGAGCATTCTGAAAACATACTTCATTCCTATGTTTCCAGAGGGTCCAACAAGTCGCACTAAACACAATTAAAAATGCACTTCTGTCCAACCTGGGTAAGCTACTAGCAAACTTAGACACATCTGTCAAGGAGTTCCAGTTTTGATAATGGAATTGTTTTTGGCCTAACCAGTATAGAACCTGTGTAGTCAGTTGGCAATGTAAAAACAAATGTCTAGTTGTTTATGATTGGTTGCAAAATGCGCAAGTAGTATCCCATGTCCATCCCTTCCTGCTAAGATTCATTGTAGTAAGTATTCTATTCTTAAAAGTCAACCACATAAAAATCTGAATTTTTGGGGGTAAGGGCACAGTCCACCACATCAGAGGTTGGGTAGTGAGAATACCCTTATAATTCACTACATGATACAAAGATTTAACACTAAAATTTCCTTGTGGTTCTCATCTCCAGGATAACCTGTCAGACTCATGAGTGAAAGAGAATTTGCTCATCATTAAGAGGATGTTGTTCCATTCTTGCATATTAACACCTGTCAGTACATCTGAAAATAGTACAGCCTGACCTTGAGAGTTTATAACTTCAGAAAAGAGGATATCCTTGGTGGAACATAGAGAATAAAGTTGAGAAAACCTGGAAGATAGAGCACAGGTCTCAAACCAAATATCCTGCCAGAATCTAACTCTAGAATTTGTGCCAGGAGAATAGGTGATACTGTTAGTACCTGATGTTTCTAGTTGAAGTATCTCAGACCAAAAAGGGGACAAAATGCAATGTGAATTGTCATAATATAGGTGTGTAATTAGTGTTTTCCATAGACTATTATAAGTGGCATCCTTAAACTTCCACAGCCATTTAGTTAGTAGAGCTATATTCATGTCTCTAAATTCTAAAATCCATAATCCTCCATATAATTTGGCTGTACAGGCAATAGACCAATTGACTAGAGAGTATTTTCTCCTTGATCTATCTGTACCTTGCCACAAAAATCTACATCGAATTTTATCAATGTCATGAAGAACAGTTGCAGGCACTCTATATAAAGATAATGCATAAAGTGGAACTGCAGAAATTACAGAATTGAGTAAGGTTCTTCTACCTCCGATAGATAGAAGTTGGCCCTTCCAATTTTGCAATTTCTTCTCAATTTTATTAGTGAGAAAATTCCAATCCTGGACTCTAAGTTTCCTATCATGCAATGGTAGTCCTAAAAATTCTAATTGGTTTGTATTTATGCCATACATTTCAGTCTTATCTAGGTTTATTCTAATGCCAGAGACTGCTTCAAAGGCTTTCATAGCCCACCAAGCAGCCATGATATCCATAGTGATTTACCCGTCGGTTGTAGCATCCCGTTGGTTGCAGCATCTCTAAGAAGAAATTTCAAGATGGTTGAGATTAATTACTGGCAATATGTTCCCTTGTTAATGATTTTGGTAAAAAAAAAAAAAAAACCTTATGCTCAGTACAAGTGAAATGCAGAATTTTAAGAACCATAGAGTACAATCGTTCAATTGATTTAATTGTTATATGGGAAACAAAAAACCTCACGTCCAATTACAGGGAGTCGGATTGGAAAGTTGTAGAACGGTATTCTTACAATACCAGTCGGCCTCATCTTTTGGACCCTTGCATTTTATAGTTATACTAGTTTAAATGGATGTGTTTTTTTGATAAAAAGTTAGTTGTTACGTAAAACCTGCTTTATATTACACACACACACACACACACACACACACATATATATATATATGATTATGTTGAATATTGGTTGAATTAGAGGTATAATTTAATATGTATGTTGAATTTGAAATATTGTTTTTTGTTTGTTGAATGTTAAATGAATATGATTCATTTCTGTATGATGTGATGTAGAATATTTATTGAATTATGAATATGTGATATTAATTGTATGTTTAATGGCTAGCAAATATGGATGCTAGCTAATTATAAATCGTATTAAACAAAGAAACAAATCATACACGATTCAAAATAACAAAACTGTGTATGTTTAAAAAAATAATACACATATGTCTTGTAGAACCGTGTATATAATCCTTATTATTGTACACAATTACTTTTACCGTGTAGAAATCACCATATTCAATGTTTTTTTTTTAAGACCTGACGACACAGTTCATTTCTTTTAACCATGTATGTTAGTACTACACACACACACACATTGTTCATAAACCATGTAAAAAGTATCCACATATTCATACACGACGCTCGCTAATACAATCGTGTAATTGTGTGTCATTAGCTTTTCGAAGTGTATATAGTAGCATTTTCTAGTGCATACAATTAAATTTGATAATAAGTATTTACTTGGTTCAATGATTGAGAATTATTGAGGACTTTTGGAAATTGGAAGCTGAACCAGCTTTATGAAGTATCAATTTATGATATGCGTGCAATGATCAAATATGCACAACTGAAATATTTATTGATAAAATCCAACGTACTCTTTATTTAATAATTTGCTTATGAGGATGTGAATGAAGTAAATTATACGTTGTATACATATATATTCTAATTGTATATATAACTGTTTAATTAACTGACAAATTTTTTTATTGTTTTTAGACAAAGATGGAGATCTGTGACTTCAAAATTCGTATTTTTTTTTATTGTATATATAATTAACTGTTTAACTGAAGATTTTGTTTATTTGTTTTCGACAAATTAAAGATGGAGATCTGTGACATCAAAATTCGTATTTTTTTTAAATTATGAGTTGGAGATGATCAACCCATCCAATTAGTTTTGTTATCAGATAAAAAGCTGATTTGAAAATCTGACAGGATATCAAAATTGTGTTTGATAAAGCTTAATAGGATTAAAAGAAGACTTTTATAAACGTTGTGGGTTTGAAAAACCTCTCGTCCAATTATTGACGCTGATAGAGGTTGCAGGGCGATAGACCTTTAACCAGCTCTTATTTAATGCAATGATCTAATTATTGAACCTAACCTAGAGATGCAAAATAATCACGCAGGTCCCGTTGTGATCGGAAATGTCACGGCTCAATATGTCATGTGTCTGTGTGATTTGATTATTATTCAGAAAATTAGCACAGCACCATACATGAACTGGTCTCATCACAACATGATATCACAACATGTGGTTATGCAAGTCATATGTAAACTGAACCATTAAATCTTAATCAAATGGTGAATTTTGAATAAACTAATTATAATTACGTAAAAAATAATTTAATATAGTTACATTTAAACAAATCACATATGATCATACGTTACTAATATACCGCAACTGTCTCTTCAAATTTAATCATAACATGCATCTCAAATTATATTGTGACTTGAAACAGCCATGGGCGGATCCAGGATTTTCATCGGGAGGAGCAAAAAAATATCAAATTGGATTTAAATAGCTAATAGGGTTCAAATCCATTAACTAATTAAGTACTTAATAAAAAATAATGCTTTAATTTATACTTTTCAGTGCTCTAACTTGTAATTTCTAATATTAATATATAATTATAATTATCAATCATAATTGAAGAAATTTATTTTAATTTTAACCCTAAATTTAACCCGACCTACAAATTAAACATTCAGCGGGAGGTAATTTTTTTTGCAGAGAGAGGCAGAGTCGATCGAAACGTCTCGATTTCTACTAAAATGCAAAATCTAAGGTGGAGTTGCCCCCCCTAAATGCACATCGGTCCACTCCTGAAAACATCACAACACAACACGTCACGTGTTTACATAATTATCTAGCCTAACCTTCATATATATTAAGAAAACAGAGAAACTAGTTTTCAACGTACGTAGTCCCTGCATTATGTAAAATACTTTTCCATATGAATTGCTATATTAGTTGGAATTCACCAAAAGTTATTCTTCCCATGATTTAATTATTCGAACTCAACGACAAGGTTCCTTGTACATTTCTTAATCTGCAACATAAAAAGTCGTGCCGCCTAGCTTGAAAAACATGGATTGTAACTAGAATTATTTCAAAGTTTTGTGTCCTCTTTTGTTTGAATTCAATTTAAAACCATAGTTTGTCGCTAGAATTATTTCAAAATATTGCTTCCGTGGTGCTATGGCTTCTTTTTTAACCGTTTGATATCTTTGGGCCATGATGTTAGTTACTAGTAAGTAACTAGCAAGAAAGATAGGGGAGGAGACAGTATTACGGATACAACTATTATAGAGGGAGAAATTGGATACAGTTATGATTTTTTCTTTTTTTCTTTTTTTTTTCTTTTACTGTTATTTAAATTTGAGAAGTTGTATATAATGTTGTAAATTTAGTAAGTAGCCCCTACCAAATAATTTCAAAAAAAATTTCCATTACTCTAAAAACCATATATTCAGAGGGAGCCGGAATGAAACTGGTAGCAGTCACCTTTTATTACAAAAGACCTAAATCTATTACATTTTTTTAACCCTTGCAACAGTATACCTACTGCATCATCAAAGTAACATAACTAGATTAAAAAAAAAATGCAGCACAAAACTTGAAGTTTATCTAAACCCACACAAAAACCTGCATAAAACTAGCATATAAAAGACATAACAGTAACTACAATCAATCATCTGCCTTGATTGAGTTGATCCACTATGTGCTAGCTAGAATTATTCCCACACCATGTGAATGCTTGGTTTCTTGGACCTGATCAGAATCTGCTATGATAAAAGTACTCCAAAATTTCTGTTTTTTCAAATTCAACTGTTGAATTGTTTTGAAATTTGTGTACAGAAAAATTAGCTGTTTTGAGATACGTGCATAGAAAATATTAGACTGCTGGATTTGAAAAGACAGCAATTTAAAATTACTGTTCCTAAATTCGGATCGCAGCTCTTGAACTAGGGATCTTTTTCCGCGGTTGAACACGTGTTGCATAGCGTACAAATAAGTGGATTTTTTAAAAGGGAAATTTGAAAATTTGAGCACCACGAATTTTAATACGATCGAACGGTCAGGAACCGCGCAACATCCAAGCTTTCAATTGCATCTCACAAAGTCTTATTCTTAAATTAATTTGAACGGGAAAATAATTGAGGAATTGTGATATTATAAAAGGGTGCATTGACATTGGAATTTTAAATTTCGGATGTATAAATGTAATATTATATTTTAGAGACAAAAATATATATACACGTAGTTTTGAAAATTTTGAAATATATACATTAAATTACCTTTTCTTTTTATTTTCTCTTTTGAAATCTATGCCTAAATGTTCTATATAGTCCGACATTAACACATATAGCCATATAGGGCTGGAAGAAACCTTAGTTTATATAACATCACAAAAAAAATCTATCACAACTAGCAGGAGAGCAGTTTGAGTCCGATGGACTTCATAGCCGTTTGATTTGCTTTAAGATCCATATGCACAGATATTAAAGTAAATGCACACGGATATTAAAGCGATGCACATGGATCTTAAAGTAGATCGGACGGTTATGGAGTCCATCGAACTCAATTTGCGTCCGATGGGCATCGGACCCAAACTGCTCTGAACTAGTAGACCTATCTTGCATTCTGAATCCGTATCCTCTTCATTACTGCAGAGAATGGGCCTCACTTTATGGTTTGAGATTAAATCTCAGCCGGTTTGAGATTTCGAGAGAAATAAAGAGCAATATTATTAGGCTTTGAAATTCGTGCCAAGCTAAAAAGAACGGTCCAGATCCACTAATTGAAAAAGATTCCCTTTTCAGGTAATTCAATAGATGTGAATTCTTGCATTCTTCCAAGGGTAATAAATAACTATATAAGATTGTGCATTAAAAATAATCATACGTACAAATATCATTTTTTTCAACATGTTCAACGTGTTGTTTTTTACATTTTTGAAGCTTGCATGGTTTTGCATTTTATTATAAGTAATAAACGTTATTATATTTTAGCCATAACGTTATTATATTTTTGAAGCTACAGCTGTAGAGGACTTGAGCAATTTCTCTAAATCAAGGTTTATTAAATTCTGAATCTAAGTTTTATTATTTGAAAAAAAAAATTGTTGAGTTGATTATCCAATTGGCAATTGTAAGTACGTAATTGCTATAGTTTGGATTTATTGATGTCGAATTCATCAACTCCTTTTTTTTTACCTTTTGGCAACGAATCAGTACTGTTTTGTGAACATAGAAAATATGCTTGTATTCCAGTAAACAAAGGATCGGTCAAACGATATTTATAGTTGAATTAGCTCCATTTGAACTTTATCAATGCAATTAAGCTTTGAAAAATTCAGTTCAACATTTACATTAGTTAATTTTATTTGCCCAATTAACCTACTCTTGAGCATTATCCACACAAATACCTCTCAATTGACACTACATTTGCAATGATCTCTAAATTATGCTTAGCTACGCATGGCCTTGATTCCAACCAAATTCATTTGTGATTTACCTGAATTATGCTATTGATTCAAACCAAATAATACATAATACGACTCAACCAGATCCAACTGAAAGTCTGAAATTGTATTGCAAAAAAGATTTCTCTGCTTTTGAATACAAATCTGTGACTGTGAAAACTATTATTTACCAAGGAAATGTTGATCAAGAGACAGGAGAGAATGCGGGTCCAACTAAGGGGGCGAATCAAAGTAGCAGTACCTCAGGCATAGCAGAACCAGTGAAGGAGAAAGCCATAATATATGACAAACACCCTGAGAACCTCAGTAAATTTACTTGAGATTCCCTTTTGTCATATGGCAAGGGTAATAAGGGAAACTTTTTTTTGCATAATTTTAATGCAATAGCCAGAAACACTGAATTTTACCTTGCAAATTAAGAAGACAATGTATGTAAAGTTAAACATACTAATAAATGTTGTCATCATTAACTAAAAAAACAAAACAAAAATGTCTGAGATGCATGCCATGTTTTATTTTTGGAGGCAATACCTCGCTGTGAAAAGTAAAAAAAAAAAATAAAAAAATGCATTTCTGACCGTCCGATTGAAAAAAATAATCAAACGGTTTACAAATTCAGTCCTCATGGAAGAATTCCTCAAAAAAATTATCAGAGAAATGTTTTGAGCCAAAAAAAAGATATTCTTTTTCAGTGTCATTTATTTTTTATTTACCGAAGGATATAAAAAAAAATGTGGGACGTCTTGATGTACTCTGAATAAAAAAGTTCCTTGAAAAAGTTTGAACTCTTGAATTTAGAAATAGAAAATCTGTGAACTCTTTATGAGTGATCAATTTTCAATTCCATAATTTCTTCATTCTTCTAAGTTTAAATCTCTAAAAAATTGGAAGTAATGTAAATTAAAATTTTCTAAGTTTGTTCATATATTAATATGAATAAAGACATTTTGACCCAAAAAAAAAAATTGTTGGTTGAAGTTATTTTCTCTTGTTTTTTGAAGGTAGTATAAATTCTAAAATATTTCTATTTTACTGTTTAAATACTTATTCGATTACTATTTAATTGTATCAATTAGATCTTTTAGAGTTGTGCCACACCAAATAATTATTGACGCCGCTAATGTTGTATATTAAAGAGTTTATTAGATAGTGTTATTATGACTAGATTCTTAATAAATAACTTTTAATTTTAATTAATCATCTATAATTTATGGGAAGAATTTCTTAGCACTTGAAAATGTTTTCAATTAACTTTTTATTTCAACGGCTCGTGAAATACATTGAACATATCTATAGATTTATATTTTAATATTCTCCTTGAAGTCACAAGTTTGTTATTTCTACATTTGCTTTTTAACTTGGAATGCATGTTATAAAAATATAATATGCATGAACACACCTTATGTTTAAAATACTTGCTTCAAAAGTTATTTCAATCTATCTTCTTTATATATCAAATTAGATTAACAATAATATATATAGTATGATGTTATAACTTCAAATTATTGAGAATAACAATGTATTATTTTTTTTTACCTAAGATATTAGAATAAATCAAATTATTTTTAAAATCCGTCAATATAGATAACAAATTTCCTTATGAATTATGTGAAAGTATTTACCACTTTCACAAGTATCTTTATGTTTCAAGAGTCAAAATACTCAAAACTAAACATTTTAATATATTAAATAATTTTAATAGCTTAAAAATTACACATTTTCTACATGATTGGAGAAATTATCCGAAATTTTTCATATTTGAACCACCAAAGTGTAATTTCTTAATAAAAGAGAGCTCTTACCAGAAGCAGTTGCAAGTCCCCTTTTTCGTATTGATCCACATCAGTCCACTTTTGAGTTGATGCATGTAAAACTGGACATGAATTTTGAAACAATACATTTCCAAGTAGTCTTAACAATGACATAGGTGGATTCAAACACAATACTGTGTTACTCATCATTAGCATATGCATATTTGACATGACATTCTTCTTAATTAGTCAATCACGTAACTCACTGAGTCCTTATTGTTAGGATCAAACATCATAGTACAGTCCACTGTAGTGCGATTCCATAACATGTGAATTATCATTAGTTAGTGTTGTAAAATTTTATTAGTGCTATTTCTAATAAAATATTAATAATTTTCTAGTGGTGAAAATTTATGTGTGCTAAATCTAGTAGATACTTCAATTTTTGTCCAAATAAATGTTATTTGAATAATTATAGAGCATGGCTTGTATCATGTCTATTGACATTTTTAATCAATTTAGACATTATTTTAAGTAAAATTTCAGCTCACATATTTTCTTCCAAAGGCATCAACTCCATCGTTTTTATTTATATCCAACATTAAATAAAAATTATCCAATATGCCACCAAAGTTAGGTTTTATTAAATTTACCCAAACCGGCTAATTATTAAGCGGTCCTTAATTTTTAATAGGAACCGGTTAATAATTAGCCGGTCCTTCACTTTTTTATTTTTTTATTTTTTTGGAAAAAGTTATAATTTTTTTAATAAAATATTAGAAATTTTTGATATGTTTCTTTGAAATTGGATAGAATAATATATAATTTAATTTATTAAAAAGACTGAAACAAATAACCCGGATCAATATTTTCCAGATTAGATTTTTCGCGGCCGTAAGAAAAATTAAAATATTTTTTTGTGTGTTATTGAAAAATAATAAAAATGATTTGAATTTTAGTTATTGATTCTGGATCAAAAGTCACTTCTAGGTAATATAGAAAATAATTGAATTTTTCTATTTTCAAAAAATAAAAACTAATTCGGCAAGTGTGTCAGACAATTAAATTTTTTTAAAACTATGTTTTTTTTTAAATTGAGATTATTTTTTATTATTTTATTGAAATATTAGAAATTTTTCATATGTTTCTTTGAAATTGGATAGAATAAAATATAATTTAATTTATTATAAATACTAAAACAAATAATCCGGATCAATATTTTTCAGACCGGATTTTTTTCGGCTGTAATAAAAATTAAAATATTTTTTTGTGTGTTATTGAAAAAAATAAAAAAGCTTTGAATCTGAGTTATTGATACCAGATCAAAAGTCACTTCTAGATAAATATAGAAAATAATTGAATTCTTCTATTTTTAAAAAAATAAAAGTCACTTAACAGTAGTAAGTTAATAAAAAGGAAAAAAAAAAGTATCCGGTTATAATATACGGGTACCATTGAATTTTTTTTATTTTCTAAAAATAGAAAAATTAAATTATTTTCTATATTTGCCTAGAAATGACTTTTGATCCGGGATCAATAACTAAGATTCAAAGTATTTTTATTTTTTTCCAATAACACACAAAAAAATATTTTAATTTTTCTTACAGCCGCGAAAAATCCGTCTGAAAAATATTGATCTGAGTTATTTGTTTCAGTCTTTCTAATAAATTAAATTATATATTATTCTATTCAATTTCAAAGAAACGTATAAAAAATTTCTAATATTTTAATAAAAAATAAAAAAATTATAATTTTTCAAAAAAAATAAAAAAAAAAGTTAAGGACCGGCTAATAATTAGCCGGTTTGGGTAGGTTTAATAAAACCTAATTTTGATGAGCATATGTGGCAATTTCTATATAATGTTTGATATAAATAAAAATGACGGGCATCAACTCATACTAGAGAAACTTTTTTAAGCTAATTTCAATCGATAGATCAATTTTGGTGGAAACATTTCATGTCATAAAATACCATAACAAAAAGAGATTCTCCAAATATCTTCAACTAGTAAAACACCATAACACAGATATTTCTCCAAGTACCTTCAACTACTGGTAGAATAATTATTACTGCTAGTTCTAATTAATTCATCATTTAAAAAATTATGCAAAGATACATATAAATGCAGACTCAATGCCAGAGGTCTTGTACTTTAAACCAATTTAACTTAAGAAAGGACTACCAACTGCGGACTTAGCATAATGGCTCATGTAAAATGAGACACGGATTTAATTCTCAAAAATGGCAACTAAAAGATACCAGAATATTTTAATAAATAAAAAATTAAGAAATTAAGTATAATAATAGCTTGAGGTGTATAAAATATTAAGTAACATAGATATAGTTGTAATCTAGAATTATTAAAATAATTTGGGGTGTTTAGTAAGAATTAGTTTAAATATAATTCTCTACTCAAACGTAACTATATGAAAAGTGTATCTCCTTTGACTTCAAATTAAACAAGAAGATGAGAAGACAAATGGAGTGTACATATAGTCAGAGAGCATTTCCCTCAGTTAGCTTTGCTGCATATTGATTTAGTATTGTTTTAATTAAATTAACTTAGTTCTAATGAATTATGGGTAAAGAAGAACAAGATGGAGAGTCAAAGGAAGAAGAGTAGAGCTAGCGTGCACTATGTTCATTAAGAGAATTTTGTGAGTACAACTTGAAAATCTATTGGGATGAATTTAAACTATGGAAACATATATACTTTAAGAGTGATATGTGTATCTAAATTTTTTTTGAAAATTTTGAATTTATTTAGTATAAACTCAAGCGGTAAAATAAAAATAGAATTTTATAAGTTATTTTTAATGCATTAATTTTTTTATCATATTTTTACTGCTTGACTTTGTACTAAATGAAATAAAAAAATTCAAAATTTCAACAGTTTGGATTCGTCATATCAATTTCAATAGTTTGAATTCGTCGTTTGAAGTCAATACAATATTTTTTGGAGTTATGCTCGCTAAGAACACAAGTATGTTGTGGGAAAAAGACGCTAAGCCACCCAATGAATAAAAAGCTTTCACTTTTGTCCTTTAATATTTTTAATTTTTATAAAAAATATTACTATTAGTGTTCCCTCATAATATAAAATTGGGTGAAGTTTATTCATTCACTCTTCCAATCTTAATTTTCTGATTGTGTGCTATAATCAATATTTTAAAATGCAGTTTTTATGCGGTATGCGAAAGGCCATCGAATACTGCATATGTGGTATGCGGCCGTATATGCAGATTTTTATGTGGATTTAAAATGAGAATTAATATATATATATATATAAACAAGCATGCGGTAATATACGGTATCATACAAACAAATATGCGGTAATATATGGTGATATGCGATAATATGCCGCTGAAAATGCAACACTAACTTTGCTAAAAAAAAGAAATATGAAAATTTAAAGAATTGAGAGAGAAATAAGAAATAAAAAAAGAGTTCAAAGGACCAATTATAAATTAAGTTAAATATATAATGGTTGGTGCATTTTTCAATAGTTTGCAGTTTCTTTACCGAACTAATTTGAAGTAATTATAGAATATTCTTAAGTTAGATATAAATTTCACATCTGACAACAAAAGTTAAACAATATTCTAGTAACAAATGATATAGGATCCGCTACTAATCAATTTCATTTGGAAGATCATATAATAGGGCTGCAAAATCGAACCAAATCAAACTTACTCCAGTTTGAGTTTGATTTGAATTAATTTTGAATCGAATTTTTTATGATAAGAAAAAGTGATCGTAGTCGCCGAGAGCTTGAGTTGAAAGTCGTTTAGGATTTCAAAACTGAGAGCGAGAGTTACGACTTATAAATTATAACTTATGGCTAGGTGGTCTTATGTTTTAACTTTTAAATCATCAGCGAACATAAGTCATCAGTAGAAATTAACAGTTCATGTTACTTTGAGATTCGAATTAAAATAGTTTGTGAATCTATTTTGAATGAACCAAATCCAGTTTGAATTAATTTCGACTATTTGGAATCGAAATTTTACAAATTTTTTCAAATCAAACTAGAATCGAATCACGAAGTACGAATATTTTGTGCAGATTCATATTATTCAGTCAAAAAGATTTAAAAAAGGAAGTTCCTTTCACTGGCAGCACGACTTGGCAGCAAGTGAACAAAACACTAGATAATCTATACGAATTAGTATTGCTTAAAGTAACAGAATATTTCTGTTTTGATCTGGACCGTCCAATCAGAATCCGCACGGCTATATAAGCTTCTCCGTACGTTCCACCTCGGATCGAACGGTCTTGATCCAAACAGAAATATTCTGTTACCACAGAGTATATTCTACTCTATCCCACGTTCCACTAATCAAGATTCAAGGCTTCGACGGGCGAGAATCTCTCCAGTTCATTCTTCTTTTTCAGATCTCCATTCGATTCCAGAAATTCACCTTGAGTACGGATTCTCTGAAGTAACTTAAATATTGTTTTTAGATATGGTCTGTTCTATCATAATCTCGGCCAATCCGGCCCGAGATGAATGTACGGGAACCTTTAATTTCGTGCCAAAGAAAATCTGACGGTCTAAATATAAACATATAATTGGAGTTACTTTAGGTGATATCAATTGATTTCCGTAGTCCTGAGTCCTGACACCATGAGACTTGTCAGTACAGTACATTCCAATCACAAGAGGAGTACGTCCGATGCCCATTGGACCTACATTGGTTCGATGGGTCTTTAATCACCGTTAGATATGCTTAAAGATGCGTCCTCATTGCTTTAAAATTCGTGTGAATCTGTTTCAATTTTCGTCTACACAAATTTTAAAGCTAATCGGACAGTAGAAGATCTCATTGGACCAAAAGTAGGTCCGATCGGACCTACTCTCTCTTCAATCACCGTTATAATTTCATCGATCAACCTAAACGGAGAAGGAAATCTTCTCTAATAATGGAGTTAACAACCCCAGATCATAGTCGGAGAAGGAGGAGGAAGAGGGGTCAAACAGCGGAGGAGACAGCTTCGATCCTGCGCAATTCATGGTACCACCTCAGGCTGTCGGTGAGGGACCCACAGAGGGTTGCTACCTGGGACGCCATCGTGCTCACGGCTGCGAGCCCCGAGCAGGCCGCGCTGTACGAATGGCAACTTGCTCGCGCTCGCCGGATGGGGCGGATCTCCGCCTCCACCGTCGCTATTGCGGTGCCTGATCCAGATGGAGCTCGGATTGGATCCGGTGCCGCCACGTTGCACGCTCTCTCCACACTTTATCGCCATTTTCTTACAAAGGCAAATGATGACGAGAGAGGGGATGGCAGCTCTTTGAGAGAAATGGTGAAGTTCATGTCTAAGAAGCATGTGTTGTTACTTCATGCTGGTGGAGACAGTAAAAGAGTGCCATGGGCTAATCCTATGGGTAAAGTATTTTTACCGCTTCCGTACCTGGCCGGAGATAATCCTGACGGACCAGTACCGTTACTTTTCGACCATATTCTGGCAATTTCCTCTTGTTCAAAACAAGCCTTTAAGAATCAAGGTTAGCACACCACTTGAAATCATATTAAATTTAGCACTAACATGTGCAATTTTAGTTTGCTTGTTGTTTTGTTGATTAACTGAGGATTAACTGACACTTACTGTTCAAGTTCAAATGCTAAATCATCTTCAAATCAAGCTAAAATGTTTAGTTAATTAATTGAGATACTGGTCCTAAATTAGGTTTCCTTTTGTTAACCATTAATTAGCTTTACTGGTTCCATGTCAAATTGTTCATCTGTTAATCTATTACTAGATAGAACTCGAATCATTTACCATTTATAAATACACTGAAATGGTCAGGTGGGATTTTAATAATGACTGGAGACGTTCTCCCATGCTTTGATGCCTTCACCTTGGTTCTTCCAGAAGACTCATCATGCATCATAACAGTTCCAATCACACTAGACATAGCCAAAAATCATGGTGTCATTGTTGCTCGATCAGACAAAGTTGTAAATGGAGAAGACTATGCTCTCTCTCCAGTAGACAATCTCCTTCAGAAACCAACCATGAAGCAACTAATAGATGGACATGCTATTCTAGAAGACGGTATGGCACTTCTTGACACAGGCATAATTGCCGCTAGAGGCAAAGCGTGGGAGGAGTTGCTGCAACTGTCTCTCTCTTCAAGTCAGAAAATGATAGAGGAGTTGATTGATACCAGAAAAGAGGCAAGCTTCCATTAACAAGTTTAGTATTCCATTTGTAAGCTTTTTTATCTTATGCAACTGAAATTCAAAATGGTAAACTTGTTTGTTTTTGTGACAAATTTGGAGATCGGTTTTTTGTCATGATTTTTGGTTTTCAGTGTCAAAATACCCAAGCGGTTTCTATTCATAACAAAGTGTCAACCCATCTATCTTCCAAGCACCATGCCTCTTTTTTTATGTAGTTTGTTTAGAGTGTTGATTGTTATGTGATTTCCTATACCTGCATGAAAAAGACAGTTATATTTATAATAGATCTTACAAGAGAGAACATATTTCAGATGAGCTTATATGAAGATCTTGTAGCTGCGTGGGTCCCAGCAAAGCATGAATGGTTGAAACAGCGCCCTTTAGGGATGCAACTCATTACTGCTCTTGGTGGCCAAAAGATGTTCAGCTTTTGTTCATGTATGTCTTTTCTAAAATGAAAGAATGAAAAAGGCCCTTTTCAGATTTGCTTTATAATAATTTGAGAAATTTCTCTTTTTTGCAGATAGCTTGTCCTTTATGCATTTTGGTACTTCAATTGAGGTCTTGGATCACTTTTCTGGTACTAATAGGATACTTGTAGGAAGGAGGCATCTATGTTTGTTACCAGAAACCACTGCATGTGACATTGCATCATCGGCCATCATTTTGTCCAGTAAAATTTCGCCTGGTGTCTCAGTTGGAGAGGATTCATTGGTCTATGACTCCTCAATTTCAGGTCGGATCCAAATCGGATCCCAATCCATTGTTATTGGGGTAAAAATATCACCAGATTTACACTCTAATATCAACTCAACGGGATTTGTTTTGCCTGATAGGCACTGTTTATGGGAAGTACCTCTGGTAAATTACAAAGGAACACTACTCATTTACAGTGGCATACATGACAACCCAAAGAAGTCGGTTAAAGAAGGTGGCACTTTTTGTGGTAAGCCATGGACAAGTTTATTGCATGATCTTAAAATTAATGAAACTGATTTATGGAGTTCTCAAAATAAATGCTTGTGGAATGCAAAACTATTCCCAATGGTAACTCTTCGTGAGATGCTAGACATCGGCATGTGGCTAATGGGGCTCTTGTCCGATGAATCTGGTAAAATGGTAAATTTATGGAAAAATTCACAGCGTGTGAGTTTAGAGGAGTTGCACCGGTCCATCGACTATCATAAGCTATGTGCAAGTTCGAGTAATAACCAAGCCGATTTGACGGCTGAGATTGCTCGAGCTTGCATTGGCCATGGATTGCTTGGCCGGGATTTTTGTCAGTTATGCGAGGAGATATTACAGAAAGATAAGGCAGGAGTTGAAATCTGCAAAGAGTTATTTAGTTTATTTCCAAATAGTTTGTACTCTAGCGTACTCCCTTCAAGTAGAAGGTATCAGATACAGACTGATCTTTTCAAAGCTTGTGGAGATGAATCAAGTGCTTCTCAGATGGAGAAAAAAGTTTGGGCTGCTGTGGCCCGTGAAACTTCCTTGGCAGTGAAGTATGGATTTGAAGGTATAAATGTTATTTACATAAACAAGTAAAATTGTCCTCATGCTTTTTTCTTATTTTTCTTTCTTCCAACAAAAGTTGCTAGCTTCTTCAAATTTCTGTCATTACTGGTAAACTTCCATACTGTATATTTTTATCTCAAAAAAACAATCAGCATTTTAGTACTCTTATCAGCATTTTTCTACACAGATGATGGAATGCCTCTGACCTCAAGCACTGGGACAAATATTTCTTTGTCAAATGGTAAAGAATGCCAAAATGAATCTGCCATTTATCCCAAAAAGGCCATTGTCAAGTTACCTGTTCGTGTTGATTTTGTCGGTGGTTGGAGTGACACGCCACCTTGGAGCTTGGAACGAGCGGGTTGTGTTTTAAACATGGCAATTGTTCTAGAAGGTTCCCTTCCCGTCTGTGCAATCATTGAGAGAATCCCCAAACCTGGAGTTCTTATATCTGATGATTCCAATAACAGTATTTACATCAACGACCCGGCATCGATAACTGCACCGTTTGACAACGATGATCAATTCCGTCTAGTCAAATCTGCTCTTATTGTAACACGAATTGTTAACCGCAGAATATTGTTAGAATCCGGTTTGAAGATTGAAACATCAGCAAGGGTCCCTCGGGGCAGTGGTTTGGGGACATCTAGCATTTTAGCAGCAGCAGTTGTTAAAGGGTTGTTTGAGATCATGGGGGAGGATGCTTGTAATGAAAGGGTTGCAAGGGCAGTTTTGATGTTGGAACAGATAATGGGTACGGGTGGGGGGTGGCAGGATCAAATCGGGGGTCTTTACCCAGGAATTAAATGCGCAAGCAGTTTTCCAGGGCAGCCGTTACAGTTACAAGTTATTCCTTTGACAGTTCAGCCTCATTTGGTCGAGGAGTTGGAGCAACGGCTCCTGGTGGTTTTCACGGGCCAAGTGAGTACCGTACCTTTTCTGCTTCCTTTTTTGTGTGCTATTAGGGGTGTTCATCGGTTCGGCTGAAACCAAACTGAACTAGACAAACCAAAGTTATAATTTGGTTTCAAAAATAGAACCAACCGAACCGGTTTAGCATTGCAACTGAACCGAACCAAACCAAAGTTTTATTTCGGTTTGTTCGGTTCAAACCGAAATATATTAAGTTTTTTTATTTAAAGCAATTGTTTTGTAATAAATCATGTATATTAAGAAATAAATCGGGGTATTAAGAAATAAACCGGAGTAGTCCAGGCCAAATTCATAACATATAAAAGTTCAGTCCGTTGGTTATTTCGGTTTTGAAAAATTCCAAACCGAACCAAACCGAACCAAACCGAAGTGATAATTTGGTTTTAAAAAACAAACCGAACTGAACCATTAAACTGAAAAAACAAAACCGTTTGAACTGATCTAATTCAGTTTGGTCCAAACCGTTTGAACCAAAAAAACCAAACACCCCTAGTATGCTATACATGAGAAAATTAAAATTCTCTGTGCTAATAAGTAAAAGTTATTATCAGGTAAGGCTTGCATATCAGGTATTACAAAAGGTGGTGATGCGATATTTGCGCAGAGACAGTCTTCTAATATCAAGCATCAAGCGCCTTGCTGAATTAGCCAAGATTGGAAGGGAAGCAATAATGAATAGTAACATTGACGAGTTAGGTCACATAATGCGCGAAGCATGGCGGATACATCAGGAATTAGACCCGTTTTGTAGCAACCCACTTGTGGATCGATTGTTTGCATTTGCGGAACCCTACTGTTGTGGTTACAAACTGGTAGGAGCTGGTGGTGGTGGTTTTGCATTGCTTCTAGCTAAGGATCCAGAAAATGCACTGCTACTTAAACGAGGTCTGAAAGAATGTACAGATTTTGTTGTCGAGGTGTATAATTGGAGCATTTCCATGTAAAATTGTATAATGCAAAATAAATTAGCTCATGGTTCAGACTGAAGTTTAGGAATATTTTTACCAGTTAAACAAGTTCAAGGTTGTTGTTTTATCTGTTGTAAAATACGAATAATGGAGAGCGCCTGTTTATTTGGTCTCCTTTTGTTAAACTTGATTTCTCAATTAATAAATGTGCTCATGGATTTTATCATCTTTTATTATTCCAGAAATGGCTGGTTGACAATTGACTACTTAGCATGCCTCTTCCGAAACTCGCAAAATGTGAACTTGGAAAAAATACCAAAAAAACAAAACAAAACAAAAAATTATACCAATATTTCGAGTAAAATCGAGAATCCAATAACGACAAAATTAACTTGCCTAGATACAAACCGAGTAGGTAACATTTCACTGTGGTAGATTGGACACATTTATTTTCAAGTTCTTACACATTTCGCATATGTTTGAATGATGAAAGAATAACTAGAATAGCGAAAATGTTGGAACTTGGAAATAGCGAGAAAAGGTGTTTTGCTATTTTATGTTTGAATGAAAAGTTAGATGAAAGAACAGCTAAAATAGTTCCGATTAACTTACTATTCTCTATTCCCATAATTTGTCGGATTAGCATTATTCTCAAATTCTTATTAAGCTCGCTATTCTAGCTTAACCCCACTTCTACTTGAATTCACATCCAGTGCATTACATGAAATGGGAATCTTTTAATCCGGACTGTTCTTTTTAGCTTGGCACGAATCTCAAAGCCTAATAATACTGCCCTCTATTCCCCCGAATCTCAAACCAGCTGAGATTTAATCTCAAACCGTAAAGTGAGGCCCATCCTCTGCAGTAATGGAGAGGATACGGATCCCTTCAGCTTCTAGATGGACCTCAAAGCTTATACCAGTTCACCCGATTTCGTTCCCACAATTAAAAAACTAATTTGTTGGCCAATGCAATTATGATCAAATGAACCCCAACCAGGTGACGTTAAATCAAAAGAGTGAACTTAAAAAGTAATTATAGAAACAAAAAATATCAGTATCTTCACAAAAAAGGGTAAACCTGTTAACTGATTACAACAGCTAAAGAAGAACATTTTCTTGTGGTTTTGAGAGGAGGAATAATCACAGAGCCTCCTCTGTGAACATAAAACTGAGAATTCAAGCAAAGGGAGACTATCTATATTATTATTATTATTTTCAAAGTACATTCAGTCATTAAGCTCAACAAAAAGACCTGCATGAGGATGCAAACCGGCTTCTTTGAGTGTTAAAGAGTGCTTTTCTGGGCTGTAGACTACCCGAGGAAAATTTGAAACAAGGCTATAATTCTCAGTCTTCAAGCAACCCAATGAATCGACATAGTCATAGAGTGTACTGATAGTAGCCGAGCTGGGGAACCTCCTTTCTTTCCGCTCTCCAGTAGGAAACCGTACAAGAACCTGTCATTTCAAAAAAATTAGGTTACATGCATTATAACAAAAGGTGCTTTTGCTAGAAGAAAATTACAGTAAGGGGCCAATTTCATGTGTTATTTATGCAAAACTTCATGTGCATCATTCAAAAGTGAGAAATACCAGGTATTTTCAGTAAACCTTTTATCACAATTGTTTTCAAAACATGCTCAAGGTCCACTTTGAGGCAATATTTGGAGGATTTGCCAAGAGGTTCACACGAAATATTCCCTAAATGATGAAAATAACAAGTTTACCTGGGTAACATCAGGGCCTTTTTCTGGTTCTGTTCCAAGTGACATAGCTTTCTCTTGCCGTCTTCTTGCTAAAGCAGCTTCTTTCTCTGCGGCTTCCTGTGCTGCCCTTTGCAAAGCTGCTTCTTCTTCCTTGCGCTTTATCTCTGCCTCTGCAGCTTCTCTTTCCTTCCTCTCTTGTTCTTCTCTCCTCTGTCGCTCTCTTGCCTGGTCACAACCAAAGAAAAAAAAATGAAACAAAATGCTGGGTAATCTGAAAAACTAAAAACTGAAACAATGAAAAAATAAATTTAATGGCGGTCATAGGTCATATTCCAAGTACAAAGCATTTCTAGGTTTATTCAGCAGACATATGGCATATATTGAGCATCAAACCAATGAATTCAGCACACAAATATTAGCTCAAGGATTATTTAAAGTACCCGGTCAGCTTCAAGTGCAGCTCTATATGCAGCATCTTGTTCATCTCTCAAGAGCTGGTTGTTGCGCCTTTCCTCTGCCTCAATCCGTGCAGTTACCAGTGTGGGAGCACACTCCTCAACCACTCTTTGAAGAATTAATAGCATCTCTTCTGGTGATTTGGGTCCCTCCACCTTTAAAACAATATAGTTAAACATTGATGCATAAACTATTAGTCCTTAGTTTATGCTAAAATAAAACTAATCAGTGGTGTACCTGCTGAAGAAGCACAATTCGTTGCTGGGTGGAGGCCATAACAGCAGCACAAAATGGAAACCGAGAAGCATTAAGGCTATTGCTCATTTTAAACCCCTCTGTCCTCCTTATACTGCCTCCCCATGCCACAAAATTCTCATTAATAAAGGCTGCCACAGGGGCAGAACACAGACAATTTTCACAGAAGATCGGCACATCCGGGTGATCTGGTGAGTGGAGGTAAACAAATAATAGTTTGTACTCCCTTTGAGACCTTTGGAGTGCATCCATGAAATTCTCAGGCACAAACCGAGGTGCCGTACCTGTTATTATTGGTTTAAAACAAAACTTAACTTACTTGATTGTATGAATTTTTTTATTTTTTGTTGTTGTTTCTGCAACTAAACATATTATGTAAATATCTCCATATCAATTCCTTTTCTATCAGACTATCTCCATGTATAAAGTCTGAATTCTCCTTCTGACATGCCGTTTCAAAGAAATCATGATTAGAAACTGTTGAATCGATTAATGCTGTCTTAGCAGATGGGAATGAAAGAGTAGTGCTCAAATCTCCTTTCAATTAGATCATTCCAACTCCCCATATATCAATGCTTTGCTACCTTAGTTTCATATTGAATTTGGTTGAACGTGAATGCAATTACATGAAATTTGCAATTACCTGAGGATCCGAAATCCCTGGTGAATTCGGTTACAAACTGAGCAGCTTCAGCTGCTGATGCTGACAGAGTAACAAGCCGATCAGAGCCATCAGCTGAGGGTGGCCCTGAAAGGCCGAGAATAGACAAAGAACGGGATAACACACTCCCAGCAACCCATGCCCCGAGTCGTATGGACCCCACAAAGAGGCCTACCCCACCAGAAACGACATAGAAGGGTAGAGTTATGAGCCTCCACGCGATCCCAGGTGGTGGAGGTGGTCCTCCGGTTGGCACGACGGCGGCTTGAGACGGCGCCGAGGAGGGAGGAGTCCGAGATGAGTTCGGTTCCGCGGTGGTAGAAGTGGCGGGAGGTGGAGTCGTGAAAGAGGAGACGGCTTGTTCTAGGTCCCAATTGTGCGCAGAGAGGATCTCGGCACAGAGATCTGGGTCGTCTACACCAGTGACTGCCTGGAAATAGGCGATCTTATCGTGCGATTCCTCCGCCATGATTGCAGAGAATAGGGTTTAGAAGCGCAGATCGAGAGTCAAGAATGGAAGAGAGAGAGAGAGAGAGGAGTTGGATTTTGATAGAAGAGGAAAGAAAGAAGGGTTTTTTCTTGGGAAGAATGGTAAAGATTCTTTGTTTCTTTCGTAATTCAGAGTAGGTACAATGCAATCAGACCTACTTTGGTTCGATGGGCTCAATCACCGTCCGTTCTGCAATAAGATGTGTGTGCTTCACTTTAAAATCCGTACATGGATGCTTCAATTTCTCTGCACACAGATCTTAAGGCAGATTGGACGGCACCGGGCGGCGGTGACATCGGACCTTCTCCAATCTCGTTTTTTTACTTTCGGGGTTAATAGACACGTGTGGTTCAGTCAGTGAGTGCGTATCCTCTGAGATATCTTATATTTTTGCGTGACCGACGTGTCCGGTGCCTATTCGGGGATGACACGGGGGCCAGTATTATTTGAGCTTAGAGATTCGTGCAGAACATATTTCAACGGTTGAGAGTTTCCAAAATGTCACGCGACATATGAGATAAAGCGAATTCTCAGTCAGTGGCGGGTTTCTTTCTCCATTTTATGAGTTACTGGTGAGTTAAATCATTGTGGATTACTGACTCGAAACCGATTCATTCATAAAAGAGAGAAAATAATATGTGTGGAAGTTTCTAATCTGTAACCCCGGACTCTCCAGTGTGGTATTACTGGAGAGGAGCGATCCGAATCCTTCTCTAATCTGTCGCCCCATCGGATCCGTATCCTCTCTATTACTACAATGCGCATCACTTTACGGTTTGGGATTAAATCTCAGCCGGTTTGAGATTCGGGTGAAAATAGGGGGCAGTATTCTTGGACTTTGAGATTCGTGTGAAGTTAAATGAACGGTCCGGATCTATTCAAAAGGGAATCATTTCAAAAGATTCCCTTTTGCGGTACTACACTGGATACGAATTCCGCCCCATCGCCTCTCCTGTCTCTCTCTACACTCGCACTCGCACTCGCAAGATTGCAATCGCAGGTTAGTTTCCTCATTTGAAATCGCACTTAGATATGATATTTATTTAGCACGATGAAGTATCGAACTTCAATTTTAAAAACCTACTCCAAATTAACGAAATCAGTTCTTACTTTTGACACCATAGCAATAGCATCGCATGGCTGATTCTGGAGTCAAGCCTGGTGTTCCCGTAATTTTGCGAGAATTGGAGCCCTCTTCTCCATTTTTCAAGCATGGTCAATCCCTTCGAGTTACGGGAAGGTGAGATCGTTTCTTTTCTTTTGAAATAATACACAATTACCACCTTTTACCAGTACTGACCAGTCGATACTGGTATATTAAGGTAATGGTAATAATAATAGTTTTTTTATTATTTTAATTAGGCTTGAAGCTTATCAAGCTGATACTGGAATTGCTGAGATCAGTGACGGAAATGTCAGATTGAAAATTGACACTCGGCATTTAACCGACCTCATTTTCTGTGCTGGTTCTTTGTACCAGTTCATTGGTGAACTGGTTATCGGCTTCAGTACCAATGATGTATGTATCTTTTATCAATTAAACTTCTAATTAACTTGTTTTTTTCTCAATTGCATAGTAACTAGGGTTATTGGCTTCATACCAACAATGGTCGATTTTGCTCAAGCTGTTTATAATGTCATGATTTATTTTTAATTTACTAAACTATTATTTCATTTTTAATATTTTTGTAGGTGTTATTGCAATCTCGTGTGGGGAGGATTGTAGATGGGCTAGATCTAAATCTATACCAGCAATCTCTCCACCTCAGTAGGAAACTTCAATCCTATATATCAAGCACAAGTAGATCTAAAAGAAATTTAGGGTAATTCTACTAAATTTTGATTGATTTATGACATGCAAAAGAATGAATTTTTGTGTGTGTTTGTGTGTGATTGAACCTGAGAAATTATAACCCGAATGAATTACGGTTTAATTTGTGGTTTATTATGAGTAATCATGCTGTGGGCCCATGAAAACACGAAAAAATGACCATCCTGACAGCAAAAATGGCATGTTAGTACCAGTAAATTAATTACAAAGGTGATTTACCAGCTTAAACATATACTTTGTAGAATGTAATGTGGGCCCAATTTGTGGTTTATGAGTGATCATGCTGTGGGTCCATGAAAACACGAAAAAATGACTATCCTGACAGCAAAAATGACATGCTAGTACCAGTAAGTTCATTAGGAAGGTGATTTAACCAGCTTAAACCTATACTTTGTAGAATGTAATGTGGGCCCAATTTGTGGTTTATTATGAGTGATCATGCTGTGGGTCCATGAAAACACGAAACAATGACTATCCTGACAGCAAAAATGGCATGTTAGTACCAGCAAATTCATTACAAAGGTGATTTATCCAGCTGAAACCTATACTTTGTAAAATGTAATGTGTCTGATTTTTGTATCTACATTATCTTGCTTTTATATAGATTTCTTTGTTTAGAGTTAAAACTTAATCCTTACTTAAGGAGCAATTGTTCGGTAAATTAGTAGGATTGAGAATGAAGTTCAGTTCAAATGTTGCCATATGCTGCCATATGAGATCTACCCAATAATGTCTAATTTTGAGGATGCTGCCAAATGAGATTTGCCCAGCAATGCATGATGGCAATGCAAGGCACTAAGGGCCTGTTAGGCCTTCTAGCGGGAATGAGAACGAGCACAAGAACAAGTCCAAATTAAACTGTGTTTTACTGTTTACGTGGGGAAAAAAAATTCAATTAATTTTGTTTTTCCACATGAACAGTAATTTTTTTGGGAGCAACCGAACAGGCTCTAATAGTCTATTTCGTACCGGTGACATCTTAATTTTCATTTTTTTATAACTTTAACAAGGGAGCACAGGACTAGGGCTGTACAAAAAGCTCGCGACTCGCGAACCGCTCCAACTCAACTCGGTAACAAACTCGCTAACAACTTGTTCATTTAAAACTCGAGTTAATCTAAATCGAGTTGAGTAACTCGTTTAACTCATGAGTTGAGTTCAAGTTGGGCTCAACTCGCTCATTACATCTCGTGGACTCATTTCATTTGATTAATTATAATTCCGTTGACTCATTTCGTTTAATTTTTTTGTTAAATTGTTGTGAATTTTTTTGTTAAATTTGTTAGTTTGGTAAATTGTTGTGGATCGTTTGTTAATTCAATATTTACTTCTCATATTATTACATAACAACAATCATCAGTTCAAGTGTTCAACATTTCAACATTTCAACACTTTAAACGAGTTGACTCACGAGTCACGAGCCAACCTGAGTTACTCACGAGTTGAGTTCGAGTTAGCGAGCCAGCTCGGCTCAATATTTTCAACTCAAGTCAACTCAGCTCATTATCTTTCGAGTTGAGTTCGAGTTGTCCATAACTCAAGCTAACTCGGCTCGTTAGCAGCCCTACACAGGACTGGGAGTTAAACGCTTATTTACATGCAACTCACTAAAATTACAAGAAGCCTGAATGCTCCAGTTTCTATGAGTAGATACATAAAGTAGGGACATATATATTGAAAGAATGTCACACAAGGAAAATCCTAATTCCTTCTCCTTGAATAAAAATTACTGCGTACCATTTTTCTCCCTTCCAGTGTGCGCCTTAGTCATGGACTTAATATAAGACCACTAAATTGGAATTCACATCCTCTGTGGAGTTTTTACCTGTTGTGCTGTGCGGTGTTTTTTATTTGGTCAGTTCGTTTTGATCGGACAGACCAAATAAGATTTTAGCACGAATCTCAAAGCAAAATTAATACTGTCCCCTCCATCATTCCGAGCATTCACCGGCTGAGAGTAAATCTGATCCGTCCGATTAGCTCCGCAAATAAAAACTCTACGGAAGATACTGGTCTCACTAAGTTGGGTGGTCGATTTGAATTGTGGAAGCAAGTTTTGGATTTGGATTCTAAAGAGATTTAATTTAAATATAAGACCACCAAAAAGATTTTTTTTTTAAAATAGAATCAAATTTAAATATTTTAGAAAAACAAATGCTATTGATTTGGATTCTAAAAAAATGACTCGAGAGACACAAATATGTTGGCACTGCAGATTCGTTGGTTCAATATTGAAGCTATTTTATGATCCATCTATGCAAAATGTCTACGGAGATCAATATTAGTAGAGCAAATATGTTTGTGCCTTTACTAATTTTATGGGTTGGTGGAGTTTTTTTTTTTTTATAAAAACTAATTCGATGGTTATTTATTTATTTATTTTTTTAAATATTTAAAATTGATTTATTTAAAAAAAATCGATTAAAAGGGTTTGTCGCATGTGCGCCACGCAAAAAAGGAGAGAAGCCGGTAATGTACCGCGTGTCCTTAGTACCACTGCCACGTTGTTACTTTGTTATTTTTTTGTAAGTTTGAACATTTACAAAATAAACCCTCAATTTTTATAATTTTACAGATAAGTTCCATTTTTTTTTTTGATAAATAATTAAAATTGCGATTGTGACCTAAGCGTAGTTATATGTATGATATTCAGTTTCTTCTTTGTCAAATGTAATCTTTTGAGATGTAATATTATAGTTCTGTAAAGTGATCAGTAAATTTTACGTTGTTAATGGATATGAATTATATACTTAATTTGTTTAAGTATGAATTAAATTTTATTTTTGAACCAATTAATCTAATATAAAGTACATATGTTATTATTAGAAGTTTCAAGTGGTAATTAATATTGTACATGTGTGTTGCAACGGGACATTATAAGAAAAGTTATTTCATACAAAATAACATATTTTTATAAAAAAAAATTAGATATAATATTTCTTAAATAGCATATATGCAAGTAATAATTTTTAAACATCATATTAAATAAAATATTAAATGATATATATATTATTAATTTTTTTGATATATTTTTATAAAAAAAATCTCAAATAAAATTTTTTAAATGAATAAAAAATAGAAATAAATAAAGACGTGATCAATTATCAAACAAGTAAAAAAATAGAAAAAAATCATGATCAATCAAAAAGATAATATAATTTGCATGTAAAGAGTACGTGTCTAAATAAATTTAGACTTTTACACATAAATAAATATAAAAATATGCATATAATTAAAATATTTAATTTGAGATCTAATATTCAATTTAAAATTTTATCTTTTAATTAAAAGTCAAAACTGTTAGCAAATCAAAACATCTGCGTACTTAATATAAAAATATAAAAATAGAGATAATGTTCTTACAATATTTGTTTATTTTGCTTGAATACCTAACATAATAAGCTTGAACATAGAGGTGCAATTAAGAAATTTTACCATGGAATTGAGTAAATAGCCCCGACCTCTATTCTTCTTCCCCAATCTCTATCTGAAGAAAACTAAATCGATCCCGTCGAACAAGAACAGGGTCTCATGATCTCGCACAGGGTACGATTTTTCAATTTTAGTTTAATTATTCTTTAATAATTCCTTTTCAAATAGAAACCTTAACTGGTAATTGTTGCAACAATTTCATAGTTTTCTTCAAATACAAGTGCTAATTTAGCAAAAATTGAAGTGCTAATTATGCATTTTTTAACAAAAAATTTCAGAACTATGTGATATTGTTCAACTGAAGAGGAGCATCTGATGAACTATTTATTATGAGATTTTTCTTATTTAGATAAAAGCTCCTTACTTGAACTTGCATTTGGTAACAGGTGCAGTAATGGCTAACTACAAGTGCAGTAGTGTGCGAAAAGACTGGGCCGAACTAAGCCCAAATTTGCTACCTCTCATTGCACACAAGTTAGATAACATCATTGATTTTATCCGTTTCCGTGCTGTGTGCAAGCAATGGCGGTTGGCCACTAACTTGTCAGATAACCCGCCTCAGTTTCCTTGGCTTATGATACTTGAATTATATAGAAACCCTAATATCAGTTTTATTGCCCTTCCTTCTACCAAAATTTTCTCCATTCCTTTTGAACTTCTTTCCACTAAGATTAGTTGTGGGTCTAATGAGTTTATGCTCGATAAAAAAAATGTAGGGGGGTTCCGTAATGAGCATTCTAATATCGCTTTATTAGAACAAGAAGATTATGGTAATGACCATATTACTATCTTTTCACTTATGGTTAACCGGCTTGGTTGCAACGTGAGTGGTGCTGAAGCTGTTCATTTTCCACCTGTTGGAAATATGTCTGAATTTTTTGCTTTTAAATCAGACCACCTATCTGAAATCATAATGCATGTTCCATATATGAGATACCTTGCACATCACATGGAAAGGATTTTCTTGTATCACTATGGAGATACAACAACACGACCACATGTTGTTGTTCTTGATGATACCACTCGGGATGTAGTATCAACAATTTCATGTCCCGAGGAATCTGTGCATGGTTGTTGGTTGATTTCAACAAGGGATGGTGTGTTGTTGGTTGTACATCACAATGTTCCCCTTCAAGATGCTTATTATATTGATGTACCATATGTAAATCACCGATTTGTGGTTTATCGCCTTGAGAATTACTATGATGATAAGCAACCTCAATGGACCAAGTTGAGCGGAATTGGTGATATGATGTTGTTTTTGGATGATTGTAATGGTTTTAGCTTGATGGCCAGTGATTATGATCAGGGATATAGGGGTAACTGCATCTATTTCATCACTCATTTCAAGAATAATCCCATTTTTTGGGGGAGTCAATGTGAGTATGTACTACTTGGGTTTGACATGAGAGAGAATAGATGCTTTGAGGTGTGCTCTTTGGGAGAAGCTACAGCTTTTGCTAGTAAAATCTACTGGTTTATCCCTTCTCATTATTAGTTCAATAAATTAATTTGCTCATGTATTATATATACAGTATTGTAAACATCTTTATGAACCATGTTTTGGATGATACAAAATTCCAGGTTTTAAATGTGTTGCGATCTCTCGGACTTTTAACTGTGACACAGGTTTTGCTGTTTCAGTGTAGAATATTCTTGTTTGCTTTTCAAGTACTGGCCATTAGCTTATAGTCACATTATTTAGGTCTCCTGGTTGTTTTTGGTTGGTTGCTGTGTATATTTCATACTTTAGTTTTTTTTTTTTATATTTTTCCTACACTATGCTTCAGATGTAATTTTACAGTTCTAGAGGGTTTTTTTTTTAGAATTTTCCAGAAGGGGCATCACAGTTTTTGGTTAACAAAGGTAATTTGGTTTCTGGTTTATTAGTTCAACCTCATCTGGATATGTCACACACCATACTGGTAAATTATTGCATGCTACTGCACCTTCTGCTTTCTACTGGTATTGGGTTATTTCAGCAACTGGTAAATGAGCACCTCCGCGTATGTGGGTTGGCTTTTATGGATTTCATACGTTTATTAACTCTAACAGTGTAATCTTTGTTTATAATTAATTAATGCCTAGGCCGGGCTTATAAAAAAAAACAATTTTAACAGTTTCAATTAACATGTCAGTTGTCAAGCATTGATGGCTAAAAATATATGAACGACTCATTTTTAACTAATTTTCCATGTGTCAACAAGAAATTTCATGTTGTGCTTTAGAATCATAAATTGCACTCATGCTTTATAAAAGTAGACACATCACAAAATTGAACATGAGAAGATAAAATCACAATTTATGATACAAATGCCAGCAAAACGTTGCACAGAAGCATTGAACCTAGCTAAATAAATAAATAGAATACAAAAGTGAATATTTTTGCAATATTTTATGTTGTCAGGCAAATAGCTGCAAAGCTTTGCAAGGACTTGAATCTGATTCAAATCTAAAGACATCTCCTCCAAAGAAAGATTCATTTGCATGTAGTGCATCCAATTTAACCTTCCAAACTCCATCCCTGCAGTAATTACAAGAAAGAAATTAAAGATCAAAGGAGTCAAATATAACCATGCACCAAAATAAAACAAAAAGATAGAGCCTTAATTCATAATATATAGTATGAACTGTACCATTTGTTATTAGACAAGGAATTGCAACCAGAACTGGAGGAGTAAATTAGATCCATAAATAAGGGCAACCAATTATCTTCGTCTATTTTCAACATTTTAAAACTGACTACTTGTTGTGGCCCCCATTCCTCCTCGAAGTAGTTGTTCATCCTCCAAACCACAACTTCGGCATCACTATCATTGACACACACGAGTGATAATTTTGCATCCCGTAGTGTGATCTTCGCATTGTGTTTGCTTTTGAAATCTGCAAATTCAACAGGAAGGGTGATCTGCTTCAATGTCTCTTTATGCATGTTGAATGCAAAGATTCCCTGTGGCGTGAGCCAATGGATAGACCCGTGCGCAAAAACTGCTCCATCATGACGCCATTCGCCTGGAAAGCAGATGTGTTGGTTTATATCATTGCACCTGTGCCATTTCCAAGCTCGTGAGTCGAATACCTCACAACGGAGATACAAGGACCTGCCACGTGGTAACGAGAATCGGACAATTTTGAATTCCTGTCCTGATAAACTGGCAACTATTGCAGTAGCTGCTGTCTCAAATCTGTTAAACAGTAATGACTCAGATTATGCACTTGAATAGTAAAAAATGTTGCAATATGCAAATAAAAGTAGTGAAAGAGTTACATACTAATCTGATAGAACTTCATTTGAAAAGGCTCTATAAAATTAATAATCTAAATTTAAAGGAAAGTTTACTAAACCAGAATTTATCTATTGCTCATTATTTCATGTTTATTTCCTTATTTAGGGTCATAATTAACTCTCTAAATTTGGAATATTATTTCCTTGTCTGTAATGTTGTAGGTTAGGTCTTGGTATGATTGAATGAATTGATTAAAAATGAATAAACCAAGGCCTGAATACTTTTATTTTATAGATGATTTACCTTTTGAAATAAAATATTGTTTCCAGTCTAATATATTTTCAATCTAGACCATTCTAATTAAGAATATTATCAATTTGTTATCATGTTAAGAGCAATATTCAAAATGTTACATGTTGTACATCTGCATGCGTACGCATATTTTTGAAAAAAGTTAATAAGCATAAACATTAGATGATTTCTTGGAGAATTAGGTCAAAATAGAAAAATGCACTGATTTATTATTGTAACAAATATGATATACACAATTAAAATCAAAATATGCATACCTGAGCTTTGGATTAGGTATGGTCCGGCACTGTCCCGTAGCTGGCTTACATACATAATATCGTTTGTTCAGGTACCCGCCTCGAACACAGCAAATAAGGCCGCGACATTGAGATACAGCCTCAACAATTGTGTATCTTTCTCTTGCTAAGATCTCTAAATTCTTGAAGTTTTCGACTTCTGCGCATTTCATAGCAAATCGATCAGGCTTGAAGGAGTAATTACAACCATTGTGAATCAAGTACCCACTTAGAGTCTTCGATTGGCGTGACTTGACATATGGATCACGCACCAGTTCGTTGAACTTATGGTTGATCTCGAGACAAACCGAGAGGTCGTCAGGATGTAAATGGGTTAGTATTTCAATAATAACATCGTCTGGTAAGACTTCGTCAATTGGTAACGGGGCGCTTGCAACCATGATTAACAACTAAGGTTTGATGAAAGTTCTGAGAGAGAAACAGAGAGATGATATGTTAAGTGATTATGGCTGAAAGCAATGGTTTATATACACAATTTGAGGCGGCAGGACCTTTTATTATTTTGGGCAACTCATAAAAAGGAGCAACTATTTTGGAAGAAAAATTTCTAATTTTGAGATGAGTAGAAATGTTTCCTTGATTATTTTAAGATTACCCTTAATTAATACTCCTTTCATTTTTTTTTTCCATATTTGAGCATTAACTCTTGTTTATTTCTAATATCAGAATGAAAATAGTAACTATATATGATTCATTAGTATCCTTATTTCAATTTGGCATAAATCTTAAAATGGATCCCCTATATTCTAAATAAGCAACGATTTATTTGGTTATGTGATAAAAATCACCCAAAATTATAATTGTAAAGAGAGATTCATATATAGGAAAATAAAAATGAGCCAGCAAGCTATTTTTGGTACACATATTGACAACTTAAGGACAATAGTATATAAATGGCAATACAAGAGAGGGTGTTCAAAATATATTTTTTACTCTCAAAATTAAAAATTTGGCGATGAAAATAGAAGCCGTCACTGTTTTATGTGGGATGGAGATGAATTCTTAATCAAGCAAAGAATGGCGAGAACATGTTATTTTCTCATCAATTTGAAACATCATGTTTTTATTATCTATATTTGACAGGGAATGAATGTACACTTTCCAATATTCATGCATGTAGTTTTGTAAATTTGTTGCAAATTTGTTGGCCAAATGCTCTTCTTACGTTTACAAACAAATTGAGTTTAATATTAATAATGGTTATTTTTAATATAATTTAGCCAATTAATTCAAATGTGATTTAAAATAAAAAAAATAAATTTATAAATATGTCATTAAACATACATATATCCTAATAATAAAATACATACATTTTGAACGAGTAGCATAACCGCTACGCAATAATGCAAATACAAATCATGCAGCAGCAATCGGATTTTCAAATCACTTTATTTGTACGAAGATCTAATTTAACAAATTATGCAACAACAAAAAAAAATTCAAAATGCATTTTACTTGTGCTTTACAAATAAGTCTTTGCTGGTATAACATATTTCAAAATTCAATTTGCTGCTGAAAAGATACATGTGTATTCTAAAATAAGATTCTTGAAATCCGAAAAGATAATTTAAATTAAACTATCATGAATTGAAAAAACCAGTGTAGGTTCTGACAACAACCAGCAGATCTTAGAAATATTGACGGCTCAACGCATCAAATTAACTATATATAAGGTACAATTAGGTACTAGATCACCTAACCCCTGCACTCAGAAAAATAAAAAATATAGAGGGGTTACATGGATGAAAAGAAAATGTAGAGCAAGGCTCTGGTACTTTGTAAAGCATATGTCAGTCTGTACTATCAATCTGATCTGAACCGTTTAACGTGATTTTCATTTGAAAATATACTTACATACTAAATTTTATATTTTTCTTTACTATTTTTTTAGATAGGTAGAAAATCACTTTATCTAAATTTTCTAGACTATTCGAAGTAGTGATTTTCTACATATCTAAAAAAATAGTAAAAAAAAATGATAAAATGTAAAATTTAGTATGCAGGTACATTTTCATACGAAGATCATGTTGAACGGTTGAGATTGACTATTTGAATTTTGAAAATAAAATATTGATCCATAGTACGGACCAATCCACGCTATGCATAGTACCATAACCTCATATATACATACAAGTATCACAACCAAATGTCAATAGAGTGAGAAATAAAATTGAGCAATAGCACTCATTTAGTGCCTTAATAGCATAAACAACAAATATGTTCTATACATTGCTAGACAAATTTACCAACTTGGCTTAAAAAGCCTAATAAATGAATAAATAACCCTAGCTATATATGAGGACATCCTCTCTGCACAATTGAGATCTCAATCTCATTTTCTTTTATACTTTTCGTTTATATTTACTTAACTCAAGAGTTCATGCTTGTATCGGCAACCCAAAATTCTGGTACGACTTGATCCGGCCATCCCACCCTGCTGTAACCACCACCCGACCCCACGTGTCAGTGCCATTTTGACAAGCAACTTTCAGAAACTTTAACTGAGATTTAGACAATGAGAGATGACTAGGTGTGCCAGGTGAAAGTTTCTCCTCTGGCCACGTGGCGTTTCCATTGGTACCATGCGAGTCATCTTGCATGGAAATGAGAAGCTGGAGGTCTGTTGCATGGGCCCCATTCCAAGGTACAGCGAGGGAAGTATGGTCAGATATGAAATGCTCTGAAGACTTTATGTCCTTTCCAAGGTGCAAGTTACTTGTAACTTGAGATGCTGAGTTTAACAAGTGAATGGAGTTGTCGCTGCAAGAGATAATATGATTTCCTTCCCGAGTGAACGATGCAGATATATGGTTTCCATGGTTTTTTAACCCTAGAAATGCACATTTTTAAATATATCAACATTCAATAGTAATGATGCCCCAAAAAGGAACAACTGAAATGGAAAGGTAATAACTAGCAATAATATTTAGAGTTCGGGTTTTATTATATATATTATTTTCTAAACCAACAAGAAGTATTGAATGATTGGTTGCAGCAGTATAAATGTTTATGAGTTGATATAAAAAGCAAAAAGAGAAAAAGAAAACCTTTGTATTTGAGTTTTACTTCAGAGCCCTCCAATATTCTAATTATTGAGTCAGCAGATGCCACCATTAGTTTTGTAGAATCATGAGGGCAAAACTGTAAAGTTACCAAGAGTGTTAACTGAGCAGCCTAATTTTTAGAAGCCTAAGAAAATCTTACACATTTGGATAAATAAATGGGATATTTTGAAAAGTAAAAAAGGTACCTCAAGACTTGTAATTCTCTTATGAGGAGACTTCTTTTTACCCTGAAGTGAAATCTCAGACTTAAGTTTCAGCTGATTATCTGAACAACGAGAAAAATTAATTAGGAATTTAAAAAAATATATATATATATAAGAAGAGTCAAGACTCAAGTTTATAAATTTAGCAACGAAAAACAGCAAGTATATTACGTTTAAACAATTGATCAGAACCGCTCAATATGACCTATGTTTGAATATGTAGTTGAAGACCAGATTTTACTTTTTTTTAAGAATTATTTTACTAGTTTTTTAGATAGGTAGAAAATTACTACTTCGGATGGTGCAGAATTTTTAAGTTAGGTGGTTTTCTACTTTTTTTAAAAAAGAGTAAAAAATTTCTACAAAATGTAAAATTTGATCTCCAAGTACATTTTCATATGAAGATCATGTTGAACGGATTGGATCGACTGTTTGAACTTTGAAAACAAAATCTTGATCCATAGTACGGATCAATAAAAAGATAAAAATACATAAATTCCACTATGCAATAAATTATGAAAATAACCACACTAGTACCTGATACATCATACAGCTGGCATTGTCCTGTCATTGTACCCACCACCACTTTCTGATAAAAAAAAACAGTAAATGAGAACAAAAGCTCTAATTAAAACCAATTGAAAACCTTGTTTACAATTTTTTCTGGGTAAAAACTAATAACAAGTTAAATTATAGTTACCTGTCCATCTGGGTGAAAACATATCACAGTTAAAACTTCTTTGGTTTCGATCCAGGTTACAACACGTTTTGAAGAGATGTCCCAAACACGCACAATACCATCAATTGAACCGGTCATAAAGTAATCTTCATTCGAGGGGTTAAACTGAACACATGTCACTGCATAATGATCAGAAAATATCATTTGAATTTGAATTCAAGGGTGCAAATATAGCTGAAATTCTTAAAATCTGTAATATTAAATAAGTTAGCATCAATTGCATACCGTAGTTTTTGTGAGAAAAAACTTGGAGACAGCTATCTGATCCAAGTTTCCACAGTCGAACAGTTTTATCCGCTGATGCCGATAGTAAATACTAAGAGAAAAAGAAGAAAAAAAATTAACTAATTAAAAAAAAGGGAAAGATTAGACCAGTTAATCCCAAAAACTGCTTATGTAAGGTAAGAAACTGGTATTCCGACCATACCATTTGTCACAAATAAATTCAAATTGCAATATTGGGTATTTTGTGTTATTTAAAACCACAAAAATACAGATTAGAAGAAATGCAACTAACCTTAGTTTTAGACCAAGAGATATCCAAAACATCCTCAACATGTCCCCGGAGCTCTTGCAATGGCTCCTCCTCTATCCCAAAAACCGTCTCTGGGATAATAACATAAGTTGAACTGCCATGATGCCACATTACATGATGCTTATCCTTCTTCTCACCATTATGAATCACAGGGACAATCTGGTAATTTTCATTTATTGTCATATATACACTTGATGAATCATCCCCATGAAAATCAAAGACTTTATTTCTCTCACATTCTATTACACACCAAACATGCAAAATTCCATCTTCGCCCCCAGTTGCTAAGAATAAACCATCAGGGCTAAATTTCATGGCAAGTATCGCACCATCATGCGCTTTGAAATCCTGACACATGTGCACCTCTGACAGCTCCTTCCAGTGTTTTTTACGGGTATGGGTCTTGACCCGCTGGACTCCTGCTTCAGACATCCGGTTTGGTTTAACAGAATCCGATTCTGTTCTATTAGGCTTATCTCTTCCATGAGTTTTGATACCGAGCCGCCTCAACCAATTGTGTTTACCACTTCTATCAACATGTTTAGAAGAATTTGAATTTTCTTCCTTATGCATGAGATTTAAAACAAACTGTGAGGATCCAAAACTACTATGAAACTCTCCACCTGTAACAGTCTGATTGGACCCCACCTGACGCAATCTCGTCAGACTGCCATCTTGTGCCACGTTATCGATCACAAAAATAGAACCACTATCCATGTTCTTTATAAACAAATCAAATTCCACACCAAGAGCTCTGTCAGTACTGGTACTAGACCATCTAGATAGAGAAGATCGATTCGATGATGATGATGATGTCAACGATGATGTGTGATCGCCATCTGGCATGGCTCTTACAGCATATGGGTCTTGATCGAAACTCTCATCTATTGTTATCTCATTGAATGAAATGGGTTCAAGGAGTTCAGGTTCAACGGTTGAGGTCAGGCTTGGGCTCAGTTCAAGACCCATTGACTTGAAGAAATTCTCGCGGCGTTTTTGAACACTTTCTACCCCATTTAACCAGATTTGATAGGATGAATCTAAAGTCTGGTCAAAGTCATGATTTGTTGGGACTATTGGGATTGAGTTTGATGAAACTGGAAAATCTTCGATTGAATCAAAGAACAATTCATCTTCCTTTTCATCTTTTAGCAATAGAGTTTCGTTTTGATCCATGACTGTGTGCTTAGAACTAGTGAAATCTAAATCAAACAATGAAGAAAAAGGAATGGAAAGGTTAACTTAACTATACCCAAATAACTAAATTTATGTTTTGTAACAAGAAAATGAAGCAAAATTTAGAGGTAGCACTAGCACGGGAAAGTAACAAAAGTGTTGAACTTTGAGCAAGAAAGTGAAAAGAGAAGTTAAGAATTAATTGCGGTAGGAGAAAAGGATGCCTCACCTTCTATGCAACCATGAAAGGAAGCATGCGAGAGAGTCAATTTCTTCTTTGGTGTCTTTCTCTCTTGCGTCACCACCTACCGACTAAGAAGCGCTATCGAGAGAGAGAGAGAGAGAGAGAGAGAGAGAGACGAGTGGGTTTTATTTGTTTCTCGAGAGGACTAAGCAGAGAAGGAAGCAAACGAAAGCAAATAATAATTTAAAATTACGAAAATGAAAGAGTATTCCAACCGTTCGATTTTATATGACGCCAGGCTAGTAGGTCCGATGGACCTAGGGCCGTCCGATCCTCTATAAGATCCGTGAACACGACAATTAAAGCGAATCACACGAATATAGAAGCGAATGGCACGTATCTTAAAGTGAATCGGACAGTCCAAGTGCCAAACGAACACTGTCCGGATCGTTCTCTAAGAACGTCTTTTTTAAATGGATTGTATACAATAAATTAAATCTATCCCGTTAATTTTTTATTGGACGGATAGAATTAGATTGCGGGACCCACAGTTTTCAGTAAACCAGGGAAGTAGGGAACTAAAGAAAATTAAATAAAGAAAAACTGATCACGAAAAACTAGTGCTGCTGTGCTCCCATGTTCTCTGCGGTAACGGAATAATTATGTTTAGATTCAGACCGTCCGTTCAGAATTCGGACAAATCCGGTCTCAAGTGGAATGCAATTAGACCTTTAATATTCGTGTGGATTCTGATCGAACGGTCCTGATATAAAAGAAAATGTTATTTTACCTTAGGCTTCTGAATTCGCCTAATGGCGCACGGACTGAGACAAACTACAAATCTCCAGTCTCCACCACGTGATTTAGGTGGGCAGCATCATATTTAGAATTTAGTCTTTAAACACGCTGCATTTTAGAGAAAAAAAAAAAAGAGGTCAAATCAACCCCCTCCCTTGTTCAATATGACCCGTTCCAATTGTTCATTACAATCCAATTAAAAATTTAATATCACCAGTTCTGATGATATGCATCGAATAATATATATCAAGCAAAAGAAATAATATAGATATCTTCCTTGATAATATTTATGAAATTATATATAATTTCAGGATATAAATATGAATGTAAATCAATTTGGTTATGGCGTGTCATATAATATGAAAACTAATTCTATATATTTAGCATGGATGTTGAAAATTACAAAATTAGATTTTATTGGGTACAAGAACAAAAATTGAAAAGTCAATTGCTTGTCGATTGTAATTTATTCAGTACATTACTTTTTGTTCATTTTCTTTACAGTGTACTAAATGCATTCGACTTACACCGTTTTTGGTTCACCGGATTACACCCTACATTTTTAAAGTTCAAACAGTTGATCCACACCATTCAACATGATCTTCATAATAAAATGTACTTGGAGACCAAAGTTTACATTTTTTTTGGTACTATTTATAAAGTATTTTACAAAATTGTTGTTTTCAGATCATTGAATTTTTGTATACATCTTAATAAATAGTAAAAAAAATTCAAAAAAAAATGTAAAATTTGATTTGCAAGTAAATTTTAATATATTCATCATGTTGAACGGTTTGAATCAACTGTTTGGATTTTAAAAATATAGGATATAATCTGATGTCACCAAAAAAACAATATAAGTAGATCCATCCTCTCTCTGTATATATATTAATTAGGTGACTAGTTTAGCTTAATTAACTAGGAGAACAACCCCAGCAAACCACACAACATAGTTCTGAGTTTCCCCCCTAAATAGGATATATATATGTATACCTAACTTTCCACTTATTCTTGTGGCATCTTTAACATGAGCCATAGTTATCCTTGAATCGTGTTAAAGATGACTAAAAGTGGTCCGGAAATATAATAGTAACGTCAACATTGATCAGTGGCGCAACTATACATTCAAACTATAGGGATCAAATACAAATTCGATCAATCATATAAAATTTTTCTACAAAAAACAGAGATCAATTTTACAGTAACATGACATTATACTCTAAATTGTATAGTTAATTATACATAAATACAAATAATTTTGAGAAAAACTGAGAATTGATTGACTCTATTTCATAAACTTAAATCCTTGTCTGATCAACATGATAGACTATTGTAATTTTTTTTTTTTGCAAAGACTGTAGTCGATTAAGTAATTTCAATAAGTGTTGTAAAAAACGTCTGTTTGGCGGTGAATAAACCGTCACAGATTTTCCCAACTAATCGGCCGATTATTTTCGATTATGACCGATTATTCTCAATTATTTTCAATTAATCGTTTGACAATACCATATCCGTCTGACAATAGTGTACTGTTATTTACAGCACTGGTTTCAATAAACAATAGAGGTTTCAATAAATTTGTGAATTTGACCGGCTCTTTTGGGCTGTAATTGTTTCATAAAAACAAAATCTTCTGTCATTTTTTTATTACCTCTAATGGAATAATACATTTTAAAACTTTCAAATTTTATGAATATTTGGACTTAGTGATCTTTTGAAAGTGTAATTTGTGTTTTATCAAAGTGCAATTTGTTAATTAATTAAAATTTCTGAAAGTGATGGTTTTTTTAACATGTTATTTTATTAAAAAGATAAAAAAATGATAATTATGTGTACAATGACATAGTCAAAAACTGAAAATGAACTTGAAGCAAGGGGTCAATTTCATTAAAGTCAATAATAATTTTTAAATTAAAAAACTTAACTTAAAATAAATATGAAACCGTTAGAATTTTTGAATTACTTTATATCCCTCAATTTCTATCTTGTAAAAGAAAAAAATAATAAAACAAATAAATCAGAAGAGCATCTACATCTCTGGCACCATGAGAGTTTTTAATATGATGTAGCATTTTCTAATCTAGTTTCAGGAATGTGGAAGAGTTTTTTTTATTTATAAACCATATATGCAGAGAAGTTTCTCATTAAGAAACTGTTTGTAAACTCTACGCCGGCTAAATAATTAGCTTAAATTATTTCTCATTTTTAATTTATTACTGGTGTGACTTAATAGAAACTCTAAAATTAATTTCAAAGATGTAAAAGTTAGAAACTTTAGAGACCTTAATTGCTAAAAAAATATTAACCGTTATTTAAAAACTCATTTGAATTGCTAGAATGGAAATGCTCTAATATGCTACTATAATTGTTAGTTAATCTCCACAAACACCATGTTTTGATAAAATATGTTAATAGGATATTAGGATTTGAATATTTGATGTGGTGATATTTGTCTTTTTAAGAGTAGGTGAGTTATCAAATTAATGGATCAACACCAAAGTCACCATCAAATTAAATAAAAAATACCCGGTAGTATCCTATAAGAAACAAAAATAAAACAATTGATTGCATTATCTATTAATTATCTCATCTCACCAAATCTTTTACAATTTTGGAAGCATATTATTTCAATATTTAATCATCCAAATTTTTGTATTGAAAATAGCAGCATTTTTCTCAAGAGGCTATATATCAATATATGGCATGTTGATTGCACCAATCTTAATATTTTCACACGGATTTTAATGCGGATACGACTCTGATCTGATCGGATTTTCTTTGTAACAACTAAAAAAAAAAATCTGCTTCACCATCTTAGTTTCAAACATTCAAATTAATTATGTTGATATATTTTATGATAGCATAGAAAGACATTCAAATATAATAGTCATTATGCATCCCCCTTCTTAGTTTGAACCATTCAAATAATTATGTTGAACTGTTCCATGGTTGCATATATGGCCAAACCGATTCAAGGATAGTTGGTCACAAAAACACGCGAAATTTGAAATTTGAAATTTGGATGCTGTTGCTGTTAACATGGTGCTTTCAACTGACCTCATCTAGATAGTAACTATACTTAATCTTGGTTTTTTTTTATCAGAAAGATAAGTTAATTAGTTGCTATTTAGTCGGTCAATTTCATTGGCAATACAAAAGTTTTTTTTTTTTTTTTTGGAAGACCATGGCTGAAGCTGCCGGGTTTATTGGCAATTTAAAGTAAAGTTAAATTAGGTCAAAGGACTTAGTTCAGAGTAGGTCTCATGCCTATTGAACCAACTTTAATTGATTCTGTGGACTTAATCACCGTTCGATCTGCATTATGATGCGTGTGATTCGTTTTAAAATTCGTGCATATTTGTTTCAATTTTCATGCGCACATACCGTCTTAATGAGGTCAAATGACTGAGTTCAGACTTTAGAGTAGGTTTGATGCCTATCAGACCTACTTTGGTTCGATAGACTCAATCACCGTCCGATCTGCATTAAGATGCGTGCGATCCATTTTAAATTCAGACATATTTGTTTCAATTTTCATGCACACAGAACTTAATACAGATCAGACGGTGTTAAATTTCATTGGACTCACAAATAAATTCGATACCCATCAAACCTTACTCCATTTGGAATTACAAATGACTACCTCCATAAAAATTAATCATACACATACTTAACCAATTGCAGAAAAAAAACGTTATACACAATATAATTCATATATACTTGTTCAGAATAAAGTAAAAATAAAATAAAAAATTATGCATTTTACATACACGTGACATATAAAGTCGACGATGAGTGAATTATAAAATAAGTGAAATATAATTAACACACCTCTATCTTATAAAATCAGACATGTTAAATAAAATCAGGTGTTTAAACAAAAATTTTAATCTATAACATTCCTTTCATATATGAGAACTTTGATATACAAATAATTGACCTGGACAATGCTCAAACCATCCGTAGAGAACGGAGCGGGTCCGATGTTAACGAGCTCTACGACCGTTCGATTCATCTTAAAATCTGTACACATAAAATTGAAATAAATATGTAAAAAAATTAAAGCATTGGACACGAAATTTTAAAATAATTAAACGGTGATTAAACCTGTCAAATTAAAGTATCCGATGCAATCGGACCTACTCTCAAGTCCCATCTATAGTTTGCAAGATGAGAAATTAATGGCTTTTTTTTAATCGGAATGCTAAATGAGGCATAGTGTAAGCATGTGTGACAAATGGAACCCCCGTACTCCTAAAAAGAAAAAGGAAAAAATAGTTCAATTCAAGTGGCCCATGAATAGTTTGAGACCAATTATTAGTGGGCTCAAATAAGGCCATTAAAATGATTTGGCATTTTGTTGAGAAACAAACCTTAAGCCCAACACGGCATTCTACGGATCTCATGTCTTGTTGTCTTGAATTGATGCCTCATATTCTTATTTTTTATTTTCAAAATTCAAACAGTGAATTAGAATTGCACAATATAATTTTCATATTGAATGGGTTTGGGTCTTTGGGAATCAAATTTTATATTTTTTGAATGTTTTTATTATTTAGTTAGATAAGTACAAAATCACTTTTTTTGAATAGTCCTGAATTAAAAAAAAACAATAATTTTATATCTTTCTAAATAAATAATAAAAAAATTGAGAAATATAAAATTTGACCTCCAAGTATATTTTAATACGGAGATCATATTAAACGATTCAGATGAGCTGCATGGATATTGAAAATAAAGATAAAGACATGAGATATTTGAATTTTGAACCCTCCTTGTCTTATATTATATATATTTTAAAACATTTCCGTTTTTTTATTTTTATTTTTTAAATAAAGGCTATGCCCATTGTATTACCAACATAATTTTACATTTTAACTTAAAAAAGTACTTGATACATAGATGGTCGTACCTTAACTAACAACTTAATTAACATATCTAACTGGTTCATAAAATATCCTGAACATAGAAAGATAATTCTTTTTTTTTTAATAGAAATGTGGAGGGCTAGCCTCCAGATTCCATTTTCCATTAAAAAGACACCAGTAGTGTCAGTCTTTTACAAAAAGAGAGAAACGAAAAGGAAAAAAAATAAAAAAGAAAGAAAAGAAACAAATAAAAAAGAAAAACAGGAAGCATATATTACATATTTGTTTTGCTGTGCCTAATCAACTAATTGCAAACCACATTCTTAATTCATTCATGATTTCTACTACCAGCATTGTTACCGTCTTCTTTTCCTCCGAGAAAATCCGTCTGCACCACTCTCTCCAAATAGCAAAGCAAACTGTCATTTGTATTTGCCTAATGGCCATTGCTTCCGATTTGAGTAGAATATCCTTGTACCTCCCTTGCGCAAAGTTGGCGTTCCGCCTTAACATTACCGAATTTTCAGCCATCTTTTGCCTCACTGCTTGTGCATATTCACAGTGTGTATAGAAAGATAATTCTATATATCCTTATTTTTTTAATCATGCAAATTATAGAAAGATAATTCTATATCCTTATTATTTTTTTTAATCATGCAAATTCTAGTGCTGTTTAATTAGTCTCTGAAATATGCTAATAAAAACCAGTGGTTCTAAAAGTTTTTGGGTCAAAACTCCTAAACCGCCAGCAATCAGTCCTCAAACGACTACCTGACTTTCAATTCTTATTTCTCATTCAATTTTCATCTAAAATATTGATGATTATTCCTCCATCTTTAGAAAGATGATTGAAGATTTCTAAACGAGGAAGATACAAATATCTCTATTTTTTTTTTGCTGTCTCCATCGTGCTTTTATTTTTATTTTTATAATAATAATTTTTTTTTTAAATCTTGTCAAAATAAAACTGTTATATGTAATCTATATAATTTTCTCTACATGTACATAAAAAATATAACTTTTAATTTTGGTTAAATATCAATCAATAAGTTGAAAAATAAATGTCCAAAATTTCTCCACATCGGTGTATTTTTGCAAGCACTTGATTCTAATCAAACCAATATGGGAATGTTGTGATCTTTTACATTTGTATTGAAAAAATAGAGTAGAACTAGAGTGCTCCTACGAGTACCAAATTCCTTTGTTCTCTTAACTCTAAAACCTATCGGATTAACTTCGAACGACGAATCCAAACTGTTAAAATCCTTCTACCTTACGAGTGATGCGTCAACATGTGAAAATTTTAAAGTTTCGAATTAATTTAGTATAAAGTCAAGTGGTCAAAATTAGAAGGTTTCTAAATTAATTTTAATGCATTCATTTTTTGGAAGCCTTTTGACCACATGACTTTATACTAAATTAATTTGAAACTTTAAAATTTTCACATGTAGACGCATCACTTGTAAGATAGAAGGATTTCAATGGTTTAGATTCGTCGTTCGAAGTTAATCCGATAAATTTTAGAGTTAAGAGTACAAAGAGGCTTGGTACTCCTAGGAGCACTCTAGTTCTACTTGAAAAAATGATATATATCATCTCTAACGGTTTTAATTTTAACTTTTAATTTTTAAATTTTATGTTAGTATAATTTTAAAAACAAAAGCTTGAAATTATAAAAAATAAAGACATTTGAACCCTCCTCTTTATAAATTCACCTATAAAATTATAAAAATATATATATATATATATATATATATATATATATATATATATATTTTTTTTTTTTTTTTACTTTTAGGAAGGTGATAAAATGACAAGTAAAATAAGAGGTTAATTATACACTCCGTCCGAACAATTTGAGCGGCACATTCTACTTGTAACCATCATTAATTTCTTCCAATATATATCCACAGATTGCACTTTATTACTTTTGAGGGAAAAACCTTTGACTGTATAACAGTATTAACAACCATACAAATTTCCGAATTTTGAATTATGTGAAAATTGGTCACAATTAATTAGTCAGAACATAGTCAATTAATTTTTGCTGAAAAACTAAACTAATTAAGATTTAATTATATATCTAGGGGCTTCCCTCAGACCACAGACCACAGTACATGTGCTCTAAATTTTGTACCTAGGGCTTCACAGTGATGCTAATCGAAATGGACTCCTTATATGGTTCTTTGGTCTGAACCAATATATATATATATATATATATATAGAGAGAGAGAGAGAGAGAGAGTAGAACTAGGGTGCTCCTAAGTTCACCAAATCTCTTGTGAACTTGACTCTAAAATATGTCGAATCGACTTTAAATAATGAATCCAAACCGTTGAAATCCTTCTACCTAATGGTTGATGCGTCTACATGTGAAAATTTTAAAGTTTCAAATTAATTTAATATAGAGTCAGGTGGTCAAAGGAGTCCAAAAAATGAATGCATTAAAATTAATTTATAAACCTTAAACTTTTGACCACTTGACTATATATTAAATAAATTCGAAACTTTAAAATTTTCACATGTAGACGCATCACTCATTAGGTAGAAGAGTTTCAACAGTTTGGATTCATCGTTTAAAGTCGATTCGATATATTTTAGACACTACTAGAATCCGCACTTTTTCCATGCACAGGATTAGTTTTTTCCAAGGGCAAAAGAGGCCGTCAGAAATAGAATGGTGTTTTCTGATACACTTGAACAATTCCAACGACAGACCGACGGAAATTGTAGCGCATGGAAATTCCCTGTTGCCTGCCCTTGGAAATGTCACCTTTCTGCCCTTGGAAATACTTCTGGATGACCCATGACCCGCCAAACAAACTAAATACTATTTTTTTTATTGATAGCCCATGGAAATAGTTGACCCCATGCCCTTGGAAATGTTTTGGAAGTTGTAGCACATTATTTCCATGAGCTACCCTTGGAAATATTTTGGTTATTATGTTTATATTATTTTATAAGGAAGGCTCACGGAAATACTTGGCTACTATGCCCTTGGAAATGTTTCATTGATATAGTTAATATTATTTTATAGTTATAGTAACTATTTCCGTGAGTCTACCGTTATAAATGTTTAGCTCTTGGAGACAAAAGCATCTCTATTTATTGAGATATCCCTTTGAATGTTGAACATTCAATTAACATAGAATATCATCCAAAAATAACATGCAGTAACTACTAAAACAAAATAATTTATATAACACATCCTAATTAATAAGAAAAGCACTTGCTTAGGATAGTGATTTAGTAATATCATCACTATTGATAACAAAATAATTGTAGCAATACTTGACAGTAAAGAGTCTTCAAACAAACAATAATAAACATCACAAAATCAGTACCAAAAACATATAATATAGGACATAACCCGAAATTTTTATAAATATACAAAATATCAAATAAATTTAACAATCTATACAAATTTGAGATGTAATTCGAAAAATGTCCAAACCGATTAGCGGTTCATCGGTTTCAGACCATAAAACCGATTAGCTGTCCATCGGTTCTAAAATTGCCAAACCGATGGACCGTTTACCATTTCTGGAACCGACGAGCCTTTGATCGGTTGTAGAAAGGTTGAGCCTTTGATCGGTTCTAGAAAGGTTGAACGTTTGATCGGTTGTAGAAAGGTTGAACGGTTGATCGGTTGTAGGTGGAAAACCGATTATTTGTTGAAACCACTGTCTCTTGTCTCTCCAAAGCATCCCTATCTGCTGCCTCTTCCAAAAACATGTATGTTTTTTAGTATTAATTTAATTCAATAATAATTTAGATTAGTTATTTTAATTAAATAAGATTAATTATCCTAAATCTTAATTAACTGAGATTGATTATTATTTTAACTAGCTGAGATTAATTAGTAGTTTAACTAACTGACATTAATTATTTTAATTAATTCAAATTAATAATTTGTAATTAACTTTTAATTAATTCAAATTAAGTAATTTTATTTAACTTCAATTAATTTTGATTAATTTTAATTAATTTTATTTTGAACGTTTAATTTAGATTGATGTGATTTATTTTTTTATTTTGCTAAATTGGTAGTTAATTTTTGTTTCTACATTATTTGTGTGTTTTTAAAATATTTGTTATGCAGATCAAGTATGCTTCTAAATTAGAAAAACACACAAATGTAATTTATCACTCAAAACATAAAAACAAATTACATATGAAAACTTCAATATAATACAATAAACATAAACTAGAAAATGACTAACGCCTGCTGGTTGAGCGCTTGCTTGTCGATCTTCTTGAAGACGATGAACCAGCTTCCGCTTGTCGTGCTGCTTCTTCTAGAGAACAAATAAAATATGAAAGATGCTGTAGTTCCAAAAATAAATTAAAAAATACATGTGTTTTGAATTATACCTGCGGCATTCCGATCAATGGTCTCACGATGAGCCTGATGTCCGAGTCTCCGACCTTCCATTCGGTCCATTTCCATAACAATGCGATTGTGTCTTCTCCTCCCTTTCTTAATCATTTACGGTTTGGTTTGATCGTCGGACCTTCGTATATAGGCCACTCACATTGGTTGCCTTTCGGACCGAATTCTGCACCCCATGTCTGTACCAACATTGACACACTATAAAGAGGATTAATATACAAATTTTCGTCATATCTCATTTCTCGGACCACGGCCATGAAATGAGAACATGGTATACCGGTTAATTGAGGCTTCTGACAAGCACATTCAACCTTATTGTTATCTTTAACAACAACTTTATACCCAAAATCTCTACGGGTATACTCGAATCTCTGCTGATTACGCCTTGCAGGAATTCTTTCACCCTTTACCATGACCTCAAAGGTTCCATGCTTTCTGCCAAAAGGAATCACCTGCATGTTAAGAGATTTGTTGATACGCTTTTGCAGAAGCTGGCTTACCTTGTCGGACCACAACTGACATGCTTCAAACATCATTTCGGCTTTGTTCCGCCGTTGGAAAAACCATCTATTTAACTTGTAGAATGTCTCCTCCACGAGAGCACAAACCGGTAGCTGCCGACTTGTCTTGAACACATTGTTTATTGACTCTGACCCATTTGTTGTCATTATTCCCCAACGGTGACCTCCATCATATGCTTGGAACAACTTCTCTGGACGTGAAGGCTCGTCCTCGTCATCGGGGTCTCTCCTACCCACCTTGTTAAGGTACGTAATAGCGTCTGGGCAACGAATATGGAAGTCCTCAAACATCTCCTGTAACCTCCTAGGTTTCTTCTTGTTCACTCCAATTTTGAACCGATCACTGACCTCTCTCTTCCGCCCCACATACTTGTAGAGGTTCTCGGCAACATGATGAGCACAGTATCGATGCACACATAGATCGCTATCCTCATACCATCCGAGATGTGGATCCTGGAACACGGATTTTATTGCCAAATGTCTATCCGATATGACACAAAAAAATCGGCCATCTCCAATGACTTCAAACCGCAACCATCTCATAAAAAATCCCCAAGTATCTGAGTGTTCTTTTTCCACGATTGTAAAAGCCAACAGAAGCAATTGGTTTTCGGCATCATACCCACATGCAACCAGCAGCCGACCCTAGTACCGTCCCGACAAGAAACATGCATCAATACTAATTACTGGTCTGATAAAAGGTATTGCCGCAATACACGGCCCATACGCCCAAGCCGCGTACAGGAATTGTCTATCATTTGAATTCTCAATCGGGGTCGAGATCACACAATATTTGGTTCCGGGAGTGCCTCTCTTTATAGCTGCCGAAAGCAGAATGAACAGGTTGTACGAGCTCTCCCAACTGCCATAAATGTTTGCAATTGCGAGCTCACGGCCTCACCATAATTTGTTGTACTTAGGAGTCACATTTTTGTACGTTGCCTTCACGACATCTCGTATATGATTTATACTCGCGCACACATTTCTTCTTACCGTGCCATCAATGGCGCGTGCAACCATCTCTGTCGTGAGCTGATCATGATCTTCACGTGTTGCCGGTACTTTGCATGCATGAGGGATTTTTTGTTTGTAAATAATCCAAGATTCTGAGATACCTTGAGGTTTCGCACATAACTTGAACTTGCACAATTTATCTTTGCATATCCATACCATACACCTAGGTTCGCTTCTTTGAGTCCTAAACTCGATTTTTTTTTTTGATATGAAACTCCTGAACTGCTACTCTTAGAGCCTCTCTCGACTCATACACTTGGCCTTCAGCTATTGGGTTATCGACAATTCTTGTTGTACGGTTCAAAAAATTGACATCTGCTTCCCGAAAATCCGAAGTGTCGTTGAAAATGTCTACCGGATGTGTCATATTTTCTCGGCCAGGAAACGGGTATTATGCTTGGCGGAACTGTGACACAGAATGTGATTGTGCAGGTCTGGTCGGTGGAAGATTTTCGTCGGACCCCGCTGACTCATTTAAGATCATCTCATCCCCGCTTTCCAAACTATCATCATCAATTGCATCGACAGCTAAACGGGTATTATCAGGTACCTCTACTGGCCTCCGGGTCTGAACAGTTCTAGGTTGAGTATTAGGTTCAGGGTTCCGACTCGTACTTGGCTGGAAGCTCGATTCAGGGATATGTCTGTTTATAGGAGCCTGACTGTTCAGATTCAATTGAGCATTAAAACCAGAATGATTTGGTTCCAATTCTACATAGAACTCAAGAACCGGTACCTTTTGGGGGAATGATGCAACAATTCCTAAAATCATTTCGAACGATGCCTGGTTTGTTATCAGTGCCAATTGGTAGTCCCGCTGGCCATCAGTAGACATATTAAATCTGGCTTGGATTTCCATATTTGCTTCACTAACGGTAAACCCAACCAATTTATAAATTTCATTTTAGAGATAATCAAAGTTATGATTAACGGTTACCGGGAATGAGTATTTGGGTCAGGTACTATAGAAGACTCCTTCATCATTGTATTGGATGTTCCCTCCAACAAAAACTTTCACACAGATCATATTTGATTTTGATTGATCTGCATAACAAATATTTAAAGAACACACAAATAATGTAGAAACAAAAATTAATTACCAATTTAGCAAAATAAAAATAATAAATCACATCAATCTAAATTAAACGTTCAAAATAAAATTAATTAAAATTAATCAAAATTAATTGAAGTTAAATAAAATTACTTAATTTGAATTAATTAAAAAATAATAACAAATTATTAATTTGAATTAATTAAAATAATTAATGTCAGTTAGTTAAACTACTAATTAATCTCAGTTAGTTAAAATAATAATCAATCTCAGTTAATTAAGATTTAGGATAATTAATCTTATTTAATTAAAATAACTAATCTAAATTATTACTGAATTAAATTAATACTAAAAAACTTATATGTTTTTGGAAGAGGCAGCAGATAGGAATGCTCTGAAGAGACGTTTTTGGAAAAGGCAGCAGATAGGATGCTATAGAGAGACGAGAGACAGCGGTTTTTATAGGAAGCTGAAATCGATCAACAAATAATCGGTTTTCCACCTACAAAAGATCAACCGTTCAACCTTTCTACAACCGATCAAACGTTTAACCTTTCTACAACTGATGAAAGACTCAACCTTTCTACAACCGATCAAAGGCTCGTCGGTTCCAGAAATGGTAAACGGTTCATCGGTTTGACAATTTTAGAACCGATGGACAGCTAATCGGTTTTATGGTCTGAAACCGATGAACCGCTGATCGGTTTGGACATTTTTCGAATTCCATCTCAAATTTGTATAGATTGTTAAATTTATTTGATATTTTGTATATTTATAAAAATTTCGGGGACATAACCCTAATTCATCTAGATACCAAAAATCAACTAAGTCAACTATATAACATTTGCCTAATCCAAAAATCAACTAAGTCAACTAGATAGTGATTTACATAACCCTAAGCCATATTTGGCTACATTTGATGTTTGGATAGTTGATATAGCATTAGGCCATCAATAGGTTGACTGCACAAATCAATTAGAGAATAATAAAAGTGGTGCTCGCCTCCTTCAAGCCATCTGACAATTCTTTAACTGTAGATATAGCCATTGTTGAAGCTTTCTTTTATGGCAACTATAATATAGCAAAGAAAGGGACGGATTATATCCAACACATGAATAGAAAGTACTCTTTAATATGAGCTCAAAGAAAAGATTCAAAATATGAGAAGTTAGTACCAGTAAACACCACATGATATAGCTGGAATGCACTGAACATTGTTCTCTTTACCAACTTTGAGGCTATTCCTAAAAAATGCTAGTGTCCTAAAAGTAGTGTTAAGCTCGCTAAGAAAGGATGGTTCCATAAGTTGGCAATATTATAGTAGTGTTAAATTTAGTTGCTTATCATAAATTTAACAAACCAGCTATCTCAGAATAAAGACAAATCATTTTTCTTGATTTCAAATAGAAACAAAAAAGCCAGTAGCGGAGTTTTCTTTGCCTCTGTAGTATCATTTTATTAGAACCAATTTTCAATACAAAAAAACATAGACATTCAATTAAAACAATGTAAAGAATTCTCTTTGGCAATGTACAGTAGAAACATCTCGTGTACTCAAAAATCAAGTGAATAGGTTTCTTACTTTCAAAACATACTCATTGTATATAGAACCTCAACCCTTCGGTATAAGTTGAAACAATGTTCCTTCTAAATTCATTTTGAAGCTCTAAAGATACTATCATGTAATCATCTTTGATTATAAAATTAGAAGTTTATATTTTTTGTAGAGCGTGTATAAGATTATTCCAAAAGATTGCTCCAAAAGATTGCTCCTGAGAAGCAAACGGACCCAATTGAAGAATACACCGAAGATATACATAGTTTTTACAAGCTAGTTAAGGTAGATAAGATTCATTCTTGGTGTGTTCTTACTAAAACCTTAAATAGCCTTATAATTATCAGGTACGTACATTGTTGCTAATTACTTGGCCTTCACCGAATAATTTCACTATTATCAGAAAATGAAAAAGAACAGAATGTAATCGTGCTGTCAGAAAAAATCAAACTCATAATTTACCAGAACCCATCTAGTAAATTAACAGGTGATCAGATCTGATCAGGTCAACATATATTTATTTCATGATCTGTTGTCAGGTTGGGCATGACCCAGTGCATTTATATTGAAAGAAATTGCCTACTCAATCTGACAGCATATTCCACCAACTTAAGAGCTGCACTTCATTTACATCTCAACTTTTTTGTGTTTAATTGCTACTGTAGTTAAGGCCAATTTGATTTTAATTTGTTTTATGTAATTAAGGCCATTCAAGGGCAACTCTCGATAGTTTGGTGCAGCTTTGTTGCTACTGTAGCTGTTGTCTTTATTATTAAGATGGTTTCGATGGAATTGTTAACTTAAGAAAATCAATTAATTGTTACAAATTAGATTTGATTTTGTCATCTCCAAAATATAACACTTGTACTTGCAAATTCAATGATTAGGGTCAAGCTTATTTTCCTCATCCAACTCAGGCAGTAGCTTCACAGATGCAGAATTCCCAGGTGAGTTCAAAATAACTTCTACATAATTCTGAATGCTCATAGTGCAAAATTTTGAATTTTGAGAGGGGTATGTAAAATAATTTATTCATAGCACTAACATGTTGTTTCTTTTCCATGTGATACAAATAGGGTAATGACTCTCCTATACAACAAGATCTTGGATTCCAAGCACTCTTAAGTCAAGCTAATGCGGGATTAGATGACGTACCCACAAATGAAGCTGCAATGGGCCAATGGCGAGGGCATTCTTCCTACAATGGGAACCATCCCTTGTAGTGCATAAAGAGTGCACCTTTTAGGGCTGATTATTAGAATAGCAGTTCTAACAAATGAACAAACTTGGGGTAAGTTATCTTGTTAATTTTGGGTAATTAGGGGTCTTCATTTTGTATATGGTTACAACGGCAATATGGCATATTTTGGTATAGTTTTAAATGCAAGTGCATTCCTTTTGATGTATGAACCCTATATATGTTATGTTAATGCTTATTAAATGTAAAATGCTTTCCTTATATCTCATTAAAAATGTGTTTCTGTTTATATGTTTCAATGGGTATTAGTGGGGAATGTAATATAGTACTGGTTGGTACCTGGAGAATTGTACCTGATTGGTACAGGCAAGATTGTAGACGAGAGCATACATGTTCACTGTCATTCAAGTTATTTCTGTGGGTATATCCATAGAAAAAAGAATACAATTTACTCTTGGAAATGCTACACACACTGCCCTTGGAAATAACACGGTGGGTCCCATATATTCTGCCCTTGGAAATACTACGGTGGGACCCACACACGCTGCCCTTGGAAATAACACGGTGGGTCCCACATATGCTGTCCTTGGAAATACTACGGTGGGTCCCACATGCGCTGCCCTTGGAAATAACCTGTTGGGACCCACATGTGCTACCCTAAAAAATAATACAGTGGGACCCATACACTTTGCCCTTGGAAATTATGAGCTCATGGGCCGAATGTCAAAGTATTTCTGACGCTAGTACTTCTAAGGATAAGCTCACGGAAAAAGTCAGAAAATAGTTTTTCCAAGGGTAACCGATAGAAAAAGTCAGGGAAAATGGTATTTCCATCGAGGCTATATCTGATGGTAGTATTTCTGAGGGTGACCCACAAGAAATGACGATTTCAGGGCTTGTTCCAAGGGTACGCCGTCGGAAAAAGCCATAATTTGACCCACGGAAAAAGTGCAAATTCTAGTAGTGAGAGTCAAGTTCACAAGAGATTTGGTGAACTTAGGAGCACCCTAGGTCTACTCATATATATATATATATATATATAGAGAGAGAGAGAGAGAGAGAGAGAGAGAGAGAGAGAGAATGACTAATATGATTTTAGAAGCATTTCAGCTGAAGTGCTGGCACTCTTTTAACCGTTGGATGAACTTTTAGATTTGTACAAGGATCATCAAAAAAATAGCGTGACGGAGTGCTCACTTTAACCTCTGTTAGCTAACTGGGTTTTTGAATAACGCTGAAAGGCTCTCTCTCTCTCTCTTGCTCATCTTCCTCTCTCTCCAAAAAACCAAGCAACTCTCTCGTCGCTCTCTCGACCCGACCTCCCTCTCACGACTTAGTCGCGCCGCACCAGTGGTTCGCCACCTCTCCGCGATCCCTCTTTCGACGCAACTCTCCACGCCGGTGGTTCGCCACCTCTCCGCGATCCCTCTCACAACTTAGTCGCGCCGCACCGGTGGTTTCTCTCTCTCCCTCTCTCTCTCTCTTTCTTTCTCAATATATCTATCACATTCTCATTCTCTTGTTTGGTTGATATTTATTTGCCCTATTTGGTTTATCTGTGTTATTTTTGCTAATTTGTACAAATTGGTTGTAGTATATTGGAAGAACTAAAATTAATGTCGCAAAAACTTATTTGTTTGTAGACTACCTCTGACTTTTCCAATTTTGGTTTACAAGAAGAGAAGTTGACCTCCTTTATTGTTTTTACTTTCCAATTTTGGGTTACAACTTGCAAGAATAGAAGTTGATCTCCTCTTTTGTATTTACTTGGTCACAAGGACTTATTCTTTGTATCCATCAGAGCTCAAATTAAATGTATCAGTTTTCTGTGTTTTTTTAGTTGGCATGTCGTTTATCTGGTATCTGAAATAGTGCAATCATGCATAGTTTAGTATTAAAGCATATTTATCTGATAAATTGGACTGAATGTAAAAATATTTTGTCCTAATTTGTCACTAGATGTTTATTTTGCACTGGATTGGATAATCTGAGATGGACAAGTACAACTACACGTGTTGCTGCTGCTTTAATGAGAATATCCTAAATCAGATTAGATTATGTATAAAATTTATAATAATCGTCTAATTTCAATTAAGAACTGTTGTTGGAAACCTCGTGGTCATGCCAATTTAGTACTGAAATATTTTTGTTTTTGTTTAATTTTCTTAGCTAAATTATTAATCTCAAACTATATGATTTAATTTATAGTGAAATGGACGATTTGCCAATAGATGACGAGGATTGCAAAGGTGAAGAGGCCATGGAAGAGGCAGGTTTCGAGCCTCATTTGGGGATGGATTTTCCTAATCGACAAGCGGCATATGATTTTTACAATGCGTATGGATACCTACTCAAATTTAGTATCCGTAAGAATAGTTATTACAAGACTACTAAAGGTGTGATTATTTCATTGCGAATGGTTTGCTCTAAGCAAGGATTAAAAAAGAGTCAAAAAGTACAAATTGATGGTTCAAGGGAGATAGGTGTTGCGTTAAACGAAAGAACTCCTGAAAAGCAAGTGTCGGACCAGAGGTGTGGTTGCAATGCTGCATGCCATGTGAAGTTGCATGAGGATGGGATTTGGAGAATAACGGGCTTACATAAATATCATAACCATCCCTTTGTTAGAAACACACCCTCAAAGAAAGGACACCTTTGATCACACAAACAAATATCCATGGAAGACAGGGCAGATATTGAGTTGCTAAGCGAGCATAACATTGGTGCTACACAAATAAGAGAGATTCTTGGGTCGAAGGCGGGAGGTAAAGTTAATCTTTGTTACAGCAAGAAAGATGTGAGTAACCAAATTACTAGTGGGAAAAGAAATCTGGTCGGTGTGGATGTGAATGCCATGGTAGACTACTTCATGTGAAAGCAGCAAGAGGATGAGAGTTTCTTTTTTGACATTTTACCGGATGAAAACAATGTTGCCAAGAACATATTTTGGGTAGATGGTCGGTCTAGGAGAGCATATGAAGAGTTTGGTGATGTTGTTGTATTTGATACAACCTACAATACCAATAAATACAGCATGCCTATGGCTCCATTTATTGGTGTAAACCATCATCGACAATCAATATTTTTTGGTTGTGCCCTCATTCGGGATGAGAAGAAGACAACTTTTCTTGGATATTCGAAAAATGGTTGGAAGCAATGGGTGAGAAGAAGCCACAAGTTATATTTACTGATCAATGTCCAGTAATGAGGGCAGCAATTGAGATGGTGTTTGGTGCAAATACTTTGCATAGATGTTGCTTATGGCACGTGATGAGAAAGGCTAGGGACCACTTGGGTGTGTTTTATGGATCAGTCGAAGGGTTTAGAAATGAATTAGTCGATGTAATTGATTTGAGCTTGACAGAGGCAGATTTTGAAAAAAATTGGCATGTTGTATTGAAGAAGTACAAAATGGAGGACAATTCCCACCTCAATCTTATGTTTGATAGACGTGAAGAATGGGTTCCTGCATACTTTCGAGAGACATTTTGTGCTGGCATGTGTACCACACAAAGGAGCGAGAGCATGAATGCTGTAATGAAGATTTGGATGGGTTCCAACACCTCTCTATATAATTTTGCAACAAAGTTTGAGAAAATGGTGGAAGGTGTTTTTGAAAGGGAGAGTGACGAGGATATTCGTACAATGAATGCAACTCCAAAATTGTGGTCTTCTGATCCAATTGAAGTTGAAGCACTAAAAGTTTACACTCGAAGTGTATTCTCCCTCTTTAAAAGCAATTTAAAGGAAGGTACCTCGTATCGTGTTCGTGAAGTGGAGAAGGACAAGCTATATGAGGTATGTCCTAAGAGAATCCAGTCCCATTATGAACGGGACAAGCCGAATCGTATGGTTCGCATAGACAAAATTAATTGTTTGGTTAATTGCGAGTGCAAAGGTTTTTTGTTCTATGGACTTTTATGTTCGCATGCACTTAAGGTTTTGGAACGTGTGGAGATGGTACTACTTCTTCCTTCACATTACATTTTAAAAAGATGGACCCGTGATGCTAATGCAAATATAAAGAGAGGTATAAGAGACTACAAAATTGCTAAAGAGAGGGAATCGATGCTGTTACATTCTGCAACACAGATGGTGGAAAGACTTGCTAAAGAGGCTGTCAAGACTGCAGCAGCATATGACAAATTTGATGAGACAATTACCAAACTAGAAGAGGAGATAACAGAAATTAATCAAGAAATCAACAAAGAGACCAGTTAATGCAGTTAGTGCCTCAAATGAAGCACGATTAACTCATAAGTTCAGTGATCCGCCGGTCTCACAATGCAAAGTCAAAAGGAAACCCCAACGATTGAAGCCTCCAGCTGAAGTAAAAGATGCCAAGAAGATACGGACTTGTTCGTATTGCCATAAAAAGGAAGGTCACAACATGCAAGCGTGTCCAAAGGTATAGTTTACTCGTTAATAATTTGTGACCAATATTCGCTAAAACAAATTTATTTAATACTTTCTCTCTTAAATCTATTTGTAGAAAAAGAAGGATCGAGCACGAGATTCCAAGGCACATGAACATGAAGAAGACAGTGATGATAATTTTCAAAACAGTAGTGAGTACAAGACTGAAGATAATGGTGAAGATAATATTCAAGATGGTAGTGAGTACGAGACTAATGAGGACAACTTGTTTTGAAAGGGGTATAGAATGAATAGTAATATTTTGGTATATTAAAGGATAGTTATATTTTGGTATAGAAAGGGATAGTAATATTTTCCTATAGAAAGGAATATGTATATTTTGGTATAGAAATGTATAGTATGAATTAAGCAAGCATTAAGGGCTATGTTACCAGTGATGATATTTTTTGTTTACTGGTACTTTTGGTTTACTACTATTAAAATGCTTGTTATTACTTACTCTTGTTATCTTGTTATTTTGGTTTACTACTAGTGATGATATTAAAGGATGAAGTATGCTTGTTGTTACTGTTTTCAATTAAAACATGTGAACAAGTGGTATCAAGTGGTACGAGTGAAGTGGTAAAATTATGTTTAATTAAAAACAAGTATGGAAATTGGTTTGCAGGTTATTCGATTTTTCTTATCAAAAGTTAATGTATACTGTCAAGAGCTGGTACACAACTATTATATTTACAACATTTCTTAAAAAAAAGTTTTAATTACAACAAACAACCATAATGCACACATCCAATTTCATTGCACAATCATAACAGAATAACAAGTGCATAACAATTTACAATCATAAATTAATAACAACAATAAAAGTGCAATAAAGTAACAACTATGGAAATCCGACAAAGTAATTAAATAACAACATTTTCCACAAAAGAAATTAAAAGAAACTAGAATTCTATTCAATTCATGATGCTATCCATATGTGAGCCTTCTATGTTGTCAATTCCTAATAATGTGCTCTCAACATCATGTCTTTTGTTTGCCCTTTCCATTGCCTTTCAACTATAACAATGAGCCAATAAAATTAAACAAGTTAGCAAGAAATATAAGTAAAAAAATTTACAACGATCACTGAAACAGTGGGATAATGTCTATTCTCGCTTACATAACAACATTGAAAGATCGCACCATGGCTCTCAGGGATCAAATAAAGGATAATATATCCAATCCTACAACAAGCATACATATATTTTTAAGAACCAACAACTGCAGATCAAATTTTTTAAACAATATATTGATAAAAAAAATTTAATTTACAAAAGTACAAGAATAATAAAACTCCACAACCCAGTTCCTATCCAAAGAACTTTGTAGTTCTGACCAGTAAATTTGGATGGATAATGGTTCACATGTATGTTGTATCTATAAAGTAACTTCATAACATTTGAGATTATTAAGTTAGCACAAAAAAATTAAACAAAAAGGTTCCCCAAAAATATCAATACTGGTGCATTATAAACATCTATAATTTGAGACACTAGTTATAGTATGAAAATTTGCAGATAAGCATCAATACTAGTGCATTTGAGACACAATTTGCAGATATTTAAGCCTTTTCCAATGTAGCAATATGGAAATTTTGATTTGCAAAAGATAACATTAATAGTATGAGAATACTTCCAACAAAGTTGCACTAAGAAAATATAAATTTCTGTAAATTCTTTCCCAAATAAATTTTACGGCAGTATTAATATTTAGAATGAGGGCTTAATTTAGGGGTTTGAACCTCAAATTTATGGCCAAACTTAATTTTACTTGTACCAGTCGTGAGCAAATTAAATTAGAAAAGGGCTTTGAAAAGTTTGTAAAGGTGATAATAAAGTGAAAAGTTGACATTCGTGAAATTATTTATGAGCTTGGGATACTAATTTGAACATATTAGCGAAAATAACACATATGAACCAAATAGGGAAAATAAATATCAACCAAACAGGGGAACAAGGAGGAGATTGATATACTGAGAAAGAGATACTACCTGAATACGGTAGGGAGAGGCGAGATGGTAAGAAGGCGATTTAGGAGAGGCGCAAGCAGTGGAGAGTTGCTTCGAAAGAGGGATCGCGGAGAGGTGGCGAACCACCGGCATGGCGAACCACCGGCGTGGAGAGTTGCGTCGAAAGAGGGATCGCGGAGAGGTGGCGAACCACCGGCGTGGTGCGACTAAGTCATGAGAGGGAGGTCGGGTCAAGAGCGACGAGAGAGTTGCTTGGTTTATTGGGGAGAGAGGAAGATGAGCAAGAGAGAGAGAGAGAGAGAGAGTCTTTCAGCGTTATTCAAAAACCCAGTTAGCTAACAGAGGTTAAAGTGAGCGCTCCGTCACGCTATTTTTTTTATGATCCTTGCACAAATCTAAAAGTTCATCCCACGGTTAAAAGAGTGGCAGCACTTTAGCTGAAATGCTGCTAAAATCATATTAGTCATTCTCTCCATATATATGTATATGTATATGTATATATACATACACACACACACACACACACACACACACACACACACACACATATAATGACTAATATGATTTCAGTAGCATATGGGCCGAAGTGCTTACGGTCCAAATTTGAAATTTCAAAATCCAAAAAGTTGATCTGAACAGTTAGATGTGTTCTCCACATTGAAATGTGCTTGGAGACTAAATTTTACATTTTTTAGAATTTTTTTTCTATTTATTAAGCCACTTTGAAAATCGCTGATCCAACGGTGACACTGTTGGGTTAAGCCACCGTTGGATCAGCGATTTTCAAAGTGGCTTAATAAATAGCAAAAAAATTTAAAAAAATGTAAAATTTGGTCTTCAAGTACATTTCAATATGGAGAACATATCTAACGGTTCAGATCGACTTTTTGGATTTTGAAATTTCAAATTTGAACCGTAAGCACTTCGGTCCATATGCTACTGAAATCATATTAGCTCTCTCTCTCTCTCTCTCGTATATATATATATATATATATAGAGAGAGAGAGAGAGAGAGGGGAGAGATACATTTACATCATTTTTTGGTGATAACAAATTATGCCTTACATTTTTATAGTTCAAGTAGTCGATCTAAACCGTTTAACATGTTGGATATATTAAAATGTGCTGGCAGATCAAATTTTAGATTTTTTTTTAATTTTATTACTATTTATTAAGATGGGTACAAAAATTCAATGGTCTAAAAATAACAATTCTGTAAAATACTTAGTAAATAATAAAAAAAATTCAAAAAAAATTAAAAAAAATTAATTTGGTCTCTAAGCACATTTTAATATATATGGAGGTCATTTTGAACGGTTTCGATCGACTGTTTGGATTTTAAAAACTTTAAAAATAAATAGTATAATTTAGTGTCACTAAAAATTGTTGTAAGTGAATCCCTCTTCATATATGCGTGTGATAAATAAGGATACGTATCAAATAAAAATTAATACCGCAGCAGAAACTGCCCCTTGAATTTGATAGAATGATTCCTTTCATGGTTTTTGGAATGCCTTTTTGTGATTCTCTTTGATGTCAATTTATTGCCAGAAGCCCAGAACCAATGTGACACGTTCTATAATCTAAAAAACCACAATTTGATTCTCATAGTAATTGTCCATTTTTTTTTCAAATCGATTAAAATCGACAATTAATATACTAGTATTTTGCATGTGTTTTGCAACGAAAATATATTTAAGAAAAAAAATTTCATACAAAATATTATATTTTCATAAATAATTTAAACTAAATGACAAATAACATCTATTAAATGACATTTACATATAAACAACATTCGTTAAATAATATTTTAAATGACACACACACATCTTTAATATATTTTCATAAAAAAATCTCAATGCTATATTAAATAACAAATAACATTCCTTAAATGATATAAAAAATAGAAATAAAAGAAGTCATGACCAATCAATTATCAATCAATTCAATAATTTGTTAAATGACATTTAAAAATAGAAATAAATCATTACCAATTAGAAAGATTATACAATTTGCATGTGTATAATACGTGTGGCGAATACGTATCTTTCTAAATTTAGACTTCTACACATAAAACAAACATAAAAAAGATGCATAGAATCAGAATATTTGATCGGAGGGCTGATATTCAATCATAAATTTCATATTTTAATCAAAGCCTTTAGCAGATTAGAACATCTAAAAATGGAGATAAGTGATTTTTTCTTTTCTCTATTCTCTATGAAGGGAAAAATTATGAATCACGTACCCAAAAGAACATGTATAAAAGGGCGTCTCATGATCGGACCCTTTAACAATATATTGCAACTGTTATTATTCATTTAAAACATTTACAGATATCCCAAACAAAGTTTATGACAATTTCAAACCGTTACAATGATCTCAGGAACTGTTTACAGTACATTGAAAATTAACCATTATAATTTTAATAGTTTTAGAAAAAAAATAACACTGTATTGATCTTATTATATATTCATTATAACAGCCTTTAATTATATATTATAAATTTCTAAACATCTCTATTAATCATCTCCTACCGACCAACATTGTATTTAAAATTTTCTCCAATCTAATTAATATCTCTATCAAATTCTCTATAGAGTTTTGTTTAAAATTAATGGATCTCACACATTACAATATAGTTTATATCCCATTACATATCTACATGCAAGGTTATGAAATGATTTTCTTCAATATATATATATATATATCTAAACATTATAAAAAGTAATTAAGGTTCTAAATAGCGTTTATCGCGCCATCACAGGAAGGCTACAAAAAAAAAGCTATAACGAATAGCGTAGTTATGTCATATAGCGTTTTTTTTTTTTACAAAAATTATATTATATATTTGTACTAAAAATTAACATTATCTAAAGTTTTATATAACAATAAATAACACCAAATTGATTAAAAAAGAACCAAAGTTCAAAATAATCTAATTTGAGAAGGTCGCCAATTTATAATTTTTCTAATTTGAGCGATAAGGGTTTCTTCTTGACAGCAGCAACCAATTTTTCAATTGATTTTAACATCGCTATTTAGAAGACTGGAAGTAATGATTCATGCATATCTCTTGAGAACGGACTCACTGTACAATCTCACCAACAGCACAGTTATATACAGTCGTTGACGCTTGACAGTAATAAATTTACCGCATGGAATTGATTCATTGAGATATTAAAAAAAGGCAGTGCATGCATGCAATGATGCAAATAACTATTTTCGCTGAAAAGACGACACAACTGCTAACAGTAACTCGTGCCGCACAAAATCTGGAGACCATTGACGACAGAAGTCAATAGAATCAATATAAGAGAGAGAGAGAGGCATTGAGGAAATCACACATATAATATATACAATAAATGCAACTATCATAATCAGGGAAGAGATTAGAGAGATAATTAGTAGTACCACTACCACACCGACCACGGCGGCTGGTATCTGAAAACAGGAGCAAGACAAGAGGGAGGGAGAGAGAGAGAATGTTTTGTAGGACCCACAAGGCCTGAAAAGAATGATGGGTGTGTGTTTGCTTCAAATGCAAGGTGGGGACGTCGTTATTAGTTTATTTATTTATTAAAGACACAAAACTAAAGGCATGCACGATAGATATATCGATGCACCACCAGAGACCAGACCAGACCAACTCACTGTGAAGCGAGCGTGCATGAATCATTCTCACAAATAGATTTTCAATTTCACTCCATTTTTCAATCAAACTGGATGCCTCCGTTCTTCTATCCTTCTTTTTTTTGAGTTATAATATATAGATGATGGTTTACAGAATTATATATGACTAGTTATATGTTCAAATATATATATATATAATTGAGCTATGGTACTCTATAGAGTAAAATGGGTTGGTACTCTACGGCTTAATATTTTCATTTTAAAAATCCAAACACCCAATCCGAACAGTTGAACATGTTCTTCATATTGAAATGTGCTTGGAGACCAAATTTTACATTTTTTTGGAATTTGTTTGCTATTTATTAAGCCACTTTGAAAATCGCAGATCTGATGGTCCAGAAATTTTTACTGTTTTTTTACTGTTCACAGTGGATCTGAGATTTTCAAAGTGGCTTAATAAATAGCAAAAAAAATTCCAAAAAATATAAAATTTAGTCTCCAAGCACATTTCAATATGAAGAACATGTTCAACGGTTCGGATCGGATGTTTAGATTTTTAAAATGGAGATATAGCGTAGAGTACAAAGACGTTTTACTCTATAGAGTACCATAGTCCATTCCTCTATATATATATATATATATATAACAATTAGTGTATATATATAGTTTGTAATTTAGTATATATTGTAAGATATTTTTAATAGTTAGTGATATATACTCGTTAAGATTTTAAAGGTTAATTTGCAAAGCCATCCATGTAATTAAAACATCAAGTTATATATGCTCAAGGGCTTGTCCCCACCTAATTTCAACATTTTTGCAATAATGTTTTGGTAAAAATAATAATATACATTAATGTAATCAAGAACAATTGTAAAATTAGTTACATATTAAAATTAGGATAAATATTCCATTTTGGTACTAGCTAGCTAGGTATTATCTAATTAAACTAATGTTAATTATACATATATATGGCGTTTGCGCAACAAAATGAGCAATGCTTACGAGTAGAGTGGGAAAAATAGTACAGCGGAGACGGCTCAGACACGGAACGGCACGGTACATATTACTATTCTATGCCGTGACAGTTCACGTGTCCCGTGCCATGACTATTTTTGAAAATTTTGCACGACACGGCACGTCACGGGAAAGATCCTATCACGGCACGACACAGCACGTGTTCACACGAGTCATGTGTAATTAGAACCATTATATCTTTGATCAAATGGTGAATCTTGAATAAATTAACTTAAATTGTGAAAAAAAATAGTTAAACATGAGAAACGTGACCAGTTACATTTGGACACGGCACGCGTGCCGTGACCACCCTCGATATTTTGATTACGGCACGCGTGACTGTTTACTTAATCACGATATGGCACAATACAAGACTAAAGTCACAGCACGTTAGTCACGGCACGTTTTTCTCACTCTACTACTTATGAGTAAATAGAGTATATATTGAAAATAAATGAACAATGCTTACGAGTAAATAGAGTAGTAGAGATTGAAAAAAAAAAAAAAAAAAAAGGCACGTCAATTACCATAAAAATGGAGAGGATTTGTAATAAGAATAAAAGTGGGGCCAGAGAATCATTAGGTGGGAGAACTTTCGGTTGAGGCAGGTGAAATTGATGTCCGATTTTAATTTCTCCTTTGTTTCTTATATTTATCTCCTTATGACTGTATAGCTGGAAAGGCAAAAGAGCGTATGATACAACACACAGCAAAACAAATTATTTTAACTCATTTATATCTATATATTCACTGAAATAAAAGCATTTATATATATATATATATATATATATATGTACTCCTTTGATTTGAATGCATGGGCCATTAATTGGCGCTGTTGCAACCGTGCAAGACAACTTTTCAAATTTCAAATCGACAAGTCACAAATCAAACAATGTCATTTATTATTATTATTATTATTATTATTATTATACATATACACAACTTATAATACTAAACACATATATACATAACAAAACTGTACACATACCAATTAATATAATATAACAATTGATCTGCTACCTTCTAATATATATAACTATATAATTAATTATATAATTAAATGGATATATATAAGTCGTGTGTATATATAGTATATATATGAGTTTCAATACCTCATACATTTCATATATATAGTCATATTTTATATTTTATATCTTTATTTTTAAAGTACATATTATCAATCTGAACAGCTTAATATGATATTCATATTAAAATATGATTGGTAGTGAAATTTTATAATTTTCATAAATTGTTTACTATTTTAAAGATACGTACAAAATCACTGTTTTTTTACTATTCAAAAATAGTGATTTTCTACATATCTAAAAATATAGTAAATTTTGTCCAAAAATTATAAAATTTGGTCTCCAAATATATTTTAATATGGATATTATATTGAGTGATTTAGATTGATAGTTTAGACTTTAAAAACAATTTTTGAAAAATATAAAATATAATGCATAATGAAGTATGAAAAGAACAAGATATTGAAAAACCATCATCATGTTATATATAGCAATTTATTACATGCTAATACACCTTTCTATTAAAATAGAAATAAAGTGTGATGGATGGTGCAATACCATTTTCCAATTTGACCCTAATTGAGATCTAAATGAGATTTCCACATGGGAAAATAATTATATATATATATATATATATATATAGAGATAGATTGATATATAAGAAAAAAAATAGAGAGAGACCAGGGAAGTCTAGATGGATTTAGTGCGGTGCTACCTACTTATATCTCACTTCCAACTCTCTCTCCTTGCTAATTTTCTATCTATCACTCTTTTTTTTCTTTTCTTTTCTTTTGTTTAGTTAGTGGTTTCATGAGTCATATGTCTATAGGCAAGAATCTTGGTTGGATGATGAGACCTGACATTCACACCTCTATATAAACAAACAAAGCAAGAGAAAACGACACATAAAAATTTACCTATAAAATATATAAAAGAAAGGGAATTACATGAAAACCCTTCGGAATTTTCTCCACTACAGTAAAAGGTCAATATATCAAAACAGCACAGTTAAACCACCACACCATTAATTCATCAAAATTCTTGTTCATTTTTTCTTCATGGTGTTTCCTGAAATGACTAAAATAAATGCACTACACCTAGCTAGGGTTAAGAAAATATATATCAAATTGTATGTATGTATGTACTATGTACGCCATGATCATGAAAAAAATAAGAAAAAAGAGGAAACAAATTGTTATAGAAAAAAAAAAAACCCTAATTGTAAGAAATAATGGGAGCAGAAAGCAGAATGATAATTAATTAAAGAACTCGATGTATGATGCATGTGTGATCTATCTCTTGTTAGTCTGAACAAACCCAAATCAAATTAAAGTCATGATCTCCATACCACAATTGCTAGCAAGCACATCAAAATGGAAGATTAATTAACAAACTCCAATTCTTCATGATCAGTTGAAATCTTTTCTTCAATAATCTAGCTCACCATGAACCATTTCCACCCGTACCAGCACCGGTACCAGAACCACCACCGCCACCACCCATCATGCTATTCCAAAACCCCTGCTGATGAGACTGATTCGCGTCTCCTGATTGTCCTCTATTTTGATCAAATTGATCGCCTTCTCCTGTTGATCCCCCCATCGGCTTCAAATCCTCGAAAGGAAACAACATCCTACCGCTATCGTGCACTTGATGCATGTTTCCATAAACGTTACCGACTCCAGGTGCACCGACTCCACCTCCAACAGCTCCACTTCCATCCAATGGAAACCCTAAAATGGCTGGTCTCAGATCTTGCAACCCAAAACCAGTACCAAACTCTGGAACTGACATTTGTGCAAACGATCCGAAAACACCGCTGCTATTTGTATTACTGGTACTTGTAGCAGCGACATTACTGTTGCTCTCTAGGTTTGGAAAAGTATTGAAACCAAGGTTCAAACCAGATGGAAGCTTGTTAGTGGGGTTAGAACTTGATCCAGGATGGCTAAAAGAGGAAGATGAAGAAGATGGTTTCTTGTTCTTGCGTGAACCGCCTCCAACTGGTACGTTACGAAGGGACCCACCTTCTGTCCAATACCGGCGACACGCCTTACAGAAATACCGAGGTTGAGTTAAACTGTAGTTATTGTAGTAACAAAACTTGGTATTGGTTGAGTTGCACCTTGGGCAATTTAAGGGTTGATCTCCTCTTTGATGGGGTCTACTTCTCCTTTCAACTAACTGTGGCCTAGGGTTTGGGGCAGTTGCTTGATTTGGAGTTGCATTGGTATTAAGAGAAGCAGTAGAAGTTTGATTTGGAATAGGGGTACTTGAGCTTGTCATCTCCTGACTCTGAAACAAAGAGGAAAAAAAAAGTGTATGCATGCAGTTATAAAAAAGTAAAAGAATTAAAACTTAAAAGGCATACATGGCAGATCAAACTTTATAAAGTGCAAAAAGAAAAAGAGAGGAAAAGCATGACTACAATTTAAGTCTTTTAAGATATCTCCTGAAAAAAGAGGGAAGCTTTTACAAATGCTACTTTGTTGTGCACACACAATTATCTAAAAAGCAGTGAAGAGAGAAAGAGAGAGAAGGGGAGTTGATAGATGAGATCTTCATTAAAAGGATAGCAATTAAAAGCACTCTATTTGTTACAACTAATTAATCAAGGGACTCAACCATGAAATTCATGAATATCACATCAACAAATTAAGCTCTAATTACCCTAATCAAATCAAATCAAATCTACCCTATATTAGATCTTAGATTAGGGTTTTAGAATTATTACCTGAGACCAACGAGCAGCATCCATTGAAAGATGTCTTCTTTGGATTTGAGGGATGGATTATGCGTTTGAATTGAACTCTTAGAGAGATGATCACAGTTTCAGTAGTTGTTCTCTTGAGAGAAGTGGACAATTGGAAGTGGAATGGGACAAGAGTTTGTAGTGTTGCCTTTCATAGAGAGAGGGGGTGAAGAGAGAAGAGAGAAGAGAGAGAGAGAGACAATATTGCACATATTATAATATGTGTTATACTAATGCTGATTGTGATATGTACTATACACAAACAAATTTGTAAAACATTATCACTTACGTTAATTGTTGTATATAATTTTGAGTTTGACGTTGTACACAAAAAGACATTCTTTGACGCGTTTTTTTTTTTTTTGTTCTTATCTTTTTTTTTATTTACACGACTTTGACTGAAAAATAATCTCTTCTTCATCAGCAACATTTACATTAATTTTGTATATGGAAGAAATTCACGAGATTGTTAAATAATGCTAAAAAATTGCAAACAATATATATTAAATTGTTTAATTAATTCTATATATTAAATTTCTTTGACTTCATTTAAGACTCGTTTAGATAACTCATATTTTAAATTATCATTAATTATGTTTTTTGATGTTTCTCCTTTAACTCAGACAGGCTCCTTGATAATTCTCTCTGGCACGGATTCGTAGAATAGTGTGAAGTTCGGCGTGGACCCTACTCTTGAGTTCGACGGGTCGGATGATCTAGATCTTTCTGATACTATTGATAAGGCAGCTGGTTTGTTGTCTCCTAATTGGTCTTTGGTTGATACCAGTTCCGCTTTTTGCACTAGTGTTATTGCTATTAGTGATTGATATTAGTGGATTTTCTTTTGTTACTTTGTTTTGTTGATTTTGGTGCTAGTTGGAGGTTGTTCCACTAGTTTGGTATATTTGGATATTTAGTGCTATGCACTATTTTGTATAGACTATGTTTCGTAATGAAACAAGTAGAATTCCACTTTTACAATATCTATATATCTATATATATATATATATATATATATATATATATATATATATATATATATATATATATATATATATATATATATATCTTTCAGATCTATTGAGGTGTTGATTTTTAGCAAGATTGTTAAACAAATCAAACTTGTAAATTAAATTAGTAATTGATTCCATCATAATATAATAACTATTTTTAAGTACTACGTGAACAATTGTAATTTGTTTGAAATTAGTATGCACTTGCTGTAATTCCAATTGTTCAAAATAAATTTTATTTAAATTTGTTGGAATTATGCAGATGAAGTCAATTGGTGATGTTGTTTCCTAGAAATCTGGATCATTTTTAAGTGATTTATATATTTATATGTCTAGTTAGATTGATATAGACTCTTAAAACAGTGAAACAGAGAAATTGATCTTTGTAGTGATTGTTCTTGTCTCTCCTTTGAGAGACACGTATTTAAATTCAGTTGATATTTTTTACTAACTAATTTTCAAAAATAAGGGTCTTTTGCTTCAATAAGAAAATAAAAAAATAATAATCTGCTTAAACTCCCTATTCAATTTCAGCATAGTCATGAGCTAACATGCTCTCAAAGAGCCCATTATATGGGTGAGGTTGTGGAAATTTGGGTTGATCAAGGAAATAATAAAACTGTCGCCCATTTCTCTATTTTTGTGACATGTATATATTGCATATTTCATATTTTATTTTTTGTATCTTGCAATAAAACGAAAATTAAGAAATAGAAAAGACCATGTTCCCAATTTAGATATACAAAACAAACAAGAATATAATGGATTGGCAGGAGAAGCCAAAAAGTATGGTTAGGGAGTGGCACTCTCTTTATAACCTAAAAGATTGTCAAAGTATATATATTTACTTTGGCTACCGGTTAAAATGTATTATTAGTTTTGTGTTCCAACTATATTTCACATTTCTATCTTTGTTTTTAAAATTCAAATTCAAACCGCTCAACATGCATGATATCCATATTAAAATGAACTTAGAGACCATTTTTTTTTTAGAATTTTTTTACTATTTCTTTAGATAGGTATAAAATCACTGTTTTTGAATAGTTCACAAGTAATGATTTTGTACTTATCTAAAAAAATAGTTAAAAAGTTTCAAAAAAATATAAAATTTGGCTACTAAGCACATTTTAATATGTAGAATATGTTGAGCAGTTCAGGTCAACTGTTTGAACTTTGAGAATAGAGATAAAGATGTGGGGTATGGTCGGGTCACAAAACTAATAGTGCATTTTAACTCTCCTAATTTACTTTTACCATATTTTTTAATAAATTTATAAAAAATATCCTTGCAATTTTAAAAAAATTAAGTTTATGTTTCCTTCTAAAATTTCATCCTGCTCGTTTGCAAAGTGGGTTAATTGTAGAAGGAAAAAAGAAAAATTAAGTGCATGTTCACTTGTATATAGAAAAGTATTATTAATATCAGTAGGATTAAAATGCAACTTAATTTTAAGCTCTAATCATGCTCTACATTATATGTTTTCAGAGTCCGAACAGACAATTCGAACCGCTCAAATCTTTATATTAAAATATGTCTGGACAACAATTTTTTTTTTTAATTTGTTTACTATTTTTTAGATTAGTACAAAAATAACTATTTCTTAGAAGATTTTAGAGTCTAGACCATCCACAATAGTGATTTTGTATCTATCTATTTTAGGAAAAAAATATTCCAAAAAATATAAATTTGATCTCCATGTATATTTTAATATAAAGATTATGTTGAGCAGTTCATATTGAATGTTCAGATATTAAAACTAAAAAAATAATTTAAAGCATGATTGAAATACAAAATTAGTGGTGCATTTTAGCCCTACTCAATAATATTTGCAAGTAAGCCGTTTATATATATAAAGTTCTTAGAGCACGCTCGATCGGACCTCAGAACTTTGAAAGATTGGGATTTTAATTAATTAGAAAATAATACAACTCTCGCTATCAAGAATCAGGAGAAGATTGTTAGTAGTAAAAGCAGTATATAAAAAATTCCAAAATCTCATAATGACCTTTGACGTATGTACCATCATATATTCCTCTCGTCGTTTATTCGCACAAGCTACCACCATCAATCACGTTTTCAAATTTCTCTATCGATCCCTAAATTGCTTTGTCGTCAATAAAAGACGCCGTAGTTTGCCAATTGCCATATAAATTTAAATCGGCTGAAATTGAAATTCAAGATTCCAGCGGTTTAACTTTGTATTTCAGAACAGCTGGTTTTTTCACGCACACATCTCATAACAGTTCGATAACTGGATTCGGATTGCAGAGATTTTAGAAGCACTGTTCATTCATCTCAGATTTCAGCAGATTCGGATCACATTTATGTATGCATCATTCATGACTCAATTTAGGGTTGAAAAAATAGTTCATAACTCGTGATTCGTTCATAATTAATTTGCTTCTTAATAACTCATTCAATATCAACTCGAGTTGGAATAGATTTGAGTTGGTTGAGTCGTTAACTTAATGAACTTAATGAACTGTGCATGAGGATACCTCAACTCGAGTTACATAGAGTTTAGTCACATGCATTCAATCTCAATCAGATCCAAACCCAAGTCAAAATTGCAAATTCCGACCCATGTTCGTGAGTCACCTTTATATGTTTTTGGTTTTGATTAAATTTGTAAAATTTGTTTTTTTTATTATGTATTGTTTATATTTTCAAATTTTCATATTGCTTAAAATTCAAATATTAAATGGTCTTAACAAGTTACTTAGCGAATTACGAGATAATTCAAGTTGGTAACAAGTTGAGTTTTCAACTCGCTGTTACCTTCTCAATTCGAGTTAACTCGCTCATTAAATTAATGAGCTGGGCATGAGCATACTCTAACTCGCTCAAACTCGGTTCATTAACAGCCCTAACTCATTTGTATATATATCGGTCCCGGACAAATTTTTAAAGGAATCAATGTTGAAAAATTAGAGTTTTGTATAAAACAAACTTTTTTTAATCTAAAATTTATTAACAAATTACTAATCGAATTTTATTTGTGACATTTTGCATAAAATTGGTGTTTTATAATACGTTACTACACTAGAAATTGTTTCTTTTTAAATTATAGTTTATTTCCGATCATGTAAATCTAAAATATCACGACCAGCTTGACTTTTTAATTTTGAAAAGGATTATGGTGCTATATTCTACGTACCTTGAACGAATATTTACATCTTTTCATTCATACACGTCTCTTAACGTACAAAGACGTACACATTAGTGATTAGAGGTGGCTTAGTAGGTGAAAACGGATCGGGTTAGTGATAAAATTTTATATGTTTTTTTATTTTTTATTTTTCAAATTATGAATATGGATTGAATATTAAATGGATGGGAATTGAATATTAAATGAATATGAATTTGATATCTGTTTTTTAATATTTATTAAAAAAATATTAAAGTTCATAATATTTATCAAATTCTAACGGTGAATAATATAATTTTTTCATAATATATATTAAATTATATCATATATCTACTATTCGGATACGAATAATTAAAATTTTAAACTATATTAATATCTAATTTTTGAATACATATTCAGATTCATATTCGGACAAATAATATCCCATATGTTTATACCCCTACTAGCATAGTCACCCCCTAAATTAAAAATTTGTAGCTTTGTCTTATATATTTTATAATTTTTTATAAGTATCATAAAACAAAATTACACTACATCATCTTATTTAGTCTCCAATAAATCTCAATATTTTACTTTTGCTCCTACATATATATATCCGGAACATAATAATAATTTGTTGGTCATTTTTATAGTATTGTTATTGTATATGTCAGAATGTATACCGTTACTTTTCATTTTTATCCCTTAATTATCATAAGGTTAGTAAGTTTATATTTCGTTAATCTAATATATATAAGTTGTTTTATATATATACTTCAATATGATCTTTATTATAAGTTGTATATATTAGAGATGAATTATGTGGAGGACAGATAACAGAATAAAAGATATTTATGAATTCTGATTGTTTGATGCAAATTCTAAAAGTTATTTTTTCGTCTTTTGTATACACTCACGCAACTTTTCTTTCTCTGATACGTATATATCAAATCCATGAGAATTGACAGAAACTTTTAACTTTAGATTTCACACTATGTTTTTTATCCATCATATACCTCCAAAATAGATCCGAATCTGCTGCGATCCTTCACCTGTGAACAATACTCTAATATCTCTTCTTCTTCAAATTCAATTGTTGAATTATTTTGAAATTCTTACACAGAACATATTGAACTACTGAATTTGAAAAAAAAAAAAAAAACAGGAATTTCAAAATTATTGTTTCTAAACTTCATATCGAATAATTGTTGCTTTCTTTTTGTGATATTTGATGGAAAGAATAAAAAATCGAGATGTACAATCAAGAGTGGAGTCAAACTTTTAAAATATATATATAAATTTACAGTACTATAGTATTTTACTCTAATATATATATATATATATATATATATATATATTCATACACGTAGTATGAAACTAGCTAGTTCGTAGATCAATATATATACTATACACATTAGACATTTCACATTTTGTAGTATGAAACCATGTGAACTAAGATATCTTGAAACTTTTTGCACTTGTTGGTTGTTAAATTTAGGAAATTGACTTGCACTAGATGAAGGATGGCCCATGTATTTATTTATATAGCTAAGTTGACTTAATTTGGTCAAGATTCAACACCTAGTTTTTGCTCCTACGTCCCCATGCCTAATATAATTTTTTTCTAAGAGAACATATATACATACGAATGAATATATCGATCTGTAAATGAATTGTTGAAGTGCATGCATAATGCATTGATGCATGTAGATAAGAATATGAATATGATGATGAAATTAATGGGTGCTAGAAGGTACAGAATAATTATAAGAGTCTATGCATGTCCAGGTAACTTTAGGTCATCACATATATCTAGCCTCAGCCTGGAATGAGGGACCCACCTCCTCCCCTGTAAAGACAGTGTAAAGTTGAGTGTATGTTCAGAATCCAGATCAACTATATATATTCCATCCTTTCTTATCAAGCTAACCTAAATAAAGATTAGAGATGATTAAACAACTTATTAATGGGCCATAATTAAGCACTCAAGTCATGTCTAAAATTACCCTGTAATTAGTATTATATCTCTTTCTATTTTATCATGATTTCATGTAGTGAGTCACTGACCTAACCCAATGTCAACTTAACAGTGACACGACAGATTTGGCCTATATCAATCTAACTGTCCAATGAATGAATGTTGGGTTCTAATCTGCTGTGATTCTTCACATGTAAACAACACTCTAAAATTCCTAACTTTTCAAGTATATATTTCATCCTTTCTTATCAAGCTAAGCTAAATAAAGATTACAAATGATTAAACAACTGACACCATAATTAAGAACTCAAGTCATGTCTAAAATAACCTTTAATTAGTATATATCTCTTTCTATTTTGTCATGATTTCATGTAGCGAGTCACTGACCTGGCCTAATGTCAGCGTAACAGTGACAGGTTTGGCCAGTATCTAACTGTCCAATGAATAAATGTTGGGTCCTAATCTGTTGTGATTCTTCACATGTAAACAGTACTCTAAAATTCTTAACTTTTCAAGTATATATTCCATCCTTTCTTATCAGACTAAGCTAAATAAAGATTAGAGATGATTAAACAACTGACACCATAATTAAGAACTCAAGTCATGTCTAAAATAACCTTTAATTAGTATATATCTCCTTCTATTTTGTCATGATTTCATGTAACGAGTCACTGACCTGACCCAATGCCGCAGAATAAAGGTGGATGTGTCCGCGATATCTAACTGTCCAATGAATAAATGTTGGGTCCTAATTTGCTGTGATTCTTCACATGTAAACAGTACTATAAAATTCCTAACTTTTCAAGTAATATTCCATCATTTCTTATCAAGCTAAGCTAAATAAAGATTAGAGATGATTAAACAACTGACACCAAAATTAAGAACTCAAGTCATGTCTAAAATAACCTTTAATTAGTATATATCTCCTTCTATTTTGTCATGATTTCATGTAGCGAGTCACTGACCTGACCCAATATCAGCATAACAGTGACAGGTCTGGCCAGTATCTAACTGTCCAATGAATAAATGTTGGGTCCTAATCTGCTGTGATTATTCACATGTAAACAATACTATAAAATTTCTAACTTTTCAAGTATATATTTCATTCTTTTTTGTTAAACTAAGCTAAATAAAAATTAAAGATGATTAAACAACTGACACTGATGTTAATGGGCCATAATTAAGAACTCAAAGTCATGTCTAAAATTACCTTTAATTAGTATTACATCTTTTTCTATTTTGTCATGATCTCATGTAGCGAGTGACTGACCTGACCCAATGTCAGTGTACGTAATAGTGACATGTTTGGCCTGTATCTAACCGTCCAAAGAATGAATGTTGGGTTGCAGTTTCGAGGAATAATAACAAAAGGCATAAGGTGCCAGCCACTGAGTTGTGGGACCCACATCACTTCCGAAATTTCAGGACGTCCTTTCTTCTTCACTTTTCTCTGCAATTGCAGCCCGCATGGCGCATGGGCTCTCTCTTCATCTTTTGCACTGAGTTGTGGGACCTCCCTCCCTCTCTCTATTGTCTCTAGCTGGATCTCCCATAGCACCGGATCGATCCAAATTTGAAACAGTATTATATTTATATATATATATATATATATATATATATCAAGATTCAAGAGGCGTTGATATATCTAGGGTCCTCTTAATTTTATTAAGTCTCTTTGTGAACTTAATTCTAAAATTTATCATATTGATTAAGAATTTATCAGATTGATTTCAAATGACGAATTTAAACAGTTGAAACTCTTATATCTTACGAGTGATGCATTTACATGCAAAATTTTAAAATTTTGAGTTAATTATATAGAGAGTCAAGTGGTCAAAAGTCTAAAATATAAATGCATTAAAATTAATTTATAAACCTTCTATTTTTGACAGCTTGACTTAATACTAAATTAATTTAAAAGTTTTTTTTTTTTTTTTTGCATGTAGATGCATCACTCATAAGGTAAAAAAGCTTTAACTGTTCGGATTCGTCATTTAAAGTCAATCTAATAGATTTTAGAATTGAGTTCACAAATAATCTTGGTGAACTTAAGAGCACTCTTTAAAAATAACAAATTTGAAGATTGAGAAAAGGATATTTATTTCTTAAAATACTACTAAAGAAAGCTATTATTAAAGAGTAACTTCAGAGTCCGACTAGTATGGTATCAGTATCATATGCCACAAACTTTAAAATTTATTAGATATACTTCAAACAACTAATTCAAACCTTTCAAACTAATTTACTTTATGAGTGATATGTTTACATGCAGCTTTTTTTTTTTTTTTCAAGTTAGTTTAGTATTAAATCAAGCGGCAAAAAATGTTCAGAACTGAATGCATTAAAATTAACTCAAAAGTCTCAAATTTGACCGCTTAACTTAATACTAAATAAATTCCAAAAATTATGAATTTTGCATGTAAATGCACAACTAATTAATGATGTAAATCGGTTTGAATTCACCGTTTGAAGTCAATTCAATAGATTTTAAAGTTGGTGTTATAAAAACTGAAATGACACTAATATCATACTAGCCGAACTCATAACTTCACTTCAAAAATATATTTGATTAATTCAAATCAACTCCTCTTGATATATCAGACTATTAACCACATTGGTTGTTGGAGTATTAATTGGTTTCTTGTTTTACCAAAAAAAAAATTATTTTAATATTTATTTATTTATTTATTGTTTCTTGTCAACTGGATAGGGCAAAAACCACACAAAAGAAGCACTGCCATTTCAAAAATTGAACTTCCAAAAATTAGCATAGCTGTTAGTGTTAGCTGACCCAAACATAATAAAACAAAAGACAAAAGATGCAAAGCCTTTGCACACATCTGAATTCCATTCAATTGTTCATCTGCCACTGGGACCTACATGTTTTCAGTGGGACCCAGTGTCTGCAGTTTCTCCCTGAAGCAAGCAAAGAATAATGGCGTCAACCTCTCTCTCTTTCAAGTTTTGACTTGTAAGCTTGTGATTTGACGTCAAGCCCGTGCAAAATCAAATCACCATGCTTTTTGCAATTAAATAATTCCTCTAGAATCATTACAATGACCGTTCAAAGTTTCATTTTATTTATTTTTTTTTTTTTTATTGAAAATCAGTAACCAATTGCATTGATAGAAAAAGTTACAAAATATTTATTAATTTAAGATTAAAATAGTTATTAATATAAAATTAGAGAATGAGCGTCTTTAAAAATATACAGCTAAATAAACTAAAACCACATAAGGCATGTGCATTCTGTGGACATAAATTTGATTATTCTTGCTTAATTAGAGTGATAAAGTCTAGTGATGGTTTTCGCTGTATGCATATCACAGACGAGAAGACACTGAATAAAAATCAGATCAGAAACTGAATCGACCGAACCAGGATAGTCATCCATCAGCTGAGAAGGCGCTGAATCAAATATACTAGACTAGAAAATAAATCAACTAGCCAAGAACAGTCACATCTAAACAGAAAAAGAAGAAGAAAGGCAGAGGAAAAGGCAGAAAGTAGCATAAAACAACACACAAACATGAAACTAAAAACGAAAGGTATATCTACTGTGTAGACCACTCGCCCTTCCGTCACCGAAGAGGAGAAGACAACCGCAACTAATTTGTTACTTCAGTCCGACACTCATCAAGAGAAGACATGAGCAACAGAGAAATCCATAGTTGTTTTTCCTTTCTCAATCGTCTCAAATTGTCTTTTTCCTCTTAAGCAGTAAGCGTCGCTTCTTTATTTCTATTGTTAATGCCAGTGATCCATTTTATTTATTTTATGAATGTTGACTCTAAAATATATTTTTGTTTTTTTTTTTTTTTTTTTGAATGTTTAAAGATAAATTGCGCGCCAAACAAAAGTTAAGATAAAAAAAGAACAAAAATCAAAAGATGAAAATGATTTTGACATTAATAACGAATAACGATGAACTCTTCATAACATGAGTTTAACATGATACTAATTAGATAAGGGATAACAAGAAAAAATTGCAAGTGGTGAATAAAATAAAATAAAATAAAGTCTCTTAAGATAAATAGAAAAATATTCCTAAATTAAAATGGTCGGAGCTTAATATACCGAATTACTTGCATTAAAAAAATTGTTAGTGATCATATAAATATTAAATGACAAATTCAAACAATTGAAACTGATATACTTCACGCATGATATGTTTACATATCAAATTTATAAAGTTTTGAATTAATTTAGTATACATTTGAAATTTATAAATCTTTCTTTACCGCTTTGACTTCATAATAAATTAATTTCAAAATTTTATAAATTTAATATGTAAACATGTTATTGGTGAAATAGATCAGTTCCAATAATTTAAATTCGTCATTAAAAATAATTATGATATATCTTGAAGTTAAATTCATCAAAGAATTAGTGAGTAAAAACACCCTAATTCTACTCTAATAATTAATATAGAATTGTAGAATAAATTGTAGAGTAGGAGCATGGGAAATTGTGGCGTAGACCGGACGCACACAGAAACAGCCCTCTGCTTTATTTTCATGAATGATGACGTCAGCAGAATCCAAAAACAAACTCTTGCGCTTGTCATCTCTCTCTCTCTCTAACAAGTCTCCAACTGCTACATTTCACCAATCTCATCTTGTCACTCATTTTTCACCAATCTCTCATCTTACAATTACAAATATCTATCGCTTTCATTTCATTCTTTAATTTGCCAATGGTAAAACCGTAAAACCAAGTCTCACCTAATTAGGGATGACAACGGTATGTATAATGTCCGATTCGTATTTAAAAAAATAGATATAGATATTCGATATTCAATATTTGAATATCTGTGTAGATAAGAATATTAATATGATTTTATGTTTTAATTATCTGTATTTAAATAATAAATATATATCATATATTTTTAATATATATTATAAAAAAATTATATTATTTATTATTATAATTGTATTATGTTATTCACTAATATCCAATACGATTCGGACTCATATCTATATCTGTATTTGTCTGATATCTGCTCTATATTTGTATTTGAAAAATGAAAAAAAAAAAAAAAGATACAAATATGATTTTACTGTTGTATGCTTCGTTTTCACCCAAACATGCAACTACCCGTTCTGCATTAATTACCTTTTTCTCAGAATGTTTTTACTGGACCCATCAGATAGCTAAGCTTCATTAAATGAATCGCATTTCATAAAGAAGATAAAAACAAATCGCCGTTTGTTTTAATTTAAGAATATGCTCTTAATCTATAATTATATTTGTAGGAAATTGTAATTAATTAATAACAGTGTGTTTTTTTAGAGATTACTATTAGGAGAGGCAATATTAATTACCAACTAAGCGAGCTGGACTGAGCTGATTTTAGAAGGTCCAAGTTGAAATCTCAAATCATAATCATCACGAGCTAGCTCATGATCTGGATCAAACTGGTTCACTGAATCTAGCTAGACCTTGTTTTACAAAGAAAATATATTATACAGTATTTTTAGACCGAGCTAGATAGCATAAAATGCATACAAATTTATACAAATTCACAAATTCATATATGGTCGAGCTAGCTTGCAAGCTGGCGATCGAGCAAGATGCCATATTGAACTCGTTTAATCTGGACCAAGCCACTAATGACCTGGCTCGTTAACAATCCGGTTCAATAACAAGCAAGTTGTTAGCAAACAAATCAAATGTGAGTCACGATCAGCTACAAGCTTTTTTACCATCCCTAATTACATATATGTATCCTCCTAGGTGCCCGACTCAGGACAATTGAAACGGATGGCCGAGATTTACCCTCAGCCGATGTCTATTCGAGTGGCACGGAAACTAGTATTATTTGTGCTTTAAGATTCGTGCCAAGTTAGAAGGAATTGTGCTCATTCAGGTACCCTGAGAGCATCTGTATCCCTGAAACTCTTAGAGTTTCTAAATAACTGTTAACATAATTTTAGAAATTTTAGACTCTCTGAATTTCTAAATCTCTAATTAAAATTAGAGTTTCTAATTGCCACATTAGTGTTTAATTAAAACAGTATTAAACGTAGATTATTTTGCCATGTCAGAGTTTTGAAACAGTTTCATATTTAGAAACTTTTGAACAAAATTGTTAAATATGAAATCCATCTACATCCCTAAACTAGTTTCAAAACGCCAAGTCAGCTTTGAAACTCTAAGAGTTTCAGGGATGCAGATGCTCTGAGGGGATGTAAACTCCCTAATTATTATATGAGGAGGGTTCAAATGCACCATTTTATTGGTGCTCCAATATACTCCACATTGTTTATCTCGGTTTTCAAAGTCCGTACAGTCGATCCGAACTGCTCAACATGTTCTTCATAATAAAAATATGCTTGGAGACCAAATTTATATTTTTTAGAATTTTTTTTACTATTTTTTTCACATGCACAAAATTTTGTTTTAAGGAGATTATAGACCATCCGATAAAAGTGATATTGTACTTATGAAAAAAATAGTAACAAATTTCTAAAAAAATATAAAATTTGGTCTCTAAGTATATTCTTATTATGAAGAATATATTTAGTAATTCGGATCGACTGTGCAGACTTTAAAAATAGAAATAAACGATATGGAGTATAATAGTGTATATTGAAGCACCAAAAAATATGTTACATTTTGAAATCTCCTCTTACTGTATACAGCATTCTTTTTAATTTGTAGCTGCGGTTTTGTCTGGATACATTGAATCAACAGTGTTTCATCATTTGATGAATGCAGGCGGGTGCCTATTCTCAACGGTCCAAAGACTGTTGGTAACATTTGAATGTAATTTAATGTACTTTTACATGGCCTCATGGAGCATTTCTCGGTGGTGGTGGGGGTGGTGGGGGGGGGGGTGATATCTGCTAACTAAGCCCTCACTCACAATGGGTCGGTCCCCATACGAATCAAACTCGAAAGGTCGGACTAGAGTTTATGGGTGGTTTCTACGTCCGATTCACTTCAAAATCTGTGCGCATCACTTTAATATCCGTGCTGTTTGTTTTAAGATCCGTACGCACAGATCTTGAAGTAGATCGGACAGTATAAACCATCCATCGAACACTGTTCTGATGGGCATCGGACACACCCCTCTCCCTTTCTCAATAGCTATTTGTGTTGAACAAATTTTCTAACAATTAGCGCATGTTTGTTTGTTACGGAAATAAAAAATTATTTTTTAAAAGTGGGAACTCATTAATACAGATACACATCTGATTAATTATAAGAATGTTTTGAAATAAGTGTTCAGTTGTATTGTGAGATTAATTGTAATAAATCTTGATTTATTTTAAAAAAATGTATTTCTATTTAAATAAGAAAAAAATTATCAACAAAATAATTAGACTAAAGGTTTTGTTGTAATTTAAAAAAAAAATATTTGTTGATGACCTACTCCGTCCAGACAGTTAGTCCCACAAGGATTGTTTAAATAAGGTATATATAGAAAACCTATTTCTTTCACTTTTGTTGTGTAAAATGAGAGGAGCAGAGAGAGAGAGAGAGAGAGTGGCAAAAACAAAAAAAATAAATTAGATCAGAAGAGAGAGCTTTCTCTTTTGGGTGGAGATAATGGAGAGAGAGACTGAAAAAATGATAAATTAAATCGGATTCTGTGTTTATATTTCAAAATTATACCGTGCTGGAAAAATTGAAAATTACCAAGAAAAAAAAATTTAGAACAAAATGGGTCCGCAGAACATCTAGTTAGAATTATAATTTAAACCCATTAAATTTTCATCTAATCCATGCATGTCAAATGTAAAACAGGTTCTAAATTAATGAACTAATTAAGTGCTTAATTTAATAGAAAAACATCAGAAATTATTAAACCGAAAAAAAAAACATTTTACAAAACAGTACTCTCACGCTATCAGAGGCATAGTAACACAACTTGCATTTAACTCGTTTGTTTTTACGTTTTCGAACCGAACACCGAATAAAACGCAATAAAATGTATTATACATTTTATTTGCAAATAAAATGCGAAAAAAATTAGGTTTTTTTTTTTTTTTTTTAACTTCTTTGTGGTACAAAATCATTTCTAAATTATACATAAATTATTTTTGAATTATGAATTTTTTACTTTATTGAACTGAATCCGAACTATTCATTTGTCAGTTTGATCAGAACTATTGCATGCGCATCAAGCATAAAGAATGGTACAAAATGCCAGAAAAACTAGAACCAATTACCAAATACCAGAATTCAGAGTCAACCTCAGCAGGATCATCCATTATTTTAAAGTTAAAACATAAGGCATAAAATCCTCAAAACTACACTGCACCACTGTATATCCTGTAGGTATATACCAATCCCTAAAAACAGAGCAACATGATATAAAACCCAACAATCCAAATTTGAAACTGTCTATATATTCTGTTCATTGTTCTGCTAATTATTAAATTACTATTTTTTATTTATTAGAAGGCGTTTTAAAATATAATTGAAAATTGTTTACCAATATCAACTAGAGATGTAATTCAAGCTATCAAAAATAGAAACTACGATGTTTTAGTTCCGAGAGCAGCTTGGGTCCGATGGCCATCGGATCCAAAGTGGTTCCAACGGGTTCGCTCACTGTTAGATCTGCTTTAAGATTCGTGTCCGCAATTTCGCGTTTGCTTTAAACTCCGTGCGCACAAATTCTAAAGCAGATCTGACGGTGAGCGAACCCATTGGAACCACTTTGGGTCCAATAGCTATCAGACCCAAGCTGGTCCCTTTAATTCATAATTATATTTAATCGAATGAGACGGATTTACTCAGGCTATAATAAACATAACACATAACAATGATTACGCACACAAATTAACAAAAAAAAAATTATTATATTAGGCTATTTTACACAGTTTAATAAGAAAAAGAAAGAAAATCATGCTTAGTTTCTGAAAATACGGTTGATTTGTTGAAGATTGCTAAAGTTTTTGTTTTTAAATATTGATGGGACCATGTTAACAGGTCCTAAATTACAGACAGGCTTAAATAACATCTGGGATTCGGACCATGTGACTAGCAGGCCAGCCCAGAACACGACAAAATAAGCCCAAACAAATACACGCCGACATACCGGCTATGCCCAATACGCGCGGGATAACCGCTACGCGCGAGATAACCGCTAAACGACTTCATAACCGCTCCCACGTTCTCTGAGGGAACCGCAGAGGGACGGTTAGAAATCAGAGTATAAAAAGCCTCAGATTTCCTGAGAAGGGGGTCGAAATTTCTACCAACAAAAACTACGCTAAGAGAGATATCGATAGGGAAGAGTAGAATATCTCACATCCTCCTCTCAATTCTTTCATTGAGTTGGCTTGCATCCTGCAGTAAGAAGTCAGCTCATCGGCATCTCAACTTGTCAACCGAGATAAAAGAAATATCCAACATTCAGCATTGTCTCTACTTATCGGCCGAGATAAGGAGAGATTCAGTCCAACCAGCTCATTTTCAGCATACGGGCTATCCACCTCAGATACCCCGTATCAAATATTTTTCTCTTTCTTAAATAAACTTGGATATTGAATAAAGGTTCTAAATAGATATTATTGTATCATTGGAGAAATATTAAAAAAAATGCTATAGTTAACTATAGTGCTGAAAATAACTAGTACTATATCTTTTAAAATTTGAAAAAACTATAATGGTGCTATAGCTAATTATTTAAAACCCTGATACAGATAAATGACTAGGAAGAGATTATGGGTCTAAATCTGCTGCGATTCTTCACTTACAAATAATACTCTAAAATCCCTACCTTTTCAAATTTAACTGTTGAATTATTTTGAGATTTTTGCATAGAAAAATCAGCTGTTTCAAGATACATGCATAGAAAATACTAAACGGCTAAATTTGAAAAGGACGACCCTACCTAGTGGAGGTAGGGTCTGTTGTCGGTTCATCAAGCAGCAAGGGATTGTAACTATTTGAAAACATCAGATCGCACCACATTTATTTCTTGAGATGATATATCACATGTGGTCGCCAAGTTGTTTGGCAGTTTTTCTACTGTCATGATTTTCATAGCTCACGTGGCCACTTCTAAATTTATATTTTTCTTATATTCTCTAATAAAAAAGAATCGGGTTTTAATTTGTCAAGAGGATGATGGAATTCATGCCATCTATTTTTTAAAGTGACAACAATGGATCTCAATTGACGGTAACAATGATCCCTTTTCATTTAAGCTATTGGGCCTCGGGCCCAAAATTAGACTAGACACTAATATGACACAATGACCTAATTGTCCATATATACACAGATCCAAAACCAATTTTTACGATCCCAAGAAGAAATATGAAAGAGGAGGAAGAAACATGCTTCAAATTTTACGATCCATATATACTTGCTATCATGATTTCCATATTATTGGCCCATACCGATATATTTGGGCCTAGGCCATTCGGCCCAAAAATAAACTAGATACTTAAAACTTGCAAGAGGAAATATGAAAGAGGAGGAAGAAGCATTCTTCAAATTTAACGATCCATATATAGTTGCTGTCATGATTTCCATAGCTCTTATGGGCCCATACCGAATATTTGGGCCTCGGGCATTCAGCCCAAAAATAAACTAGATACATAAAACTTACAAGAGGAAATATGAAAGAGGAGGAAGTATTATTCAAATTATTACTAGATCACATATGCAAGAGAAGGTACAATAACTTACAGGACAATAGGGTTCTATATAAAGATTGTACATACTTAGTCGATTTGCAACAGTCACCAGTAACAAAATAGCCAAAGCTCTGTACAGAACCATCACAAACACCTCTCTCTCTCTCTCTCTCTACTTGATTCAAACAAAAACGAGATCGACCTAATAATTAGACACTTCATTAATTCAGTTCCCGGCATTTATTCCAAATATTCGGACCTTGTGCATGTTAGGCAATTTTGCAATAACTAACACAGTCACTGCAATTGTGTTCAGAAACAGCATCGGGTGCTTATAATCCGTGGTGTGTGAAGCTATCAGATACCTGACAAAAGAGGTGTCAATTAGCCAGTATTAGTCCTCTTTGAGTAAAATCCAAATATGCATCAAATATAGGTTAATTTTGTTAAAACTGAAAAAGTTCAGAAGCCCAAAAAAATTTAAAATCAAACCAAAGAACACAGGCAAATATTATAGAAAAGATAAATTAACAGAAACGGGGCTACCAGAAGTCTGGTAACTAGAGTAAAACCTTACCATTTATAAGTTGTTCATATTTGCTTAAAAAATACCATTAAGCAGAATTAATCTGATGAGTTTCCTCCATAACCGCCAGCATCAAGTTGTGTTTGTTATTTCAGGAAAATAAACCATAATGTGGTACCAGTGGTTTGATTAAATTTGGTAAAAATAGGGGGTATTGAGATTTTCTAAACTGGACAGGTATCTGGTACCAGTGATTTGGTACCAGTACCTGATAACTGATGTATGGTTTTGTTATTCCAATGAAAATTACCAGTACCTGATAACTGATGTATGTTAATAACAGAAAATGAATAAATAAAAAGGGGGGAAACTGGAAAAGGTAAAATCATACAAAACAACTGGTACAACAGTCAAGAACTTGCGGTTGCGAGTAAGCTGTTTGCCATTGTCCATCTGCTCCCACCATGTGAGCCGATTATACATCCCTTGATCATCAGCAAATGGCGTCCCTTTCTTCCAGTGAAAGAAATGGTAGGTTATCTGAAATCAATCCAAATTAAACATTTTCCCCTTGTCAGAAACCAGAAATGGAACGATTCCCATTTGGATCTAAAATCAGTACTGATAGGGTTTCAATTTGTAGAAGTAAGAATTGAAAAGAGGAATTACAGCGAAGTGGCAGAGATTGACGGTGGTCCAGGCCATGCCAGGGGAGCAACCAAACACCGAGAGCACAAGGAGCCAGGAGAAAAAGAGGATAAGGATGTAAGTGGTCCATACGCCAGGATACATGAACCACTCGGTGTTCTTGTTTAGATCCGTTGGTGGGACCGCCTGAACGTACAGCTTCGCCATGGCTGGACTCGATTGGTTAAGCTTCTGCTACCTTATATATATATAAATATATATAGATAAATAGATAGATATAGCTGGGCTAAGATTCGACTTGGAAGGTTGAATTGGTCACAAAAGGTAGATTCAAAAGGCGGATGATGTATTGCTATTGCTAACGAAAGAGAGAAAGAGGAGAAAGAGAGAGATGCACCGGGTCCAGGTGCACCGCACTGGGAACACATTCCCTATCGACTAAAATTTGGGTCCGATGCCCATCGAACTTAAATTTCCGTCCTATGGCTTTCATAACCGTCCGATTAGCTTTAAAATTCGTGCGCACAGATATTTAAGCTGACGCGCACGGATATTAAAGCTATGCACACAGATCTTAAAGTGGATCGGACGGCTATGTAACTCATCGAACTCAAACTCATCTCTTTTCTATCAAAAGGAAATAAAATTGCGGTAATTGCATTGTATTGATACACTATATACATCTTTGCAAAAAATAAAAAATACACTATGTTCAATGACTGTACTATATTAAATATATGGAAATTTAAGAGTATATTTATCAAAATTTTACATTTTGTGTGATTTCATACACGAAAAATAACGGTTTCACAACTGAGGTAGACGTGACTATATCTTAGTATATATTTACAGGCTAATCATCAAATAGAAATTAACCATATTACAAATATGTGAAAATTGTTTTCTCAAACATTTTTTTCAATAAAATAGCCTACAAGTGAATTTAATATAAAATACTCTATGTATGCGTTCCACAAAAGATGATTAATTTTCAAATATTTTCTCCATTAAAAAAAATCTTTTCAATTTATTAAAAGTCAAATTTTGTTTTTTATGCAAGCTTGTCAATTTTAGTTGAAATTAGAAATGATATACGTGCACTATTTGCATCTTCATTAATGAGAGGAAAGGAATTTGGAAGATAGCCTAGAAATTGGAGTAAGAGAGAGAAAGGGCATTTTAAATTTTGGTCAATTTTGTTGACATTAAACAATTTATAGAGTCAATGGTTTTGGGGTTTTGACGGACAAATATTAAAAATTTAAACTTTAGATGAGAAAATCAAGAAGACAAATATATTTAAAAGTTAAGTTTTCATGTATATACAATTATACACTACCACTCTATCCATAAATATATGTAATATTATGAAGAAAAAAAAAGAACAAATTTAAAAAAATAAAAACCCAAGTCAAAATAGCTGAGCGTCCATAACCTAAAATTAGGTCTACACAAAATTTTAACCATACAAATTTACGTAGGTAAAATTTTACAAAAATATTTAGGGATCGAAAATTATGGTTATAAAAAATTTAAAAATATACAAAAACGGACTATTTATTTATACAACTAAGATGTTTCTGCATATGGCTTTCAGAAGAAGGGAAAAAATGTCAAAAATATATATATTTTTTTCACAACCATGTGTTCTATACTTGTATATATTTTTTCTGGTAAGAGATGCATGTATGAAACCAATTAGATTTCGGTCAAGTATTAAAAAAATAAAAGATCTAAACTATTTTATCAAATAAAACAAAAGTATCATGTAAAAACTAAAAAGTTAGTGACGGTTGTTGAAAATATCAACTCTGATAAGATTTTAAAAAAATCAATTAAACACTTATTAGTTATTAGTATATCTTGCTGGACTATATTATCCTACATTTTCAAAGTTCAAAGAGTCAATCAAAATCATTTAACATGTTGAATATATTATAATGTGCTTGCAGATCAAATTTTACATATTTTTGAATTTTTTTACTATTTATTAAGATGGGACAAAAATTTCAATGGTCTGAAAACAATGATTTTGTAAAATACTTAATAAATAGTAAAAAAATTCAACAAAAAAGTAAAATTTGGTCTCTACGCACATTTTAATATAGAGATCATGTTGAATTGTTTGGATCGACTGTTTAAACTTTGAAAATTTTAAAAATAGATGATGTAATTTGGTGTCACCAAAAAATGGTGTAAGTGGATCCCTCCTCATTGTAAAAACCAATTAATTTTTTTTTCGAGTTTCAAAAATTCAAATTCCTAGTTCTTGGTCTTAATTCATGGTCTCTAAACGCACTTCTAAAAAAAATACAGCAAATGATTTAGCAAAACAAGCAATGTGTAGTTCAGTAAAATAAAAACGCACATCTAAAAATACGCTTTAATTCTAGTTTTATTTATTGTTAGTATTTCTATTAATCAATAGATATAATAGAATCTATAAGAGTCAAATTTAGGAATATGAACACATAAATAAAGGTGGAGAAAGAAGGCAAACTTGGACTAGGTGACCTATTCCACTTTAGATTACCGTTTGATCCTATCAAATATATTGTGCACATATTTTTTAAGCAATTGGATGGAAAATTCAAAACTAGAAAAAAATATACACACATATAGTTAACCTTATATATTAGTTTTGTATTCAAGCAATTTTAGTATCGTATGATATTTTATCAAAGACCATTAAAATATAGATTAGTGAAAATTTAAATCGTTTAATGATTTATTAATTCTTTATCAAATTTTATCAATTTTTATGTGCATGCACGCATGACATAAATTTAGTATATATATCACATTTCAAATTTTGAGATTCCGAATTAAAAATTATTTTTTACTATTAAACATTGTTAAAATAATTGAAGATTTTGTTGGCTCTAAGTATTATTTACTGTAGTAACTAATTTAGCCAGCTGAGGAGAATTGAGTCTTTGATCTAATAATAAATACAATGCTCTCTATGTAAAAATCGTAAGTTTAAAATTCATTTTTTTAAAATATTAATTAATTAGATAACATTGACCTCCATTTTTATCATTAAAAAATAAATTAGCGTAACGAGGCTGTTATCTTTTTATAATCAATTTCATTGAAAGAGATGGGTCATGTTAAGACCAAGATCAACAACTTTTTATTTGTTTATAGTGATTAAACTTTGAACAGGGTAACGGTTCCAATACGGTTGACCAAGATCAACAACCGTCTCTTTCAAAACCAAAATATAATTTTTAAACAGATAAGTAGATTAAAAAAATAAAACATTAACCTATAAAGGATGAGAATAGGCTATTTTTATAATTATGCTATTCGGAATAGCTTATTCGGTGTTTGGTTGGATTAGAATAGCTAGAATAGATAATTCAAACTTTGTCTTATTAAAATAGGCTATTATTAACACTATTCGGAATAATTTATTCGGTGTTATGTTGGGTTAGAATAACTAGAATAAAGAATTCAAACTTTGCCTTATTAAAATAGGTTGTTCTTAACATTAGGGTATTAAGAATAACTTATTCGGTGTTTGGTTGGATTAGAATAGCTAGAATAGAGAATTCAAACTTTGCCTTATTAAAATAGGTTATTCTTAACATTAGGCTATTCGGAATAACTTATTCGGTGTTTGGTTGGGTTAGAATAGCTAGAATAGAGAATTCAAACTTTACCTTATCAAAATAGGTTATTCTTAACATTAGATTATTTGGAATAGCTTATTCGTATGTTTGGATGGTGTAAGAATAGCTAGAATAGCAAGCTATTAAAAAATAGCTGCTATTCGGGAATAGCAAGAATAGCTGCTATTCTCTATTCCTTGGAAATATTGGAATAGCTACTACTCGAAAGTATGAATAGAGAAAAAAATATTTATTATCGTCAACACAGTTCCGAAATGATAAAATTGACACCACTTATTTTATCTCTACGTCGTAACAATTCATTTGAGACCCCACTTGCCTATCTAGCTTTTCTCTTAATAAACACCTTGTTGACACTATTATTTATCAGTTACAGCTATTCACTATTCCAAATGTACAATTCAAACAACATTTTTACTATTCTGAATAGCACCATTTTTCACACTATTCTGAAAATCACTATTTTTTCACTATTCTTATCTACTATTCTAAATAGCTATTCTAGAGTGCATCCAAACATACCTCAGTGTTTAGTTGGGTTAGAATAGCTAGAATAGAGATTCAAACTTTGTCTTATTAAAATAGACTATTCATAAGAGTTTTGAGATTTAACTATTCTAATAAGACAAACGACAACTATTCTTAATTTGACTATTCTAACTATTCTAACTATTCTTATTTTACAACTAAACATACCATAAGAAATAGTCAAGGACGCTCCCATACGGTTTAACTTTTTCCTGATATAGTAATGTTTTTAATTATTAATGGGTCTTGTGTATTTACTTTTATATTGTATTTAATATATAGGTTATGCAAAGGGAAGGAGATCACCTGGCTCTTGGGGGCAGGATTTTTCTGCCCCCAGTGCGACTGACATGTGGGTCCAGACGGATTTAAACATTTAAATATTGATTTTAGTTTTGCTGCGGGTCCACATGTTAGCGACTCAGGAGCAGGAAAATCCTGCCCCCTGGGAGACAGAGGATTCGGTTCCTATGCAAAGTTATGAGAACTGAACCGAACATCAATCTGGTAAAGCTTTGATAACATTATTTAATTACATAAGTGTTTTTTCCGATAATAATATTGTATAATTAGGAGTTATGCTCTCTATATATATTACACATATTTAATTTAAATTCAAAATTATCAGATGATTCATATCTAGGAGCTAGAGTATTAACTTGTATATACCCAAAGTATATAGCACTCTACTAATTCAAAAATATTTAGAATAGTGCATAAACAATTTTTCCTCTGAAAGTTTGATACAAAAATGCAGCCGTGATATTACTAGACAATAGATTCATGTATTACAATTTCTGTCTGTTTAAATTGTTTCAATTCGACTTTAGATGCATCATGTAATTAATTTAAAATTTTGAAATCAATCTAAAATTAACGAGTGTTACAAATTGGTTATTACATAACACTGGCATAATGCAATCAAAATCCATTTTTCTGCATCATAATACAATTTTTTCTTCTAAATTTTTAGACATCAGAAAAAAAAATGTTAAAAGATCACTTATACAATAACGAAATATATATCCAATGAGTTCCGACTTTGGTTTGATGAGCTCAATCATCATTCAATCCGCATTAAGATGTTTGCACTCTGTTTTAAAATCCGTGTGTTTCTGCTTTAATTTTTGTGCACATAGATCTTAATGCGGATGGGATCGGACGGTGTTTGAGCTCAGTGGATCCAAAAATAGATATGATGCTCATCAGACCTACTCTATTCTCTTATCCAATAGGGTTACTGATCTTGTCTATTAAAATATTTCAGATCCAGTTTAGATGTATCATGTAATTATTTTAAAATTATATACTTATATGTATCAAAGAAGATAAAAATTAAAGGAAACCATCTAGCCAAAGAGTAAGACTTGATCTATATATAACATTTTTGTTTTTATAGTATCATTGTACCTATACATCTTGAATTAACTTGTCCTTTTGAAAAAGAAAAAAATAAAAAGAAGAAAGAACCTATGTAATCTTATAGCTTCATATTACTATAATTAAATGCTAATTTAATTATGTCCTGTTAGATAACTCAATGATGCACCTTGCTTGAGCATTTAGAGCATCTTGTCTCTTGTTAAGTTCTAGAGACGAGGCAAATCGATTAGCAGCCTGTATAAGCATTGTGCATTTCTCTCCTAAACCTTGGTTTATATCTTCATATATCTTTGCCAACATGTGTGTTTCTCCTTTTTCGTAGGCATTCCCGCTTATCAAAAGAAGGAATTCGGCACATTTTATCCTGAGATACAAAAATTTTAAGTTATGAAACCAGAAGTTGAAATTTATACTAAAGTGCAAAGAATTTATACTATGTAGATCAGTATGTATACCTGATACCAGTATCCCTCCGCTTATCCTTCAGGAGCTCAGAAGCTTTACTTATTCCTTGCAATTCCATAAAATCCTAGAGAAATCAACGGGGGAAAACAATCTTGTTTATAACAAAAATATAAACTAGGACATCTAACTTTCAGAGAATCAGAGCACTGGCATATAGGTTATTTGCTTTATTTTGCAATAAATGTAGCAACAGAATATATTGAAACAAGAACAATACCATCTCATTTTTTGAAGAAAAAACCAAAAGAACTACAAGGGCATCCAAGCATGCTCTCTGCTCAATTACTTCCTGAGTCGACAATAAATTCAATAACACCTGCACCGCATCGATTTTGTTGTGAAAGCCTGACAAAAATTATAAATTAGAAATATATCTATATATATAGTTGCATAGATATCATGCCTTGATAGCATTGTAGCGGTAAGCTGAGTCAGAAGAATCCTTGCAAAGGAGGCAACATCCTTCAAACACTCTCAGAGCAAGAGTTATTTCAGAGTTGGCAGTAGGTCGTTTGAGCTTTATAGGCTCCGCACCAAGTTCACACGAATTACAATCATCTTTCATTTTTCGAAAACTATTCTCAAACAAAACAGGGACAACTACAATAAACCAACAAAATTAACAGTTAACAAAAATAATTCAGGGCAAAATTATGTTGAATTAGACCAATCTACACTCCATAAAGAGTGAATTTATGGTACTATGCATAGCGCACATCTTCATTTTCAAAGTCCAAACAATCAATCTGAACCGTTCACCATGATCTCTATATAAAAATATAATTGTAGGTCAAATTTTATATTTTTTCAGATAGTAAAAAATATTTTAAAAAATGTAAAATTTAGTTTACAAAATGATACATTTCCATAAATCCTGTTGAACGGTTCAGATTGACTATTTTGACTTCGAAAAAAAAAATATTAATCCGAAGTGCGGACCAATCCGCGCTATGCATAGTACTGTAACCTAACTCTTCAGTAAATATCAACAAGTTTTATCTATACCAGTACTGTTCATGCCTCTATCTAGAGGGTTATATATCAATAATCACCAAAATTCCTTCTGACACAACAATGACAAGTCAGCATGCCATGCGTACAATTGTATTGAAATGCAATACCTTGGAGTTCACGACTCGCCTGTGACAACCTGAAAAGCCTTGTTGCTTCTTCCGAGGCCGCCACAGATTGGAGCGTTTTAAGAATACTCCTCAAACCCTTCAGACGCAAAAACGAGAAATCGGCGGCGGCTTCACGGAGGCCACAGCGCAGCGCCTGAGCGACGTCTCTGTACCTCGGCCTCCGCTCCCCCACTGGTGGCAGAGAGCGCGGCGTAATCGGCTCCTCTGGATGATCGGCGATGGTGTTCATATCATACCAGTGCTTGATTGATTCTAGTGTTTTGTCGGAGAATGTTTTGTCGGAGAAAGTGGAGGAAGAGTATTTATTGGATCTGTTGAGGAGTCGATTTTGAGGGGATCCGAATTAGGTTGCTTTTGAGTTAACTCAAAATTTAAAGTTAGATCTAGTCCGTCCAATTTAGAACGACACGAATATTAAAGATCTCAGATTATGATCGGATGGTGTGAAGATAAAATCAAACAGTGCGGTAATGCAGAGGATTAAAACTCAGGAGATATGCGACCGGCCGCGCGGGAAAGTGCTTTAATGGTGGGTGCCATAGTGGCTCCCCACTTTGGACGACTTGGATTGGAGGGAATCCGTATCTTTTATTTTTCTGAAAAGGAAAAAGTGAGGCCTTATTATTATTTCAATTCGGAATATAAAATTTTAAAACGACCTAGCTCGGATTGGAGTTTTTTTTTTTTTTTTTTACTTTTAGAAATTATACAAAACTAAAATAAGATACTAGATGAATTGAGGTGAAATTTTGATGCAATAGAAGGAACTGAACTAGTGGTTCAGTTTCTTTAGTTTTGCAAACAAGTATTGGCAGTGTTACAGAAAATTCCATAACTAACTGGTTCGGTTCCTTTAGTCCATTAAATATCGGTGCACCTTCGTTTCCTTTTTCTTTCTTTTCCTTTTAAGAATTCTCTACCTTGTAGTTCCTTTAGAGGAAGTGACGGAGCAACATTGTATCATGGGTTGACAACTGCATACTCATAAATTTTTAAAATTAGACATAGTCAGGGGTGGAACCAAGGCAGGGGCCAATCCCCCCCCCCCCCCGGCCCAGAAAATATACAGAGATTTTTTTTGCTTATAGGTCCTTGGCGCCCATTAATTTTTTTTTTGCTTATGGGCCCTAAATTATTTATGGCCTTCCAAGTATAATAGGGTTGTTGTCTACTTATGGAGAAAATTTTGCCTACCCCTGAATAGCCCATAGTCTTAATTGGTTAATACACTATAGCTTGCAACCCGTTGACCATGCTAATAATTTTTTTGCCTACTCTTGATGAAAATCTTAGATACGTCCATATTTAAGGGCCGAACTTTGGTGTGAACTACTGTGTGGTTCTAATTTAGTGCATTAGCTAATAGCATCTACATCAGTAAAATTAGGAAGAAATTAAAAATAATTTTCATATTTGTGTAATTTATTTATAATTTCTTTTAGTGATCATGTCATCAATTATTACTGTGGAAGAGAGAACGAGAGCCAATTAAAATAATTAGAAAGTGATTTCTTTAAAAAAAAAACTTTCTAAATTATAAATTATGTTAAATCTAAAAAATTAGAATAAAAATGTCACGCGTGTTTATATAAATAAAAAAAATAAAAATAAAAACGAATAAACATCGCGGTTTCTTCTATTACGTCAAAATTTTACTGTAATTCATCTAATATTCTATATTAATTTTATATAATTTCTAAAAATAAAAAAAATTCTGCGGATTGGAGAAGACTTTGTTAGCGTGTTGTAACTTTTACGCCAAAATGAATGCTGTTCTTGTGATTTGTTGTTGTGGGTGTGAATGTTGGATCTCGTGTGACGAGTCATTTTTGCAAGAAATTTTTAAGGAGTAGGATGTCCATATGATTGGGCCCAATTTGTCAGTAACCAAAAACAAGGAGGTGAACAAAATGTTTCAATCATTGCATCTAATAATGAATGCAAGACAAATTCTCTGCCGGTAGATACTGGTAGAGAGAATCCTGAGTGCTTAATCCCTTTTTCATTTATTTATTTTAGTTATAAATACAATAATTAATTATTAGTCAACTGAATGCTCAAACAAGATTATCGTGCAACCAAGTATGAAATAATTAATTATTATTTTTTTAAAAATTGAAGTGTAGTGGTTTGCCCATTTTTAGTATTCCATTCCGTTCCTGTCTAATATTTTTGTGATGCACAACCCTAAAAACTACAACGTTGAATTTAACAAGTGCAGTTTAGATACACAAATGCATAACAATAACAAGAGTTGACAATAACAAAATAATACAATTTATTTTGATAATTTTTTCTCTTTTTTTTTCCATTAAACAACAATAAAAAAACAAGGTTCTAAATAGCGTGCTATAGCGCTGCTATAGCAGTTTCGGACCATAAAAACTATGACACTATTGATGCTATTGTGCACTATATGGCAATAGCGTCATTTTTTTAGATGCTCCTATAACGCAATAAACGCTATGTAAATCTTTGACAAAAATAAATTGGAAGGAGAAAATGTTGGTCTATCTTTTTTTATTGTTGAATAGTTATTTTTTTATTGGTCAATTTTTTTTTATGAAAATATGTCATTTTGTATGAAAATGTTTTTTTTTCTTCTCTTATAATATGTTTCTATTACAATGCACGAGAACAATACTAAGAAATAAATTTCCTTTATAAATAATAGATAAATATGTGCAGTTGTGAACTAATTTTACAATGTTTATATAATATATTGAAAAATTTGAGAAGATGATATATTGTTGCTCTTGTTTTTGTGACAAAAATATCTCGAGCAGTGCAAGCGCCTCAGCGTGTAAGAAGAGAGAAAATTTTCATTTTTTTAATAAAGAGTAAATTGGATTATTTATAAATTTGAAATGAGTTCTAATAAAAAAAAATCAATAAAATAAATATGTGAGTTTTTAAAATTTAGAAAGTAAATATGATATATAAAGTTTAGATGAAAAAAAGTGTAATATAAAGTTTTTGAACAATATTAATCAAATTCCCCCTAATAATTAAACAACCAAAGACTTTTAGAATGGGATCCAATTTTACTTGAGAAACGATAACAAGAGCTAACATCTAAAATCAACAATGCATAAGCCTTGTAACACTAAATTATAAATTAGACATTGCAATTCTTGTAGTTCGTTTAAATATTCTCTTCATTAAGATTTGATTTTGGATTGTTTGAATTATTTGATTTTGGATTTTTGATAGAAGACTATATGGTAAAGCCCTTGGATACAAACTTTTTTTAGCCTAATTATTATATACTCTCACATGGAGTGAGGCTATGCTACTTTGTAATGTGTAAATCAATATGTATTATGAATTTATATTTTTGTTTTCAAAATTTAAATAATTGCTTCAAACTGCCCAACGTGATCTATATATGAAAATATACTTACATATCAAATTTATGTTTTTAAAAATTTATTTACTCTTTTTTAGATAGGTAAAAAAATATATCCTTTCAAATGGTTCAGCATCTTTGGATCATGTATTTTGTACATATATAAAAAAAATAGTACAAATAAATTCTAAATAAATATAAAATTTGGTCTCTAAATATATTTTCATATAAAAATTATATTGAACGAATCAGATCGACTATTTAAATTCAAAAAATAAAAATGTAGATCCATAACACAAATCTATGTGCACATAGCAAAGTGCCGTAACACTCATCTGACGTGATAATATTTATAAAAAAAGTACAAGAAAATAGAGAGACCAAACAAACATGAATGCTTCATGTAATTTTCATTTAGCTATCTATAAGAATGTGAGATGCGTTCTTTGACTAAATAAGTTGAGTGATGATTCTATGGACATAAGGACCTATTTGTAAACTGAACATATTTTTATTTTCAAAGTTCAAACAGTCGATTGACCGTTGCAATATTGCTTGGAGACAAATTTTTACATTTTTCTAAATTTTTTACTATTTATTAAGATAGGTACAAAATTCGATGGTCTGAATTTATATTTTTGTACCCATCTTAATAAATAGTAAAAAAATAAAAAAAAAAGTTAAATTTGGTATCCAAGCACATATTAATATGGAGAATAAGAGAACGGTCTTTTTAAAAAAACTATATTTATTTTACAAATAGGTTCTTAAGTCCATAGAAGCATTTGCCATGATTTAATATAGGTTATTGGAGAAAACTAATTTATTTTGAAGCATAAAAAAATATTATTAAAGATGCTTTTATTATTGTTAAATTTGGATATGTCAAATGTATAAATATTAGTGATTGATTATGTTTTATATCAGTATCACCACGAGTAATTGAAATGAAATGAGAAAAAAAAATAGAGCTCATTTAATACAATGTTAAAAACATAAACAAAATTGATACAATAAAATAAATAGTAACATGATATTAATTTTTTATATACGCATTGTTCATAGAGGGCAAAATTGGTAATACCTACTATTTATCATGTAAAATTATAGGAAAAAAATAGAGTTTGAATTTAACGATCAATGTTGTCATGACGTGTTAATAAATTATAACAAGTTTTCAATTCAGATCGGCCGAAATTTTTAATTGTAACATATTCAAAAAATAAATAAACTTAATTTTTTTTTTGAATTTCGAAATCTGCCATGTTCGTCAAATAAAACAGCGAACAAAAATGGACAGGTCCTCCATTTAATTTGGCGGATCCAGATTAGATCCGTCAATTAAAATTACGGACAATCTTTATTTTATTTTATTTTATTATATTTTTTTGCTTCTTTTATTTTATTTTATATTCTGACAGCTAATAAAAAAACAAAAAAAACAAAAACGGACGGAGGCGACAAGGTCAAAAGGAAAAAAGTAATATTTAAATGAATAAAAGCAAAATATCATGATTGTTTTTATATTAAAATATAATTTTTATATTAAAAAAATCTTTTTAGTAAAAATAAAAAATAAGAAGAATGTCCGTCATTTAAGATGGCGGATTCAATTTGATGTCCGCCAAATTAAATGGCAGACATGTTCATTTTTGTCCGTCATTTTATTTGATGGACATGACAGATTTTGAAATTCAAAAAAAAAAAAAAATTTGGGTTTTTTTTTTTTTTTGGATATGGTACAATTAAAAATTTCGGTCGGATCGCTGACATCGCTCCATCTATTTTAAATCGGACAGAATTTTATTATATTTTAATTTTGAAAACATGAATTACGGCAGAAACGAACTCAAGCGGATCTCTCTTTGACGGGTAGCCCGTTAACCTGTTGGGCCTAGTTAGATAGGCTTTGAAGCTTTATTGGGCTTAGCTTCTTCTTTTTTGTGTATCAATTATATATAGAGCAAAGCTAGTATTTTTGTAACATTTTATCACTGAAAATGTGATCGCATGGTGACATAGATTAACTTGATTGGTCATTTATTATTCCTGCAAAAATTGTATTGAAGAGACAATGTATATTAGTTTGTAAATATTTTGAAATTTCAGATTTTATTTTTCCATATATGTCTTGTATGAGGATGTTGAAAATATTATATATGGAAAATGATAGTCTTATATATATTTTTTTATATTGGTGATGTACATGAACATTTTATTCTCATGTGTGTGTGTTATTAGAGGAGGGACTCAATTACACTATTTTATGGTGACATATTTTGAGAACATATGTTTATAGTTATTTTTATGATTTCAAAATTCAAACAGTTGATCCAATCTAAAATTTTATATTAATATGTGCTTGGAAAGCAAATTTTATATTTTTCTGAAATTTTATAATATTTTTTTTGTCAAGATGTGTCACCATTTATGGTGTAATTGGATCCGTCATTATTTTATTATTAGGCTATATGTATGTTTAGTTACATATTTATAAATTTATTTTTTATTTTAAATCACATTTGAATTAATTGGATAAATTATATTAAAAATAACAATTATTAATATTAAACTCAAATTGTTTGTAAACATAAGAAGAGCATTTGGCCAACAAATTTGACCAATCTAAAATTTGCATCAAATTACAAAACTACATGCATGAATATTGGAAAGTGTACATTCATATCCCCTGTCAAATATAGAAAATAAAAACATGATGTTTCAAATTGATGAGAAAATAACATGTTCTCGCCATTCTTTGCTCGGTTAAGAATTCATCTCCATCCCACATAAAACAGTGAAGGCTTCTATTTTCATCGCCAATTTTTCTATTATGAGAGTAAAAAAAAAATACATTTTTAACACCCTCTCTTGTATTGCCATTTATATACTATTGTCCTTAAGTTGTCAATATGTGTACCAAAAATAGTTTGCTGGATCATTTTTTCCCTATATATGAATCTCTCTTTACAATTATAATTTTGGGTGATTTTTATCACATAACCAAAGAAATTATTGCTTATTTAGAATATAGGGGATCCATTTAAAGATTTATGCCAAATTGAAATAAGGATACTAATGAATCATATATAGTTACTATTTTCATTTAGAAATAAATATGGAAAAAAAAAAAATGAAAGGAGTATTAATTAATGGTAATCTTAAAATAATCAAGGAAACATTTCTACTCATCTCAAAATTGGAAATTTTTCTCCCAATATAATAAAATTTCTTGCCGCCTCAAAATTATGTATATAAACCATTAATTGCTTTCAGCCATAATCCAAAGCTCAGGTATGCACATACCTAATCCAGCTACGGGACAGTGCCGGACCATACCTAATCCAAAGCTCAGGTATGCACATTTTGATTTTAATTGTGTATATCATATTTGTTACAATAATAAATTAGTGCATTTTTCTATTTCGACCTAATTCTCCAAGAAATCATCTAATTTTTATGCTTAGAAAATTCTCCAAGAAATCATCTAACATTTTGAATATTGCTTTTAACATGATATCAAATTGATAATATTCTTAATTAGGATGGTCTAGATTGAATATATATATATATATATATTAGACTGGAAACAATATTTTATTTCAAAAAGTAGTAAATCATCTATAAAATAAAAGCATTTAGGTCTTGAATACTATATATGGATTGTTAATTTGAAATATTTAAGCCGATCAGGCCTTTATTTATTGATTTTAATCAATTCATTCAATCATATCAATACCTAACCAACAACAATACATAAATTCAGGGAAGGAAATAATATTCCAAATTTAGAGAGTTAGTTAATTATGACCCTAAATAAGGAAATAAACAAAAAAATAATGAGCAATAGATAAATTCTGGTTTTTCAAATGAATAAGCAATAGATAAAAATAAACAACAATATATTATGAATTTTATAGAGCCTTTTCAAATGAAGTTCTATCAGATTAGTATGTAACTCTTTCAGTACTTATATTTCCATATTGCAACTTTTTATACTATTCAAGTGCATAATCTGAGTAATTACTGTTTAACAGATTTGAGACAGCAGCTACTGCAATAGTTGCCAGTTTATCAGGGCAGGAATTCAAAATTGTCCGATTCTCATTACCGCGTGGCAGGTCCTTGTATATCCGTTGTGAGGTATTCGACTCACGAGCTTGGAAATGGCACAGGTGCAATGATATAAACCAACACATCTGCTTTCCAGGCGACTGGCGTCATGATGGAGCAGTTTTTACGCACGGGTCCATCCATTGGCTCACGTCACAGGGAAACTTTGCATTCAACATGCATAAAGAGACATTGAAGCAGATCGCCCTTCCCGTTGAATTTGCAGATTTCAAAAGCAAACACAATGCGAAGATCACACTATGGGATGCAAAATTATCACTCGTGTGTGTCAATGATGATGACGCCGAAGTTGTGGTTTGGATGATGAACAACTACTTCGAGGAGGAATGGGGGCCAGACAAGTAGTCGGTTTTAAAATGTCGGAAATAGACGATGATAATTGGTTGCCCTTAATTATGGATCTAATTTACTCCTCAAGTTCTGGTTGCAATTCCTTGTCTAATAACAAATGGTACAGTTCATACTATATATTATGAATTAAGGCTCTATCTTTCTGTTTAATTTTGGTGCATGGTTATATTTGACACCTTTGATCTTTAATTTCTTTCTTGTAATTACTGCAGGGATGGAGTTTGGAAGGTTAAATTGGATGCACTAGATGCCAATGAATCTTTCTTTGGAGGAGATGTCTTTAGATTTGAATCAGACTCCACTCCTTGCAAAGCTTTGCAGAAATTTGCCTGAGAACATTAAATTAGATATTGCAAAAATATTCACTTTTGTATTCTATTTACTTATTTTAAGATGTTCACCTAATTAATCATTTAATTATAATGGTTCAATGCTTCTGTGCAAAGTTTTGCTTGCATTTGTTTCATAAATTGTGATTTTATGTTCCCATGAGTGCAATTTATGATTCTAAAGCACAACATGAAATTCTTGTTGATACATGGAAAATTAATTAAAAATGAGTTGTTCATATATTTTTAGCCATCATTGCATGACAACTGACATGTTAATTGAAATTGTTAAAATTGTTTTTTTTTTGTTTATAAGCCCGTAGGCATTAATTAATTATAAATAAAGATTACACTGATAGAGTTAACAAAAGTATGAAATCCAGAAAAGCACCCGCATAAATGGAGCTATAGTTGTGAACATGAATGAAAAGTTGGAGGTGCTCATTTACCAGTTGCTGAAATGACCTAATACCAGTAGAAAGCAGAAGGTGCAGTAGCATGCAATAATTTACCAGCATGTGGTGTGGCATATACGGATGAGGATGAACTAATAAACCAGAAACTAATGTATCCTTGGTTCCAAACACTATACTGCCCCTTCTGGAAAATTCTAAAAACCCCCCTCTAGAACTGTAAAATTACAGCTGAATCCATAGTGTAGGAAAAATATACAAAAAACTAAAGTATGAAATATACACAGTAACCAACCAAAAACAACTAGGAGACCTAAATAATGTGACTATAAGCTAAGGGGCAGTACTTGAAAAACAAACAAGAATATTCTACACTGAAACAACAAAAACCCGTGTCATAGTTAAAAGTCAACACATTCAAAACCCGGAATTTTGTAACATCCAAAACATGGTTCATAAAGATGTTTACAATAGATTTGACTAGCAAATTAATTTATTGAACTAATAATGAGAAGGGATAAGCCAGTAGATTTTACTAGCAAAAGCTGTAGCCTGATCTCCCAAAGAGCGCACCTCAAAGCATCTGTTCTCTCTCATGTCAAACCCAAGTAGCACATACTCACATTGACTTCCCCCAAAAAATGGGATTTTTCTTGAAATGAGTGATGAAATAGATGCAGTTACCCCTATATCCCTGATCATAATCACTGGCCAACAAGCTAAAAGTATTACAATCATCCCAAAATAACATCATATCACCAATTCCGCTCAACTTAATTGGTCCATCGAGGTTGCTTATTATCATAGTAATTCTCAATAAAGTATACTGCAAGCCTTCCGGATTAATTAGCAAAGTCATTTTCTTTCCAGCCTCAAATCCCTTGTTCTTTTTTCATTAAGATGGAAAAAAGTACCCTCAAGACTTTAATTGTGTTTTATAAATACAACCCATATAATTCTCGAGACTTTTAAAACTATAGTTTATTTCTCCCAAGTTTCAAGATTGAATGCTTGTAAGTAACTCGAGGATCCTGATCTTGTTTCGTTTACTTCTAGTGTCTAAAGCTTTTCCTAGGAATAATTTGATCATAGGAGCATATATACGTGCTATGTAAGCTTTTAGATAGATCTGATTTTTGGAAGTTTTTAAATTTTAAATACTCTAGAAAAGCTGATAGATTAAAGGACTTGATAGAAGTTTTGCTGGGTTATTGTGGGGAAAACAAAGAAACACAATTAACAACAATATCAATCTATAGTTAGGATATATAGAGTAGAACTAGGGTGCTCCTAAGTTCACCGAGCTCCTTTGTGAACTCAACTCTAAAACCTATCTGATTGACTTCAAATGATGAATCCAGGCCGTTGAAATCACTTACCTTAATGATATGATCCGTCTACATGTAAAATTTTTAAAATTTGATATTAAATTTGTATAGAGTCAAGTGGTCAAAAGGCTTCCAAAAAATGAATGCTTTAAAATTAATTTATAAACTTTCTAATTTTGACCACTTGACTTTATACTAAATTAATTTGAAACTTTAAAATTTTCACATGTAGATGCATCACTCGTAAAGTAGAAGAATTTCAACGGTTTGGATTCATCGTTTGAAGTTGATCCGATAGGTTTTAGAGTTTTTCACAAAGAAGCTTGGTGAACTTAGGAGCACCCTAGTTCTACTTGGATATATATACTAATTCATCTCAGGCACTTGCTCAAAACCTATTGGTTTGGTACCAATCCAAGTAGGTTTCAGATATATAAGGCCACTGTTGGGTTCTATTATTTTCATTCTTATTTCCTTGTAAGCAAATTATTGTTGAGGGCCTCATTTGAACTCCAAATCATTCAACAAGTGTAGATAAACAATTAGACAAAGGTAAGAAATTAAGCCTCAGAATTTAAATTGTTCCATAAAGGATTCATATATATTTAGTTCAGACTTCTGAGGGATATGTACATGGAGAACCTGAACATTCCCAAAATAAAATAAAATAAAAATAAAAATGATCAGGAAGAGGAAAAGCTTTGTTTCACTTTTTTTTAAGAGGTTCAGTATAGCATCATATATAATTAAGGAAATCACTTACCTTAATTATATGTTGCCTCATAATGCCAAGAAACTCATTCTGTGGAGCTCTCCTCTTCACAAAAGCATCCCTTTATGTTTCCAATATGTTTAGATTTGTATTTAAGCCCATATATATATATTCGTATTTATATCATGTTTGGTTGTTGTATTATTTCCAATCTTTACAAAAGACTAAATAAATGCCCTGATCATTTTCCTCTGGAATTTACTCAAAGATATTTTATCTCAATGAAATTACCTTTTACATCAATCCGTTGTGTTTAGTGTGGGTTTTGGTTGTTGGTTTCTAAAATATAATAGGAGCACTTTGTAGGGAGCTTCCTCCTTGGTGTAATTTAGTGGTACTTCTTTTATTTATCACAAGTCATCACAAGTCAAGGTCAAGGTCAGGGTCAAGCTGCTACTTGCTTCAGTTTATTTTAATTAATTTTTATTCTGGTTTATGTAACTTTCGTAGTTGTCCTCTCCAACGGTACAAATTAAGGTCATTGGAGATTTCAGAAAGATCTGAAACGTCCATTTCTATCTGAACTGTCATATATGGGTTTATTCTGTTGTTATATTTATATTTTCTGAGTTTACTTCACAGTCAATGGTAGGATTGAGGTGATGTTTAAATAAAATAATTAGAATTGGAATCCGCTGCTCGCCAAATTGGCAAGTAGGACCCTGCTTTTCTAAATCAAACCATTAATATGTATTGAGATTTGTGCATGAAAAAAAAATCAATCATTTGATTTGGAAAAACAGGGTCCTGCTTGCCAAATTGGCGAGCAGCGGAGTCGGATCAGAATAATTAGTGGTAAAGACTTGTACTTGACAACAAGAGAAGACCTTGACTAAGTTAACTATCTTTTAAGCCCAAAGAATATTTTTGTTTACAAATTACAATAACATGGAATTTTTTACCAGCAAACGAGACTAAAGTTACCTACCAGTCTACAAGTTTACATACTGTGAGAAAACTTTGACGTATAGCTGACTTGTTTATTTCCCTTCTGAAATGAAATTGGGGGCCTTTTCCACTATGTTGTTGTTATTATTTATTAATGAATTCTACCCTAGATTTTGGTCATGCATTGGGTACAATAGTCAAGCTTTGGGTAGTGAAGAGATGCATATAGTTTAGAAACTAAACTACCTTCTTGGTGTTATTTTTCATAATTGTAGGGCCTAACTGCTTATCTTTCAACATCCCAGTCAAGGTCAACTAATTGAAGGAAACTGTGCTATCAATATAAGAGGTTGCAAGAATAGCACTTCTGTATCCATATCTTCTCCAAAGTTTAGAACTAGCTATAACTTAATATCTTTAATGGCTGCTTCAATATTGGCTTGTTTTTTTCTCATTTTCTTCCTTCCCTCCTTCTCCAACTCATGTACAACTACACTTCCATGTACTGATCCTCCTATTAATACCATGCCTCCTTCCTATCTCCCATCAGATGTTATGAATGATACTAATTGTCTGGATCATTTACCAATTAAATGTTACAATAAGACGCCAGTTCTCATGTGGCACTCTTTGTCATTACCATTGGTAAACATCTCATATGACACCATCACGATTCGAGATCCATATCTTAGTAGTTTTTTGAAAAATTCTGGCTGTGGTAATCTTTATTTTAATTTTTCTAATCCTGTCAATAACTTTTGCTATGGGATATATGATTTATTGAATACTAGCCTTTGTTCTTTAAGATGCGACCCTCCTAATCCAATACAATCACCACCCAAGATATTCGGACAGGATTACAACCTTAGCTACTCTCCTAATCCAATACAATCACCACCCAAGATATTCGGACAGGATTACAACCTTAGCTACTCGACATCCTTCGATGAAGATGATAAACATAAACTTCCGCACTATTGTTGGAAGCCTAAGAATTCCCCTGATTATTTGGAGTACATTTTCTCATTCAAAGATAACAGCGAACAGCTTTCTCTGCTATCAGTTAGTTACTCAGGTGACCTTGTAGCACAGCCCAGTTGCTTTGCAGACTCGACAGAGGTTTTCAATCCTAAACATGGTAAAAGTTAGCAGATTGCATATTTTATCAATTTATCCTGCTAAATCTCTTTTATCTCTTTGTAAATTATGGACAGTAATATTTTTTTTTTTAAATAGTTGTACAAATACAGTTTCATTTTTTTTTTTTTTGGAAAATTTCTTTTCCCCATTGGTATATTAATGGGGTCATAACAGAACAAATCTAATAGAGACAAGATACGGCTTGTGTTAATAACTTAAGCCTGTGGCTGTTCAAAATTCGGTTTTTTTTTTTCCCCCAAAAAAAAAAAAAAAAAAAAAAAAAAAACCCCCTTTTTTTTTTTTAAAAAACCCCCCCCCCCCCCTCTCCCCCCCCACCCAAAAACTTTTCCCAAAATTTTTTTTTTTTTTGCTGTTCAAAATTATTACAATAATGGCTAATCTTTTTAAAAAATTATTTATGGCTAATCTTTTATTCTAATTTTTCTTTCAAAAATTCCCAATTTTCCCCATACTTTTTTATGGTTACCTTTTTCCTATAGTCGATTATTCACTTTCAGTCCAGTGAAAAGAAAGTATGAAGTCTATCTAAATGAATAATTCATTTCTGACATTTATTTCTTTATCCATATTGCAGAGAAGAACTTGCGAACGAGAATAATAATAGGTAAGTATCACTTCTCTTTTAGTTTTACAGACGTGTTTCTCTATACCGTTCTTTACATGAAAGTATGAAACTTTCAGTACAACCTTTAGGTTTTGTACCTTTTATCTTAGTACCCTTTATTTTCTTTTGAATGCAAATGAATACCTTGAGATTCTCAATTAAGATAAAGAAACTTTAGCATGGCTGTGTTGGAAACTCCGATAAACCTACTTGGAAAGTCAACTTCATCTAGCTTACGGATTGTTCAAATTTTAAACATTTTATTACTGTTTGATATGATTCTCACTTGGATTTGATTACCCTTCAGGATGCGTTGTGGGAACAGCTTTTGTACTTGCAATTTGTGTTTTTGTTATTTCTGTTCTACAAGCGCAAGAAACTGAGATTGATCTCATCATCGTCAAAGCTTCTGGTACAAAGAGAAAATTCTGATCAATACTTTCATGACCAGGAGATGGTTGGGTCAGAATATACTCAGATTTTCTCTTATGAGGAAATTCATGAGGCAACTGAAGGATTTAGCGAATCAAAAGAGCTTGGTGATGGAGGTTTTGGCATTGTATATAAAGGTACATACTATCACTCGTAATGTCAGGTAAATATTTTACGTATTAAAAAAATGCAAGGTAAATGTTTTGGCATTCAACATTGATCTCATTTATTATTTCATTTTTTTCAAAATGCTTTCTCAACTTTTTGAAAAGAGAAAAATATCTTTGTTTTTAGTCTGAGCTAGCTAAGTTTGATATACCTGCTTAGGGCCTTGATTCTATTGGAGCACTTATGATATACTTTAAAAAAAAAAAAAAAAAAAAGCATTTTTGGATATTAATGATGTTCTAATTAACAATTAACAATGCAAAATTCTCTAGGGATACTCAAGGATGGACGCACAGTTGCAGTAAAGCGCCTGTACAAGAACAGCTACAAAAGCACCGAGCAATTTATGAACGAAGTCAAAATTCTCTCCAGTCTCCACCACCCGAATCTCGTTACCCTCTATGGCAGCACCGCACGCTCCAGCCGGGACCTGCTTCTTGTCTTCGAGTTTATCTCCAATGGCACTGTTGCCGACCACCTTCATGGGCCCCGCTCTAGTGAGAATACACTAACCTGGCCAGTTCGCCTGTCAATTGCTATCGAGACGGCAAATGCTCTTGCGTATTTACATGCAGTTGAACCCCAGATAATTCATCGAGATGTCAAGACGAACAATATATTACTAGATGATGGTTTCCATGTCAAGGTTGGCGATTTTGGTTTGTCGCGTTTATTCCCATTGAATGTGACTCATGTTTCGACGGTCCCTCAAGGTACGCCTGGATATGTGGACCCGGTGTATCACCAGTGCTACCATCTTACTGACAAGAGCGACGTGTACAGTTTTGGGGTTGTTTTGATGGAGTTGATTTCATCAAAACAGGCTGTAGATTTGAGCAGGAGCAGAGATGAGATCAACCTTGCTAATATGGCGTTAAACAAAATACAGAGGTGTCAGTTGGATGAGTTGGTGGACCCGGCTCTCGGGTTCAGTTCAAATTGGGAGGTGCAGTGCATGGTTTCTTTGGTTGCTGAGCTAGCATTTCGATGCTTGCAACCTGATAGGGAAATGAGACCATCTATAAAGGAGGCATTGGAGACACTACGAGTGATCGAAAAAGGCGACTATAAAGGAGATAAAATAGTTAAAGAAAATATAATGAAGGAAGAAATTACTTATCTGTTAAAGGGTGAAACAAACTTTTCTCATGATACTACGACTGATAGTTGGAAGAGCAGCTCTATGACACCTAATACAAGCGGATGAGGTACTAACATTTTGTTGTTCAATTCCAACTACTTACTTTATGTTTGCTAGCGGAATGTACATATATATAGTATATAGAGTAATAGAGAGTAAATTACATTTAAGTGCATCTGTACGATTGCGTGATTGTTGTACAGTTTTTCATTTTTTTTGAAAAAATATGATTTTAACTTTTGCTTTCCAATACGCTTCAATATCGACCCTTGGTGTCTTTTAAAATTTGCAATTTGAATTTACTTTTAGTATATATAGGGGGTGAAAACAAAGCGGATAATGCTAATACCATATTCATATCCACATTTCACTGAGCGGATACGAATATGAATACAGATATTAAACGGATGTCAAAATTTAAAACCAAATTCATCTTAAACGGATATGGATACGGAGCAGATAATTTACGAATACGGATACGTGACGGATAATTGTCGGATAATTGAGTTATACGAACAATTACTCAAAAAAATCTACTTATATAATATAATACAAATATTATAATCAAAACATTTTTTTGATAGCACAAAAATAAAGATAAGATAAAACAACATATTATACATTGTCAATTGAAACATCCTTCTAGTTATTCAAATGATTGAAACATCCTTCTAGTTATTCAAATTATAAAGCCATTCTTTGTTTTGTCCGGTTTTATACATTATCAATTGTCCCACAACATATATTAAATATATATTAAATAGTATTACAAGGCAATGTATAAGATTCTAGTTCCTTCAACCCACGTGATGAGTAGAGTAAATGACCTGTTATCTTGGGAAATGTGTTGCCCAAAGTAAACCAAGAGGCACCGAAGCCCTTCGGAAAAGCTAGGCGGGCTAGCGGGTTTGAATTTAATATCTGGAGTTACCGGATATCCGTCTGGATAATCGGACTCCGTTTTCACCCCCAAGTATATATCATACTAGTGTTCTAATAATGCCCGTGCGGGCGTGCCCGTGCCGCGGGCACTAGCGGGCATGCGGGCAAGCGGGCACTCGCGGGCATGCGGGCAAGCGGGCACGGGCGTTAAACGGGCCGGACCTGTTTTTTTTTTTCCCTGCCTGCGAGTGCCCGCGCGCCCGTGCCCGTGCCGGATTGGCCTGGATCCTAATCAGACGGTCGAGATGCATTAACTTTTGCGGACTGCAGTTACAGTACCTAACCATTGCCGGAATTACAGTACAAAAACAAACTGAAAATAAATTGAATTATGCTCTAATTCAATAAAAGCCCCATGTTTACACAAATCAAAAATCAATTGCAAGAACCAAAACTAACACATTAGCACTATCAGTTATGGGACCTAACCATCACCAGAATTCTGGTACAGAAACAAACTGAAACTGAATCGAATTATGCTCTAATTCAATAAAAGCCCCATGTTTATACAAATAAAAAATCAATTGCAAGAACCAAAACTAAAACATTAGCACTATCAGTTATAGGACCTAGCCATCACCAGAATTCTGGTACATAAACAAACTGAAACCGAAATGAATTATGCTCTAATTCAATAGAAGCCCCATGTTTATACAAAACAAAAATCAATTGCAAGAACCAAAACTAACCCATTAACACTATCAGTTATGGGACCTAACCATCCTAATCTATCTGACTCCCCCTCAATAATATTGTCAAAGAGAATTAAGAAAAAGCTTTTGAAAAAAATAACTAATAGCAGCATAATACTATATAAACTTATTTCTAATCCTCACTTACCATTCCCCGACTCACGCATTTAAACACCTACAACAAATGAAATATAAAAAACCAAATATGGTCACCAATAATTTCTTACGGCTGGTTGCAACTTTGGGCTAATGAGCTCCCTCTGCAGCTGTTTGACACAGTACAGTTCCTAGCTTCAAACCTCTCACCAAATGACTGAGCTTTGCATTTAATCAAACTTAAAAATTGAAATATTTGCAAATTGCACAATCGATAATATTTACCTCAATTGAGGCTCTGGAAAACCCAAATTTTGCTCTCAAACGGAGATGCATGCAATAAAATCTGGCAATGAGACTCTGTGGCTACATCGAATCACATGGTCAGGCACTTCTTTTCACCGAATGTTGATGGATTAGGTTGGACCGCCATTAAAGATGCCTCTTCAGCCCGGCATTCATTCTTTTCACCTCACTGCCAACAAATGTTTGCGTTGGGGTTTGAAGGTAGGCGAAGGGGAAGAATTCGCATCCTCTGAGATATCTCAAACTTTGCGTGACTTTTTGAAATATGTCAATCGTTCAAATGCGCTCTACACAAATCTCAAAGCTCAAATAAAATTGACCCCCTACCCTTCCCCGAATAGGCACCGGACACGTCGGTCACGCAAAAATTGAGATATCTCAGAGGACACGGACTCGAAGGGGAAGGGGAGGGGAATTATATGGTTAGGGTTAAGGGATACGAGAGAAGTTTGGTTTGGGTGAGATGGGCTCCATAACCGTCCGATCTGCTTTAAGATCCTTGCGCACGGATATTAAAGCAAATGCACAAGGATATTAAAGCGATGTGCACGCATCAAAAAGCAGATCGAATGGTTATGGAACCCATCGCACTCAGTTTGAGTTCGATGGACATCGGACCCAATGGAGGGCTACTGGGGTCCGGAATTTGCATCCTCTAAGATATCTCAAACATTGCGTGACTTTTTGGAATATCTCAATTGTTCAAATACGTTCTGCACGAATCTCAAAGCTTAAATAATACTGCCCCCTATGTTTCTCCGAATAGGCACCAGACACGTCGGTCACGCAAAAATTGAGATATCTCAGAGGATATCTCAATTTGGATTCCAATCAGCAGCACCAGCTGCATCCGCGGCGTCGTTAATGATTAAACTGGCGTTTAATCGGCTGTTAAAACTATTTTTTACGCCATTATGTGAAAGAAACTTAAATAATAAATAGTATGACATAGATGCATTGCTTACGGAGAATAATAAATTGAACAAATCCCGTTCTTTATTTTAATTTAAAATTTTGAAATTTTAATGCAAATAATTGTTATGACAATTCGTGAGATGAAAAGGTTTGGGCACCAAAATAATCCTCTAATAATATCTTCATTTTCCACGATTTATTTAGTCTTTGGTAATTGATATGTTATCACAGTGCTTAAGTTCATAACAATATTTTGGGAAAGCTAATATTTAAAAGAAAGGAAAAAAAAAAAAAAAACAAAGGGAAAGAAGGTGAATTGTCAGATATGATTACTTTATAAATTATAATCACTGATCAATTAGTAATGGATTTGTTATTTTTAGCGTAAAGACTCCAGTTTTATTTTTTTTGTAAAAAATGTTTAAAATAATAGATACAATAATTGACAATTTGACATAAGTATTTATTTTAAAAATAATAATAAAGAAATAAAAGAAAAACACATCTCCTTCCGTTTATATCTCTATTCTCATATTAAGCGCGTAGATGTCCTAATCCGCTAACGGCTGTGATTAAAAAATTAATTTTTAGATTGAATATCAGCTCTCCAATTAAATTATATGTCTTCTTTTGATTGAATGTATCGTTTGTTTTCACGTAGAAGTCTAAATTTAGTTAGAGATGTACTCGCCATACATATTACCACACCTAATGTCAAAACTTGAGAAAATGGAATTAGCATTAAATTTTTGTTACCATATCTTTCTCCAACTTTGATTGACGGATAAAGAGATTAATTTTCAATTTTGACAAATAACATATCTCATTTCCGAATAGCCTACCTCTTATTCTTTTTTGAAAGAGAACAAAAAAGACATATTATTGATTTATTTCCTGGCATATTTCCACATTTAATTTAATTTAATTTTAACGCAAAGATTGAGAATGACATTTTTCCATTTTCATTGTAAAGAATGTTGTTGAATTAAAACAGTCATTTGTTGTTGTTTCTTTTATTGTTATTTATTTTTTGTTTCTCTGTTCAATCTTAATGTTAAATTTTATAATATGTCTCCGTTGTAACGCACGGATATAGTATGAGGTAGATTTTCTTCGTTCGTTCCATGAATTCCCTTTTGCTTCCCTCTTAATTATTTACTAGTCGGCCTGATTCATTAACTCATACTTTGAGTTAAGATCTGGACCGTATGATTTAAGTTCGGAGTATTATTAAAGTGCATGCTATGTGCATTATATATGCACAGGTCGGATTGGTCTGAATTCTGATCGTACGGTTTAACTAGAGAAATCATTCCATTCTGATAGGTAACACAGTTTGGTGCGTCAGATTGGACAACGAATCAAAACTAATCTAATACATGATTTGCAAAAGTATTAAATCTTAATTATGTTAAAATGTAACAAACAGTGTTTTTGAAGAAAGGGAATAATTGTCTTTTTAACTCATCTCAAATAATCAAGGAAACATTTCAACTCATCTCAAAATTGGAAATTTTGCTCCCAAAATAGTTGCTCCTTTTTAAGAGTTGCCCAAAATAATAAAAATTCTTGCCGCCTCAAAATTGAGTATATAAACCATTGCTTCCAACCATAATCACTTACATCTCATCTCTCTGTTTCTCTCTCAAAACTTTCATCAAACCTTAGTTGTTAATCATGGTTGCAAGCACCCCGTTACCGATTGACGAAGTATTACCAGACGATGCTATTATTGAAATACTAACCCATTTACATCCTGACGACCTCTCAGTTTGTCTCGAGATCAACCATAAGTTCAACGAATTGGTGCGTGATCCATATGTCAAGTCACGCCAATCGAAGACTCTAAGCAATTACTTGATTCACAATGATTGTAATTACTCCTTCATGCCTGATCGACTTGCAATAAAATGCGCTGAAGTCGAAAACTTCAAGAATTTAGAGATCTTAGCAAGAGAAAGATACACAATTGTTGAGGCTGTATCTCAATGTCGCGGCCTTATTTGCTGTGTTCGAGGCGGGAACCTGAACAAACGATATTATGTATGTAAGCCAGCTACGGGACAGTGCCGGACCATACCTAATCCAAAGCTCAGGTATGCATATTTTGATTTTAATTGTGTATATCATAATTGTTACAATAATAAATTAGTGCATTTTTCTATTTTGACCTAATTCTCCAAGAAATCATCTAATTTTTATGCTTAGAAACTTCTCCAAGAAATCATCTAATTTTTATGCTTAGAAACTTCTCCAAGAAATCATCTAACATTTTGAATATTGCTCTTAACATGATAACAAATTGATAATATTCTTAATTAGAATGGTCTAGATTGAATATATATTAGACAGGAAACAATATTTTATTTCAAAAACTAGTAAATAATCTATAAAATAAAAGTATTTAGTGGGCGTTTGGTTCGCGTTATGGATCATTCCAGGGAATAGAAAGATGCCAGGAAATGGGATGCTAGGAAATGTGTCATTACCATGTTTGGTTCGCGCATGACTATAGCTTCAACATTCTAGGAAATATGTCATTACCATGTTTGGCTCGTATAGCTATTGTAATGACTATCAAGATATGTTTTCACTATTTTTAAATTATTAAATAAATAATGTTAGATTACTAAACTTTTTATGCAATATTTAAAGATAAATTATAAATCAGAAATCAAATTAATGTAGAAAAATCACATAACGTTAAAAAAGTTTATAAATGTACCTACACTTTTGGTAAATTAAAATTATACAGTAATATGAGATTCAGATAGCATTTGTTTCGAAAATCAATTTATTAATTATATAACATAAAGCCGATAAAACATAATAATATCATTCGAACAGAGATGCAAGATGATAAAAAATTCACAACAATAACAAGAAACTTGTGAATACATAAATCATATACTTCATACCCATTAAAACTTTTTAAATGACAAAATAGAAAAATGACTATATCATTCAACTTATAACATATCGACTCAGTGATTATTTCTTGAGCTTCTCCACATGGTAAATATTTCATGAGCTAAAGTGTCCCTCCAATTGGTCCATTCATCTGTTTATTCGATATGTGTAATTCTATCACCATCTAACTCCTCTAGCAGTAGGTTGGCCTCTTGCATTTCGACATCCAAAGGATCAATAGGCATTTCCCATCGAATATGATTATGAATGAGCGCACATGCTGCAATTATTCGACATTGAATCTTTACCGGATAAAATGATTTTCCCCTAAGAATTGCCCATCTCCCTTCAAGAAGACCAAAGCATTGCTCTATGACATTGCATGTTGAAGAATGTTTGTAGTTATAAAACTCCCGTGCTGTTCGTGGTAATCTGCCATCACTTCAATCACTTAAATGATATCTTTGACCTCTATAATAACCGGCATCACAAAAATAGTAATAACCTGTAGTTAGGAAAAAAAAAATGAAAGGAGGAATAAAATGGAGAAAAGCAAAAAAAAATTGAGTTGTATTGCAAATTTACCTTTATAATACAGAGATTATGCTTTAAACATAGGTTCTAGCACGCATATATATGTGCATAATCAGAATAGGTACATCCATTGGCTTGAAATAATATTCTGATTATGCACAGTAACCAACATGTACTGGCACGCATATATGACAGTGAAAAACAGTGACATTGACGCACGGGTCCATCCATTGGCTCACGCCACAGGGAATCTTTGCATTCAACATGCATAAAGAGACATTGAAGCAGATCACCCTTCCTGTTGAATTTGCAGATTTCAAAAGCAAACACAATGCGAAGATCACACTACGGGATGCAAAATTATCACTCGTGTGTGTCAATGATAGTGATGCCGAAGTTGTGGTTTGGAGGATGAACAACTACTTCGAGGAGGAATGGGGGCCACGACAAGTAGTCAGTTTTAAAATGTCAGAAATAGACAACGATAATTGGTTGCCCTTATTTATGGATCTAATTTACTCCTCAAGTTCTGGTAGAAACTGTTTGTCTAATAACAAATGGTACAGTTCATACTATATATTATGAATTAAGGCTCTATCTTTCTATTAACAAATGGTACTGTTTGCCTGACAACATAAAATATTGCAAAAATATTCACTTTTGTATTCTATTTATTTATTTTAAGATGTTGACCTAATTAATCATTTAATTATAGGGAAAATTCTTTTTATGCCATCTTAAAACTTGGAAATTATGAAATTGCCACCCCAAAACTTAAAATTGGGAAATTGCCACCCTAAAGTTACTAAATTCATAGATTTTCCCTAAATGCACATCTTAATACAAGATTTCATTAAAATTATCTTAGTTTCTGTTGTATGGAGACTGTATTTTAAAAATTCCAATTCTACCCCAGGTATTCAAATTAAAAGATCTTCTCCCTTCTCTCCTAGAGAACAAAAGGGAACCCTTGCGCCTCTTGAAATCCTTCCTGCCTCCGACATAGCCAAAAGGAGGGCAGAGACATAAACCCTTCCCGCGCCTTTGAAAGTATTTAGCCGCGCCTCCTGCCTCCGCCGCCCCTCCGCCGCCCCTCTGTCGCCCCTCCTGCCTCTCCGCCCCCTCCTCCGTCAGGCTTTACGAGGTTTGCACTATTTTTATACTGTCAACAATCTTGTTATTTGGGTTGATGAAGTCCGAAATCTGATATTGAAATAATCATCTTCAATTCTCATGCTCCACAATCTGTTATTTGGGTTGATGAGTGTCCCTATTTTTTTTTTGCTTCTGAAACAAGTCTTGCATGCTACAGATAAACTTATTTGTGTTGATGAGGTTTCCTTTATATCCTGTCCAATACTAAATTAAACTTACAAATAGAGTGACATTAAGGACCTGGATCTTTTTACAAACATATGCATATGTCCAGTACTACCCGGTGATACGGAAGACGCCTCCAATTCTGGACCAAGCACCAACAAGAGGTAAAAAAGGACAAGTTTTACAGGGTTGAATATGAAAAAAGGACAAGTTTTACGTTTCAAAATAATCATAAGCAACACGTTTTCTTATGTGCAGGAAGAGAACAAGGAAGTCTCGGATGAACACAGAGGGTTGATCCTGCAAAGGCTTGTTGCTGTTTTGCTTTTTTTTTTTTTTACAATTGCTATTTACAATTGGGGAGCTGTTTTGGATATGGCTATATTTGCAATTGCTGTTTTGCTTTTTTTGAGATGCCAATTTGTGGTGCACTTGTTATGTAATGCACTCGGATATGTGTTTACAATTTGCTTTTTTAGCAGCAAAAATAGTGCACTTGTTATGTAATTTATTTCAATTATGGACACAGAGATGCAGCTGGTACTTGTTATGTAATCTCGCATTGTCTTTTTTTTCCAACTATATCATGTCTCGCATTGTCCTTTTTTTTCAAACTGTGACATTCTGGATGAGTGCATGCATGTGGAAACTTGATTTACAATTAAAATTCAAAATAGCACAATAAAATTAAAAATACCATTAAACAAGGTTGCACAATAAATTTTGATAGCAATTACAATTCAAAACAGCAACTACAACAATTTAGCTAAAATTAAACAAAGTAGCTACTTGCATATCATTACAATTAAAACAACGATTATCACAAAGACAATGATAGCAACGAGCAATTTGATTTGCTCCATTAATTTAACAAGGCGAGAGGTGTATTTCTTTCCATTCTCCCATCTCAGCATCATAGCGATCTACATTTCTACCAACGTCAGATACCACATGCTTGACATCACTCTGTTCTTTTATAATTCCTAATTTACGAAGAAATTCCTCGTACTCCTCCTCCCACATGAAAAAATTACAACTATAAGTCCACTGCAATTACAATTAATTACAATCAGTTCCAGGTTGGTACAATAGCAATCAGATTAGCTACCGATAGATGAAGTTTTCCAAGTTGGTACAATTGATCATTTTTTCTGTTTAGGACTTTGGTCAGTGAGCAGGTAAGGAATCAAGAAGCAACACAAGACTAAAACTTGGAAAAAAACAATCATAGTGCTCTCATTCTTTTTTTTTTTTTGTATACAATATTACTAAACCACTATTTCCTTACTAAATAATCCAGTTTGAATAGTTGACAAGGCAAAAGTCGCCTGCTACATGGGCTTTTGCTTCTTATTTTCCATAATTTAGGTTGTAACTCAACTTTCTAAAAAGATATAAGACAAAGTTTCATCTTTACCAATTCATAGGGTTAACAAATGCAATTAATTTGTTTTAAGTGTTATTTTTCCATTTGAGAAATAAAAACAAAATTACTTCCCAATGGAAAGGTTAGAACAATTCAATTCATGTACCGTCTCTTTGGGACAATTTATCAAGTACCTTATGCACAATTCAAATGCACCTTATGCACAGTCAGAGCACCTTATGCACAATTCTATTCAATTCAAATGCAGTACCAATTAAATTTGAGGGGGAGAGAACACCATAATCAATCAATCAATCAATCAATCAATCAAGGTGCTAAATTACTGGCCTAAAGGAAGTGGCACAGGAGAGCAGAGGTGGTACCATGGTTTAAGTGAGATTAATATGTCTCCTTCATTCTTGCATTTTAGATAAGAGGTTGGTTGAGAATATCTCTAAGGGACATTTTCACAAACACTAAAGGTGCAAGAGAGTTATTTGCAGGTAATAAACACAGACATTTGCGGGTAAACACGGGTAAACACTAAATGTCTCCTTCTTCTTGATTTCATATAAACAGGGGTAGTCATTTGCGGTAATAAACACTTTATCCGACTTACAAATGAACTTATGACTGGTTATACTGACAAGACATACTGACTGGTTATTGCAAATAAGGCATATTGTAAATAAGGCATCAAATCTAAACAGCTTATACACTTATACATGTAACTTGTACGGCTTCTCAAATAACAGGAATCAGCAATCAACACAATCATAGCAATCAATCGAATTAAACTTATAATTTCTCAATTCAGAAATAACACCCCTAAAATGCCACGTTAAGCTTGCAATTTTGTCCAATTTCACAGGGAATGCCACAGTGGCCGATGGCAGAAGGCTGGTGGAAAGAGGGTTCTGGCGGAGGAGGAAGGGATCTGTGTTTTGGCGGAGAAGGAGGGTTCTGAGAGGCGCAGGAGTTGGCAAAGAAGAAGACGGGGTTGGCGGAGAAGAAGACGCTTATTGGTCGGAGAAGGTGATTCAGGTGATTCAGTTGGCGGAGAAGGTGATTCAATTTGCGCAGAAGGAGAGAGTGAGAGAGTGTGTATTTGGGGGAAGAAGGAGACTGTATGACTGTATGAAGGGAGAAGATCTTTCAATTTGAATACCAGGGGTAGAATTGGAATTTTTAAAATACAGTCTCCATACAACAGAAATTAAGATAATTTTAATGAAATCTTATATTAAGATGTGTATTTAGGGCAAATCTATGAATTTAGTAACTTTAGAGTGGCAATTTTTCAATTTTAAGTTTTGAGGTGGCAATTTCATAATTTTCAAGTTTTGGAGTGGCATAAAAAAAAATTTCCCTTAATTATGATGGTTCAATGCTTCTGTGCAAAGTTTTGCTTGCATTTTGTTTCATAAATTGTGATTTTATCTTCCCATGAGTGTCATTTATGATTCTAAAGCACAACATGAAATTTCTTGTTGATACATGGAAAATTAATTAAAAATGAGTCGTTCATATATTTTATAATTGCATGACAACTGACATGTTAATTGAAATTGTTAATTTTTTTGTTTTGTTTATAAGCCCGTAGGCATTAATTAATTATAAATAAAGATTACACTGATAGAGTTAACAAAAGTATGAAATCCAGAAAAGCTGAGCTATAGTTGTGAACATGAATGAAAAGTTGGAGGTGCTCATTTACCAGTTGCTGAAATAACCCAATACCAGTAGAAAGCAGAAGGTGCAGTAGCATGCAATAATTTACCAGCATATACGGATGAGGATGAACTAATAAACCAGAAACCAATCTACCCTTGTTAGGAAACAAATCTACTGCAATTCTTTGGAATCGCAGGTCCCTGTTTGTCCAAATCAAACCATTCATTTGTTTCGAGATTCGTACATAAAAAATAACTGCTTTGAGATTCGTGCATTTAAAAAAATGAATGGTTTGATCTGGACAAGCAGGACCCTGCGATTCCCAAGAATCGCAGCAGATTTATTTCCCCCTTGGTAACCAAAAACTGTACTGCTCCTTCTGGAAAATTCTAGAAAAACCCCTCTAGAACTGTAAAATTACATCTGAATCCATAGTGTAGGAAAAATATACAAAAAACTAAAGTATGAAATATACACAGTAACCAACCAAAAACAACTAGGAGACCTAAATAATGTGACTATAAGCTAGGGGGCAGTACTTGAAAAACAAACAAGAATATTCTACACTGAAACAGCAGGTGAAATAGAAGGATACAATACATACAGCCATGATAAAAAACCCTCTGTTACTCGCGCATCACGTGCCAAACTATCTGCTTCACAGTTCAAAGTTCATAAAGATCTTTACAATACTGCATATATAATACATAGAGCAAATTATTTTTTTGAACTAGTATGATAAGGGATAAACCAATAGATTTCACTACCAAAAGCTGTAGCCTCTCCCAAGGAGCGCACCTCAAAGCATTTGTTCTCTCCCATGTCAAACCCACGTAGCACATACTCACATTGACTTGCTTCCCCAACAATGGGATTTTTCTTGAAATGATCAGTGATGAAATAGATGCAGTTACCCCTATATCCCTGATCATAATCACTGGCCATCAAGCTAAAACCATTACAATCATCCAAAAACAACATCATATCATCAATTCCACTCAACTTGGTCCATTGAGGTTGCTTATCATCATTGTAATTCTCAAGGCCATAAACCACAAATCGGTGATTTACACATGGTGCATCATTGAAACCATATTGAGGGTGAGCATTGTTTTGTACAACCAACAACACACCATCCCTTGTTGAAATCAACCAACAACGACCATTCACAGATTCCTCGGGACATGAAATCTTTGATACTACATTTGGAGTGGTATCATCACGAACAACAACATGTGGTCGTGTTGTTGTATCTCGATAGTTATACCAGAAAATCCTTTTCATGTGATGTGCATGGTATCTCATATATGGAACACGCATTACCATTTCAGATTGGTGGAATGATTTGAGAGTGAAAAATTGAGTTATATTTCCAATGGGTGGAAAATCGACAGCTTGACCACCACTCACGTCTAAAGAGAGAATAGAAAGCTCATCATTGTTTGGATATGTTTTATCCAGCTCAAACACAGACCCAGGACTAATCTTTTTGGAAAGACGATGAAAAGGAATGGAGAAAGTTTTGGTAGAAGGAAGGGCAATGAAACTGATGTTAGGCTTTCTATATAATTCAAGTATCATAAGCCAAGGAAACTGAGGTGGGTTATCCCACAATTTAGTGGCCGATCGCCACTGCTTGCACACAGAACGGAAGCGGATAAAATCAAAGATGTTGTCTAACTTGTGTGCAATGAGAGGTAGCAAATTCGAACAAAGTTCGGCCCAGCCTTTTCGCTCACTACTGCAATTGGGGTCAGCCATTACTAGCACACCTGTTACCAAATGCAAGTTAAAGTAAGGAGCTTTTATCTCAATACGAAAAAAAAACCAATAATATATAGTTCAACAGTTGCTCCTCTTATTATGTTAATACCATCTATGTCATAGTACTGCCACTACAAGATAGAGGGGTAAATTGAGAACAATTGCATAATTGGCACTTCAATTTTTGCTGATTTTCCAGTTCTGACAATCCTATGAAAAAATTGTAAATTAAACTATGAAATTAGCACTTGTAATAATTGAAGAAAACTATGAAATCGTTGCAACAATTACAAGTTAAGGTTTCTATTTCAAAAAGAATTATTAAAGAATAATTAAACTAAAATTGAAAAATCGTACACTGTGCGAGATCAAGAGACCCTGTTCTTGTTCGAAGGGATTGATCTAGAGATCAGACCAAGGTTTTTTTTTCTTCTTCTTCTTCTTCGGATAGAGATTTTTTTTTTGATTGATTGATTCTTCTTATAGAGATTGGGGAAGAAGAAAAGAGGTCCGGACTCTTTAGTCAATTCCTATGGTAAAATTTCTTAATTGCACCTCTATGTTCAAGCTTATTATGTTACTGCTTCAAGCAAAATAAACAAATATTGCAAGAACATAATCTCCATTCTTATATTAAGCACCCAAATGTTCTAATCTGCTAACGGTTTTGACTTTTGATTAAAAGATGAAATATTGAATTGAATATCAGATCTCAGATCATATTGTGTCTAAATTTATTTAGACACGTACTTTGTACATGCGAATTGTATCATTTTTCTAATTGATCATGATTCCTTTCTATTTTTAAAATATCATTTAAGGAATTTTTAAGTACTTGTTTGATAATTGATTGGTCATGTATTTATTTATTTCTATTTTCTATATTCATTTAAAAAAAATTATTTGTCATTTTATTTGAGATTTTTTTTATAAAAATATATATCATTAATATTTTATTTAATATGATGTTTAAAAAATGTCACTTATGTATATGTTATTTAAAAAATGTTACTTTTCATTGATCTATTTTTTTTATAAAAATATATTATTTTGTATGAAATAACTTTTGTTCTCTTATAATGTCTCTTGCAAAAGACATGTACAATATTAGTTACCAATTGAAGCTTCTAACAATAACATGCGTACTTTACATTAGATTGATTGATCCAACAATAAAATTTAATTCATGCATAAATGAATTAATTTAGTTGTCGCTATAATTCATATTATTTATTAACGACGTAAAATTTACGAACAACTTTACAGAACTATAATATTGCACCTCAAAAAAGTTACACTTGACAAAGAAGAAATTGAATATCATATAACCACGCCTAGGTCACAATCATAAATTTAATTATTTATCAAAAAAATATTTTTGAACTTATCTGTAAAAGTTATAAAAATTGAGGGTTTAATTTGTAAATGTTCAAACTTAAAAAAAAAAAAAAAGTAACAACGTGGGAGTGGCACTAAGGTTTGTACCCTCTCGGAGAGGTGCTACTTTTACCCGATTATCCGGAACTGATCCGGATCTGGTTTATTTGGGTAGGGTATGGTTTAAAAAATATAACCGGTTAAATTAAGGGTACGGTTACAAATTTAATAATTTAATATCCGAACCGGAACCGATGTTATAATGGGCAGGATATGTGTTTGATTTTATTATCCGACCCATAACCGAACCCAACCCAATACCCGTATAATACCCGGTAAAACATATATTGGTTTTGCATATTAATTTAATATCTGATCAACAAATGTCACATCACTCCAATAATCTCGTTTGCATATTAATTTTTTCTATAATATTTATTGCGTTGGAAATTTATTGCATATATCCTTTGCCTTATATCCTCCCAATAATTATGAAAATTTATTGCTTGATATGTCATTTGTAATAAATCTCACTAAAATAAAAAATCTGCTATATATCTTTCTTGATCTTTTGTCAACCAATATTTTACTTTCTAAAAATTATATATCTTCTTCAATATTTTAATTTCAAGAACAATAGTATAATTTTTATTTTACAACAACCTTTTAATTTATATTATAATGATTTATTATGTGAGATACTGAGATGTTTAAAAATTATAATTATATTTAAATGTAAATGATTTCTCAAATACTTATGAGTTGTGACATATACCCGCTCCGGATCCGAAACCGGTCTGGATCCGGACCGGACCCGATAATTACAAACAAGTTATGGGTATCTATCTACCCAAAACCGAAAGACTGGACCCGACCCAATTTGAAACAAATAAGTGTATGGATTGAAATTTGGACCCGAACACTTTTAGGGTACAATTCCAAATATAATAGTATCCGGACCCGACCCGACCCGACCCGATAGCACCTCTACCCTCTCCTTTTTGCGTGGCGCAGATGCGACAAACCCTTTTAATCGATATAATTCAAAAAAAAAAAAGCGCACCATAATTAAAAAAAGAAAAAGAAAACAGCACTACTGATCTGCAAATCAATGGAGACAAACATTTGCTCCACCGATATTAATATATATAGTCCTATTGTATTTTTTTTACAACCTAAATCAATAGTACTTGTTTTTTTTTTAAATAATTAAGTTTGATTTTATTTAAAAGAAAATTAATCCCACCACTTCATTAAGAAGGCTGTAAAAAAAAAAGTAATGTAAAACAAAGAAGGAAACCTAATTAAATAGAGAAAAAGAGAAGGTAAATTAGAAATGAATAAAGAAGAATTTTCGATAAATGTAAGTGTCAGTTTCTTTAAATGTATTAATATATATAGCTTTTAATTGCGTAATATTGATGTATTATTTTAAAAATTGCTCTCCTAATTACTTGAGAAAAAAATAATATTTTGATATATAGTATGAAATATAAAATAGTGAATTATTTTCGAATTACAAAATTATTGGTAATATTGCATGAACTAAATTAATTTCGAATCACCATATATTAGTTTGTACTAGCACGAAGCCTTACTTTGTTTCAGCCGTGACAATAGAGATTAGGGGTGTTCATCGGTTCGGTTCGGCTGAAACCGAATCGAACTAAGCAAACTAAAGTTATAATTCGATTTCAAAAATGGAATCGAACCGAACATATTGATTTAGTATTGCAACCGAACCGAACTGAACCAAAGTTTTATTTCGGTTGGTTTGGTTCAAACCGAAATATATTATTTTTTTATTTAAAGCAATTGTTTTGTAATAAACCAAAGTATATTAAAAAATAAATCGGGCTATTAAGAAATAAATTGGAATATTAAGAAATATACCGGGGCAGTCCGGACCAAATCATAATATATAAAAGTTCGGTCGGTTCGGTTATTTCGGTTTTGAAAATTTTCAAACCGAACCAAACCAAAGTTATAATTTAGTTTTAAAAAACAAATCGAACCGAACCGTTTGAACCGATCTAATTTGATTCGGTCCAAAACCGATTAAACCGGACCCAATGAACACCCCTAATTGACATAATGCATGCAGACAAATCAGTGACGTCGAGTCACTGATAGGTCATCAAGTCTTTGAGATCCTTGAGATTCACCACGAAAGACCCTTCCATACTATGAAACATATAAATATCAGGATAGCAATTTGGGTCCGATGTACTTTAAGATCCATCCAATCTGTTTTAAGATCAGTGCGTATGAATATTAAAGCAAATTTCACACATATATTAAAGTGATGCACGGATCTTAAAGTAAATCGGACGTTATGGAACCCATCAAACTCAGTTTGAGTACGGGCATCAGACCCGAGTTTGTCCCGGGATATCAACCGTGAAGAATTGGAAATCTGAACCTGCAGAAAGTATCTAATTACGCAAATATTTTGAATTCGGGACCCAGCTTTGTAAAATCAGCATCGATCCTTGAACAACCTTTGACGCGTTGGTGAGGATTGACTACTGAGGACGACGCAACGATCGATTTCACTGCTCGCAGAATTAAAAGACTGTCTGCCCCAAATGTAAGTTCCTACAGTGAGACGGGACTTTATTATACTGCCATTCGGCCCAGGCCCACTATTCGAATCACTGTGACTTTATTATATGGGCTGTGGGTTTATAATTATATTATCTAAATATTTGTGGGGCTAATCACTGGAGCCACTAATGAGCTGGAGCTAGTTATGTGAGCCCAAGAAGAGTAAATATGTATTTAAAAGAAATAAGTTATATACTAATTCTATCCAAGCTTTTATATCCGATTTTTATCCAAACCCAACGGTCGCGATTTTGAAAAGTATATGTAAACATGTTGTTAAATTTTGTAAACCAAAATCCTGTAAAATGTTTACCGAATGCTGTAACAAGTAGCAAAAAGTGGTTTCGAGTTAGTTGCTAATCGCTTTGACCAGGACTACTTGTAGAAATTTGATCAAGACAACTGGAACCACTTCTAGAAATTCTCTAACGGCTTTTCAAAATTAGCAACTAGTCCGAGACTACTTTAAATGTTGTAAACTGTTTCTTTGAATCATGTAAACCGTTTCTTTGAATATTGTAAACATGTAAAAAATTTCCAATTTTTTTTTCAATTTTTTTTTAAATTTGCATTTAGATGCTACTTCCAATTGTTTTGAATATTATAAATCTTATCACATAATACTGTAAACTAAAACTTTGAATTCTATAAACATAACAAAATGAAATGCAAATCAAAAGCATATGAAAAATATAACAACATAAACAAAATAAAATGCAAAACAAAATAAAATGTAAAATAAAAGTATAAATGTTTTCCACCAAACATAATATTTCTTACAAATCTAAAACAAATATAATAAAATAACACTACTTAGCATTATTTGTGACCAACCATAAAAATAATTTTTTAAAAAAAAAAAAAAAAAAAATTTTTTAAATTTTGAAAAATTTTTAGGGGAAATATTAAAAAAAAAAAAAAAAAAAAAAAAAAATATAAAAAAAAAATATTTTTAAAAAAAAAAATATTTTAAAAAAAAAAAAAAAAAAAAAAAAAAAAAAAAAAAAAAAAAAAAAAAAAAAAAAAAAAAAAAAAAAAAAAAAAAAAAAAAAAAAAAAAAATTAAAAAAAAAAAAAAAAAAAAAAAAAAAAAAAAAAAAAAAAAAAAAAAAAAAAAAAAAAAAAAAAAAAAAAAAAAAAAAAAAAAAAAAAAAAAAAAAAAAAAAAAAAAAAAAAAAAAAAAAAAAAAAAAAAAAAAAAAAAAAAAAAAAAAAAAAAAATAAAAAAAATATTTAATTTTTAAATTAAAAAAAAAAAAAAAAAAAAAAAAAATAAAAAAAAAAAAAAAAAAAAAAAAAAAAAAAAAAAAAAAAAAAAAAAAAAAAAAAAAAAAAAAAAAAAAAAAAAAAAAAAAAAAAAAAAAAAAAAAAAAAAAAAAAAATTTGTGTGTGATTTTAATTGAATTTAGTTTATTTAAGACCATATTTTAAAAATATATTGTTCAACTAAACTATTTGTCATACCAACCATCAACATATATTACAAAACATTACTCAATACAAAAATTGCGTGATCTAGTGAGTCATCATCTTGCTTCGGGCATATATATCTCAATCTTTAGATCGAACAAGTGAACTCCATGTTGAATCAGCTGAAATAAAAATTCAATATCAAGCATTAATAAAAATTTCAGTATTTAAATTTTGTAAACCTAATACATATATGAATCATGTAAACATGTAAACCTAAGTAAAGCATCATGTAAATCTAATGCCAGAATCTTGTAAATCTAAAATGACCTGAAGTGATCATGTCCTAAAATAACAGTTGAAAGAATCCTGTAAATTAAGTGTAGATATAATTCATAATTCTTGTAAATTAAAGTAAAAAATCTTGTACACCCAAGTAAATATATAATTCTGTAAAAAGTTGGCCTTTGATAATGTGAAAGGCCTTGCATGCATGTTTTTGTTTAGGCTTTGTGCACATTTTAAGAACATTTTAAATCATCTATTTCATGAATTTCAATTATGTGAAGGGCAATCCTAGCACTCCTGACAGCCTATATACCTGCCTTGTCATTTTCATACAGACCGGTATACTAATCCAAATTGGGTGCATGCATGAGCTAATTCACTGGATCGTCATGCAATTAATTCAAAGAGGTCAAAGGCGGTTTTGCTTGCAGGAACCCTTTAGTGTGGCTTTGCCGTAGAATGTTCTAAGGTTTTATTACTGTCTAAGCATATATAATATTAATCTTTCCTGTATCTTTAATTTCAATACTTGTCATCATCATAGTTCCGTGTATGAGCACTGTGGAGAGAAAATAGTAGGCGGCTATTCTCTGAGAAAATCCGACCGGTAGAGTGAAAAAAATGATACGGCGGAGCAGATTCCGTTAGAAAACAGCACGATACGTGTGACTGTTTCGTGCCGTGACTCGATCGTGTGTTCCGTACTGTGACTGTTTGTGTGCTGTGACAATTTTTTTAAATTTGACATGACACGTCATGTCACGTGAAAGATCTGGTCATGACACGATACGTGGTCACGTGAGTCACGTATAATTAGAACCGTTAGGTATTAAATAAATTATGAATCTTGACTAAACTAACCTAAGTTATGAAATAAATAGTTAAACATGAGAAATATGATCATTTACGTTTAGTTACATCACGCGAATGATCACGGCGTGATTCACGTGCTGGGATCATTCGCGTGCCGTGACCACCCATCAATATTTTGATCATAGCACAGTACGATATATGTGACAAAGTTACGATATGTTAGCGGTACAACACGTTTTTTTCACTCTACAGACTGTGACATCAGCTGGTAAATAATACAGGCACGTTTTTCTCACACCCTACCGGGACATCAGTTGGTAAATAATACAGCCCTGAATGTCACCTTTTGGGATAACGCCTGACACCGATAGACAAACAAAAAGGCATCCACGTGCATGATTTCTGTGCGCTATTGGAGGCAATCTGTGGAGTCAAGTCTTTCTAATATACAAGGGGTAACTAACAACCATCCACTAAAATAATCGGAATCAGGTCTTTCTAATTGGGAGGTTGGTTATAAATATGTAAATGAGTAGATTATCTCTATTATATTTGTGTTAAAAATAAGGATCTTGATAAGTACTGCTCCGCACTTCTATTTCTGCACTATCTCTGCATCATAATTGTCTTAGAGACTACAAAATCTCTATTACTAATTTTTTTTATAAGATATTAATTAACACCTATGCACACAAGTATTTATATCTATATATAAAGATAAATAATTTTTACATAAATAATTGTCTCTTCAACTAGATGGGGAACCACTCAAACTACATGGGGGGGCCATACACGTTTCTAGAAGTAATTTTTTTTCTTCGTTCAATCTCATCCACATTTTTGACGATTTATGAGGAAATTTGCGAATCTAAAATCACGAACATATTTTCCACAATTTTTTTTTCAAATAAGATTCATGATGACGTATCTTCGGGCTCATCATCACACAAGTATTTATACCTATATTTGCAAGTATTTTTTACCTATGACATTGGCTGATATTTGAAAGTATTAATATCAAGTATTACATGTATTTATACCTATGCACCGAAGTAGTTATATATATGTGATCAACTTATTTTTGTTAAAGAAAAGTTGATGCAGTGACGATTATGGAATATTGATGCAGGATGCGGGGTCTCCACTACTTTATTAGATGAAGGTTGACTCGGGGACCATTGAGAGACTGAAAAAAAAGAGGGGTCATATCAAGTTATGCATGCAAGTATTAATATCTTACTTTGCAGGAACTAAAAAAAAAGGATCATATAATTAGTGTGACCACATTACAACCTTCTATAATTGTAGCTGCGAAGATAGAAGGGTGAGGATTCATATAATTATTCTAAAAATAAAGCTTTGTTTTCTATTAATATATTTTTCAACAGCTACGTTGGTTGACCATAAAAAAAATTTGACATCATCATATATCTCCATTCTTATATTAAGCACATAGATGTTCTAATATGCCAACGACTGTGATTAAAAGATGAAATTCCATATTGAATGTCAGCCTTCCACTAAAATAATTAATCTATTTTTTCTGATTCTATGCATCTTTTTGATGTTTTTTTAACGTGTAGAAATTCAAATTTAGTTAGACACGTACTTTCCACATGCAAATTGTATTATCTTTCTGATTAATCCTTATTTCTTTCAATTGTTTAAATATTATTTAAGGATTTTTTTTAATTGATTGATAATTAATTAGTTATGTCTTCATTTTTTCTATTTTTATATCATTTAAAGAATATTATTTGTGATTTAATATGTCATTTTGTATGATTTTTTTTTATAAAAATATGTCTAAATAAAAGAAAAACATATATGGCATTTAGAATCTCACTTGAGGAATATTATTTACATGTAGATGTCATTTAAGAAAAATTGTTTGTTATTTAATCTAATTTATTCGATGAAAATATGTCATTTTGTATGAATTTTTTATTTTATTCTCTTATAAAAATTTTACGTTGTAATGCACGGACATCATACCAATAATTAATAATTCATCATAAGTTTAAGAGATACATGTTTCAGGGGCGTGTTAAAATCAACTTTTAGTGTACAGTATAAAACGACATACATGTTTCAGGGGCGTGTTAAAATCAACTTTTAGTGTACAGTATAAAACGACATAAGCTCAATATATATGTGGTGTAGCTTTCCTTTAATTTGTATGGTTCTACTTCTCTAGCACGTATACTTCCAAAATACAACAACTTCATGAAAACCACAGTTTAAGACTTTTGGTACTAACATTAAAAAATGCCCAACCTTATTTTTTCTATTTTGAACGGATACATGCATTTCAAAAAACCGGTCTATTGAGAAAGTTGAATCAAAAAAATTTACAAAATATATTTGCTAGCAATTGTCCAGGATAATTTCGTCCTAGACTCCAGCTCATAAATTATATGATGGCATGTTACAAAAAAAGAAAGCATGTAAGATGCACCACGCAAGATTTTGGGAGAAACAAGAAAAAATGTCAAAGAAAAACAGTTGAAGACAGTGCCAAAATTTAATTTGTTAATGATGCGTAATAAATAATTTCTATTGGACACTGAGTAGCCGATTTTTTTTTATTAATAACCTCAACTTTTTTTTTAATAAAAATAACCTCAAAATAAAAAAAAAAAAAAACTGATCAAACCGCCCCCAATGGATGGCAGTTCTCTCTTCATACCAGATAGGACTGTCCAAAAAGCTCGTAGCTCGTGGCTCACTCGTGACTCACATCTGGCTCGATCGGTAACAGCTCGTTCGATAGTGGACCGAACTGTTAACGAGCTGAGCTAAGGCCTTAGCTTGCTCGCCAGCTCACGAGCTAGCTCGGCTAGGCATCAATTTGTGAATTTGTATGAATTTGTGTGTATTTTATACTGTCAAGTTTGGTCCAGCTCGGTCCAAAAAGGTTTGTAAAATTTATTTTGTTCTTAAAACAAGGTCCAACCAAACCTAGTGAGCCAACTCGTGGCTCGTGAGCTGGCTCGTCACGAGTTTGAGCTGAGATTTTAGCTCGCGAGCTGTTAACGAGTTGGCTCGCTAACAGCTCAGGCCAGAATTAACAAGCTGAGCTAAGGCCCAGTTCGGCTCGAGCCAGCTCATTTACAGCCCTAATACCAGACCGCCCCCCAGGGAGGCGGTCCACTACTTTAAGACGGATTCGATTTTGAATTTTGACATCCATTTACTATTCGTATACGTTAATTGAAAGACAATATAGATTTAGTATCAACATTATATGCTTGGAATCCACTCCGTTTTCACCCCTAAATACCTAATATCACACAATATAAAAAATAATAATTTGTTATCCAATTTATAATTTCTTATCTAATTATTTTATACGATATAAATTATTAATTAAATAAATGATAAAATATTGTATAAATCAATTTTGTAACAAATTACTTTTTAAATTATTATGTAAAATATTAGATAAATCAATTTATCAAAAATTACTAAAACAAAAAAATCATAAAAAAATATATGAAGTATTATAAATCAATCTAATTATAGTAATATAATGAGTCTAGCTAATTTGTTGCTAGCAGCATTTCAGCAAAGTGCTGCCAGATCTATTTACCGTCGGATTTGATTTTAGATCCGTGTATGATGAAGTGCTGATTTGATTTTGACGGAACGAAAAATTTTAGATTCGTGTCTGATGAAGATTTGATTTTAGCTCCGCCCCTCTCTCGTTCTCTTCTCTTCCCGTCAGCTCCGCTCCCTGTGCCGTCTCTCCTCCAACTTCAATGAATCTCTGTCCTCAGCGTTGCAGGGAATTGAAAGAGAACCATTTATTGATTAAAGCATGTCCAAGAGTATACATTATGCGTAGTTTGTTATATTCTTTGTCAAAACCAAGGATGAACATATCAGTCTGGGTGGTACTGGTACTTGTTTTTTTAAACTGAAATTTTTGTATTAAATTCAGATATCCTTGCTCGAACTTCTATGAACTGATGTGCTATGAATTAAAAAAAAATAGTATCAAAACCAGCATGTGTTATGGTTCAACCATCTCAAAATAAAATTCATATTGAAAGTCTTGCCTTCAGCTGTGATCTATGTAAAAACAATTAAGTTGTAAATGCGTATACCCATACCTTGAGCATACACATACCTTGAGTTGAACTTTTTTTTTTTAACAATTATTTTTTGTTGATTGTGTTTATGCAATGGAAAGTTCAGATGCTCTATTTGCTTTTTTTGTAACATCAAAATCGGAAAGCTTTTTTATTTCACCCTTTTTATAACATACTACTGTTTTCTGTTTTGTAGAAAAAGAAGGATGCTAAATTAGCCAAGGTTCAATCACAAGAATCATATGTGAATTAAGACTTGTCATTGGAAGAGAACAAATAATGTATATGACAATGAAGACTTGTCATTGGAAAACGACAATACATATGATAGTAAAGATTTGTTATTGGAAGATTGATAATGCATGTGTGGTATAGTCATAGGGTATTTTTGGTATAGTCATAGAAATGATACTTTTGGTACTTATAGAAAGGGTATTTTTGGTATAGTTTATAGAAATGATATTTTTGTTATAATGATAGAAGGAATATTTCAAATTACCAAACTTGTTGTTTTGCTAATCGAACTTGCTGTTATGGATTATGGATATGTGAAATTAGATATTGATGAGTAATGTAATGTTCTTATTTTGTTCAAATTTGTATCTTATTTTCTTTCTGATTTTTTTTTTTGCATATGTTTGCTGGATGTAATTTGTAAGCTTTTTATCCGTAGGTATACAAGATGCAATGATGGGGTTTTAACATGCTGTTGTAACCACTTTTAAATTCTTTTTTTATAAATTTGTTCTTACCATTTTCAATTTTGTGGTGCATTACAATGTGTACCAATATATTGCTCAATTATGCTATTTTAAACTTTCTACGGTGTAAATAGTAAAATTGATTTTTTTTCTTGTCAGAGTAAAAGAGTCATGTGGAGATTAGTTTTGAGTAGGTGTCATTCTAAAAGAGAACGAGGAGATGCTAAAATGCTTACCTTGTAAATTAATTTAGAAAGTATTTTACTTGACTATAGTCTCTTGTTTTGTAATGTTTTGACGTGTACCAATTGATCTGTTGATAAAAATTACTACAAGATCATTATCAAGAAAAGACCCATTTTATGAAAAGATCATTATCAAGAATTTAGCATTATGATAAACGCCTGTGTGGTTTTCATACCTTTAATTTTGAGTCAAATAAACAGCAGCAAAAACATGTGTATAAAGAAGAAAATGACATTAAAACAGCAGAACTTGTAAAATTAGGAAACAAAAAGGTACAAGCAGAAACTTCAAGTATGCGCATATCATGAAACTGATGAAGCTAAACAGCGTGTATATAAAATAAAATAACGAAATAAGCTCATGGCAAAATTAAGATCCTTATATTGACCCCCACAGATGCTAAAATATCATATAATTCAACTAACAAGCTCTTTCAATTGTGATACAGAAATTTAGTCACTATTTTACAATAAGGATCACAAAAGCACCACACTCATAAAAATTACATTTTTGTTAAGACACTGACTTTAATCATGTTCATTCAGACATAAATTTAATACCAAAAATACCCTTTCGACATCCCAGCGCAAAAATGTTTGTCGAACATCAGTTTTAATTAGGTGCTTGTTACCCTCCATTTTGTATTTCTTAACAACTAACTCTCCAATTTGCTTCAAAGTCAACAATCCTCAAGCTACAAGTGATGTGATCAGAAGTTCGAGCAAGGAGATATATTTTTAATACTAAGTCGACAATCTCCAATTTTCTAATTTATGGCGCAGAAGTTCGAACAAGGAGATCTGAGACATCAATTTTGCTAAGCGCCTGTTCATAATTTTCCTTCAAGCTGTATAGAACTGGGACAATATACACAAAAACAAAAAAGACAAATTATATAAAAACTTGATTTCAAGTGTTCAGCATTGTTAAGATCTTCACTAAATCAAAGATTTTCTTATCCTTAGAACCAATATTATATACGTATCTCATACCCCGAGTTATATAACACTTAGTAACTTCACTACAATTCTAGCATCAAGGGGATGAAACTTGAGACAAAACAAATAAGTTTGGTAAATACATGAAACAAAAGTGATCAGTTAATAAATTTACCCTATATAAAAACAACATTCCTTCATAAATTAAGATTAGTAACTTCAAATCTATAGATTATTTTGTCTTTTCCAATAAACTTTTGTCCGAGTTTGAAATTACACTAGTGGAAAAAACACTTTTTGTATCAGTTATTTATGCACATCAGTATCGGATCTAGAGGCGACACAGATTTAGGCGATACAAATATCTAAACTAATATGCATCGGTTAAAGAACCGATACTGAAGGTGAATATTAATATCGGGTGTTTAATAGATTCGATACAGTTGTGAATTTTTTTTTTTGAAACCGGATCTGTATCGGCTTTATATAAAGAACCAATACAGATACTACTATCTGTATCGGTTAACTGTAAAAAGTTGGTACAGGTAGTACTATCTGTATCAGTTCTTTAATTTAGCCGATACATATAGTACTATCTGTATCGGTTCTTTAGTTCAGCCGATACAGATAGTTGTGAAGCCGATTTAAAAATAAATAAAATGACTATTTGTATCGGTTATATGTATAGATCCGATACAGCTTATCCATTTGTATCGGTTTTCATCAATTTATCGATACAAATTTATTATTTCATATTAAAAAAAAATTTAGCCAGCTCTCATATATTTTGCTTGCCTATATAAAAAACATTCACGTCCTAAATTATATTATACACATCCTAGATTGTTATTAAAATATTATGATCATGCCAAATTAATTTACACCACAAGTTATATTGAATTAAACTCCTAAATTGTTCTTACAACTCATCGCATCCTAAATTGTTCTACTTCTTGGCGATGTTTCCTTATTGAAAAATCTAGCCCACTCGAACCGAATGCTATTGATCTCCGCCATAGGGGGCGGAGTTGTCACTTGAAAGTCCTGCATTTTTTAAATGATAGAAGAGCGCAATTAATTGTTTATTTAATTAAATTTGAAACAACTAATTAGCTTACATTTGTAAATTATATAAATGCATATATACCTTTAAGTTCGGAAAATATCAAGAAAGCGATTTATTATGTCATACACGAACAACATGACATAATATCTGCATTCCTAATCTTTCTTTTGTTACGGGCACTATATTACACATGAACAAGAACAAAAAGTTAGTAATTTTCATAAGATGAACTTCAACAATTCATAATAAACCGAAATAAAATCATAAAAATAATAAATTTTAGTCGAAAGCACTACATTAAAACGTATCTGCCTTAGATTTAGAGAGTTCTTTTAAATTTCATGCCATATTAAAACGTATGGTTTTAGATTTATGGAGTCTCTTCAAAATGAAAATAAATCTACTGTAATTCTGATCCCAACCGTTGGTCTTTCTCGAGATGCGTGCATAAAACATACTTTTCCGTGAACATTTTTGAGATCCGTGCACGGAAAAGTTTGAACGGTTGATCTCGAAATTTCAAAATCCTATAATTCCTCTCAGAATTATAGCAGATTCAGACTCCTTCAAAATTTGTGCCAGATCAAAATGGACTTATTAAGCTTTCTTGATTGTTCAAGTTCTCATAACCAGATTTCAAAGCGGAGCAGCCTTTGTCTTTTCTTGAAAATTCAGGCGGCTTAACTAGGTGATATTTATCTCTTATTGGGCCTACATAAATTCCGGTGGGTCCAGCTGATGAGAGTGGCTTGTGCCAGCTGAACATAACTAGCTCTATATAAGCAACATGATCTTACACTACTTATATATTAATCTTATTGAACTCAACAGATAGCTAGAGAGATGGAGACGAATAAGTTGGGGCGCAAGTCTTACACCTATCAGACCAGTCTCTGGGCTGATTTCTTCATAACCTACGCTCCGCCTCCGCAAGTATATACCATTCTTTTTCTTTTTCTTAATAATCATAATAGTAAGAAACTTCAATAATTTATAAGTATTTGTAATTCTATAAAGAGAAATTGTAGGCTTGTGGTTAGGGGTGTCGATGATACATTTTTAACTGTTTATCTTATCTTACGGCCCGTATTGTATTTGATAAGACAAGTATGGATAAGTTTTTTTTTTGTTAGTTTATTGGGTATGGCTATGGGTATGTGATAGAATTTTTTTCACTAGCTAAACAAGTAAGGGTATGGAGATAGCCGGCTATCTCGTACCCGTTACAATAATATAGAGTAATTATATAAAATAGAATTACATGATAATGTTTGAGCAATAATTAATGATGGTAAAATTATTTGCGTGATATTTCATGTGATAATGTTTGAGCAAAAATTAGTGATATACTTTTGTTATTCAATATATGTTTTTTGTTATAAGAAAAATATTAAACATGTTATTTTTATTTGCATGTTTTGTTATTTAATTAAATAATGAATTATCTAAAGAGATACTCGTGTTTTTAAATTCTCTTACTTTAGAAAAATATAATTTAGTTGAATTTGATTGCACATTTATTTATTTTTAGTTATCTAATTGCATGTGTAAAATGAATGAGTTTTTTTGTTTTGAGTAAAGGTTGAAGGTCAAGCCACCCAACTATTTAATACTTTTGTTATTATAACAAAAGATTTTCTCCATCTGAATTTCGAACCCATGACCTCTAGTATAGAGACCACCGTGTACCTTAGCCACTAGACTAAATGCTAGTTCTCAAAATGAATGAGTTTTGATGTTCTATATTTGTAAAATATAATAAAGTTAATTATTATAGTATTATTCGTTATTCATACGTTACTGTTTTGTTACCCAATAACTTCAACGGATAATGATAAGATAGGGTAAAGTCAATTCCTAACGGATAAGAATAGAGTATGGATAAGTTCAATTCTTAGTGCGTATGGATATGAAAATACTTCCACCCTACTCGCATCGTACCCCTTGACACCCCTACTTGTGGTATGCCAATTTTGATAATAATGATGAAACGATATGAGGCTGTTTTTTCAGTAGAACTTGTTGAAACCTTGCAAAAATGGGGCAGTATTATCCTTTTTCATACTTCATATTTTCAAAACAGAGCATTTTTTTACCGTCCAAGTACAATCAAATTTGACGTCTGCCTGTAATTATCAAGCCGATAATGGCGTTGTTGATATCCTGACCTTACTAGATACAATCATAATCATATTTATAATCCTAAATCTAATATATATTTCTTGTGTGACTGAATTGGTGTACAAGTCGAAAGAATGGTTGCAAGAGCGAGCAGATGAGCTGAAAGAAGAAGTGAGAAAAATTATAAAATCTGCTACTGATACATGTGAGAGAATGAACCTCATCGACACAATTGGACGTCTCGGCATAGGTTATCACTTTGTGAAAGAGATTAATGAGGTGTTAACCTCACTCAATGATGCCAAATTTGAAAGTAACAACAAGCTTATTCATGAAGTCGCGCTTCGTTTCAGATTACTCAGACAGCATGGTTTTCATGTCTCAGCAGGTAATAATTTGTTAATTATTTCCCGGTTAATTGCATTCTTTGTTAGCACTTAAGTTCATGTGTCAAACTTACTTGAACCAAGTGTGAAACATCTATTTAAAAAATACATCTTTTTAAATATATATATCCGCACTGTTACAAAATCAGATGAATTTCTCAAGTTCAAGGATGACAAAGGGGGATTTAGTTCGAACATAAGCGAAGATGCTAGGGGATTGTTGAGCTTATATAACGCTGCTAGCCTCAGAACCGAAGGCGAGGACATACTTAAAGAGGCCAGTTTTTTTGCGAAGGAGCGCTTAGAATACTTGGTTCACGATTTGGAATATCCTTTGAAGAATCAAGTATCTCGTGCGCTCCAGGTTCCTTTGCCTAGGATGATGAAGAGGCTTGAGGCAAGATGGTACATTGATGAATATAAAGAAGAAAATACAAATGATAAAATATTGGAGCTGGCGACACTAGACTTCAACATCGTGCAAGCTCTTCACCGTGAAGAGCTGAGGATTGTTTCTTTGTGAGTTTGATTTATATATATATATATATATATATATATATATATATATATATCCTTGCTTGTTCTTCCTCTTTCTATATAACTTAATTGGCTCATACCATACATAAACAGTCGCATATCATACTAATTTTTTATAATCAAACTAAAAATCACTGCTTTTAGTTAGGTAACATTCAACAACATTTACTAAACATTTGTTCAAATATGTAATGTGTTCTAGCTTGCTCAAATTGTGATTTGTAACTCCTAGCTACATCTTATGTTTTTGTAGACTTAACTAAATTTGATTCTTCTTTCATGTATCATTCATATTATAGATGGTGGAACGAACTAAATCTGAAAGAGAATTTTGGATACACTCGTGATCGCATAGTGGAGAGTTTTTTTTGGATGACAGGTGTTTATTATGAACCACACTTCTCACGAGCACGTATTATAGCAGCAAAAGCCTTCAATATCATAACACTTCTTGATGACACCTACGACATCTATGGAACTCTAGAAGAGTGTCAACTCCTGACTGATGCTATTCAGAGGTTTTCTCTTCTGTCATATATATATGCTAGCTCACTGTGCATGCATGAACTTTTTTGTTAATTAGAATTAAGCATGGATCACCAAAGATGTTATTAATTTTGCAGATGGGACAGGAGTTGTGCTGAAATATTTCCTGCAGAGTACCTGAAAATTTTCTATGTCAAGTGTATCAACTTTGTTGAAGAGACGGAGGCTGCACTCGAGCCTAGTGAGAAGTACCGTGCTTCTTACCTGAAAGAATTGGTATATATGCATTAAGACAAATGCAAAGTAGAGATTTCAATTACCATAATCAAACTAACAATTTATTTATTTTATCATTATTAAATCTAAATGGTGCAGTTGAGATGTTTTTCCAGAGCGTGCATGAAAGATGCCGAGTGGCATGCACAGGATTACTATCCATCATTCAAGGAACGCTTAGAATTAGGGCTTCAGTTTTCATCCAACGGGATCTTCTGTTGTACAATGCTAGTTGGAATTGGGAGCGTTGCTACGAAAGAAATGTTCCAGTGGGTTGACGGCAACCCAGATCCGATCAGGGCCTTAGCAGAGCTCGGAAGATTGACCGACGACATTGTCAGTTATGAGGTAGTTAATATATAAGAACAACAACTTGATAATTAATTAATGTTTTTACACATATATAGAACTTTGTTTTAATTAACAACATGATCAATCGGCTTTCACTGTAGCGTGAGATTGCAGTCGGGCAAGTAGTAAACCTAGTTGACTGCTATATGAAGGAACACAATGTAACAAAGGAAGAAACGATTATCAGATTTAATCGTTGGATCGAGGACGGATGGATGCGGGTGAACGGAGCATTGCTTATGCCAAGTACTGTTCTTTCCCCAGCGGTTACAGAGAGGATTTATAATATCTGCTGTATGAACCATTTCATATACAATTACGCTGGTGATGGTTTCACTAAGTGTGCCAACATCAGAGAATTTATCAATTTGCTTTATGTTGACAAGTTGTCTATCTGATCATTAATTTATCATATTTGAGACAATTAATCGACTTGTATTGGGATTGATCCAGGTCGGTTTTTTGTTTTAATTAGTTGGTATATAATCGATCAGTCAAGTACTGTGTGTCTGTAATAAATTTAGTAGTATCTAGCATGTTGCGGTACTATATATATATATATATATGAAATAAAGAGAGAACTAGTTTTTGGCCTAATAGCTAAGGCACATGCTCTTTATGTGAGAGATCATGAGGTTTGAAATTCAGATGGAAAAAATTCTTTGTTGTAATAATAAAGGTATTAAATAGTTGGGTGGCTTGACTTCTAACTTTTACTCAAAAAAATATATGAAATAAAGTATTTCTAGCTCGATCGTATGGAATTTAATTATATATCTTTGAATTTTTAGTATGCTATTCTATCACGACATGTATTGGTGCTATAGATGAAATAAAGTATTTCTTGCTCGCATGGAATTAATTATATATGTTCTGTTGAATTTTAGTATGCTGTTCTATATATGATATATAGCACTAAGACATGTACTATATATATATTGGGTATATATCATTGTTCTAAATAACAACTATAGCTTATTTAGACCATAAAAGGTATGCTATGAGACAAAAGTACGTTATTTCAACTATGACTGCTATAGCTGTAATAGCTGACCGCTTTTACCGCTATACAGTATGCGCGATTAATTGCTACCGCTATACGACATGGGCTTTTTTGCAATTTATACAGGTTTCTGTACTTATGTTCATATTTCTGATACTACATTGTTTGCTTTAATAAGTATGCTAAATCGAACTATATGCTTTTGTTCCTATTTGCGATTTAGTTTCTCATTCTATATTGGAAAATATTAAAATATTAATTCGTCATTTTGTTTCTTTTCGTCTAGTATTCACCTGTAAAATTATCGTGTGTTCTTTTCATTGAAAGCTAATTTTGATTATTATAAGATATAAAATATTCAAATATGTATACTAACTTTATTTCACTTATAAAATTAATTGGTCTTCGTCTATTATAATTTGTAATACTATGAAGTATGAACTATTAAATAATGTTATCTTGTATATTCTTTTTTTTTCCTCCTTATTTGCATAATTATTGAAAAAACAATATAGACTTAGATCAGTTATCATTTAGTTATTATTCAAATTCTCCAATATTGATAATGTTAATAATTAGTAGAAATATAGACTATAAAATTTTGAAAATTAAAAAACATTATGTATGAAAGCTTCCGCTATAGCTGTGCTATTCGCTGTAGCTTCTTTTTTTCCACTCCCCATTATGTTGCTATAATCGCTATTTGAAATCTTGGTATATACTATGATGTGTATTCTGGTGTATTTTGGGGTATGCTAGCTATACCATGAAAATTAAACGGAACGAAACTGCCTAACTTTTTTATTTAAAAAATATATATATACTAACTATCGTCCAGAAAAGAAATGTTATAATTTTTTTTTATTTTACAATTCATGCAGAATTTTATTTTTAAATGTAGAAAATTTATGTTTTTCGAAAAGAATATAAATGCAGCATTTTTCGAAAAAAAACAATCAATGAGATTGAATTTTTTTTTCTCGTGGTTTTATCAAATAAGTAATTTGTCTCTCACTCTTTGTTGAAAATACTGTTGGGGGCTGACAGTTTCTCCGATTTTTTTATTAATAACCAAAAAAATATATATATTATTAATAACCGTCCTCATTATTTTATCGTCCCACCGCCCCCTTGGTTACGGTTTTTTTAATAGTTAATTATAAAATCGTATTAAAATATAAAAATAATAATATAATAATATATAATGTTAAAAAGTTTCTCTCTCACTCTTTGACTGTTTTTTTTTTTTTTTTTTTTGAGTTGAAGCCCTTAATTATGCCACTCTTAGTTATGAATTTTTGTAACGAACTTTTTTTCCGAACTACAGGGTTTCAGTTTACTTTTCAACAAGTTAAACTTCTGTTAATAATTGTAGAAATTTTATTTTTTAGTAAATTTTAGTTAAGAGATGCAAATTGTTGAAGTTAGTAGTGTTTATTTGAATCCGTACCAGTGTAATGACCCATTTAGACTCAAATGTTATATATATTTAAAACATTTTCTAGTTTGAGCATATATGTACGACTATTACGTTTCACTTCTTTTCTCTATGGTGTACGTATCTAATTAAACTCTTAATTATGATTTATATATATGTGATGAAAGTAAAGTTTTACATAGCTTGAATTAAAAATTGTGATTTCAGGATATTAATTGAAATGGGGATCTTATGAAAAGATCTTTTATTAATTTGCGTTTTGATTGAAACCCCAAACTTTTCGCACTGTTTGTTTTCTATTTATTAGAGATTCATATTATAAGCTAGCTTATCTGAAATTGACAAGTATATATAGTCTAATAGTTTCTAAAAATAATTTGAAGTATATTTGTTTCCTTCTTCGTATTAACCTTGTTCTTAGTATTGTTCAGTTTTTGATACTAGTATCAATGGTAGTAATTCTATCTTTGTAAATTGGTATGAGTATGTACCGTAAAATTGATTTGAAACGTTATTTTATTTATGCTTCTTCTGAACAAGTATTAGTTTGTAGTAACAGTTCCTTGTTCACTCAGATCGTATGGAAAATTGTGATTTTGAAGTAAAATAGCGGAAGCGTGGTGAATATTGAAAATAAGTTCTTCATACTCTTTCCAATTTCAAAAGAATTGAGCGTGTTCTTGGGGGAGGATTGCAATAACTTTAATTTAGATTCAAACCAAGGCTATTTTTTTTTCTGATGTAGGTATGTTCAGAGGACTGAACATATTTTTAAGGAAGGGGGGGGTGGCGGAATTGTAACATTCCAATTTTGAATATTTGAGAATTTTATTTGATATAAAGTGAAAAACGTAATTCAAGAAAAAAAAATTATGACATTGTAACTTATTTGGACTCCCTTTGAACTTTTGTAAATAAAAATGAAGAACCATTTAGTTATTTGATTATGAGGTCACGTAAGTGAATCTATATATTTGTTGTTAACCTTGAAATATTTTAAATAATATTTGACACCTTGTACTGAAAATCTTAATATTTTAAAAGCTAAGTTTTATCATTTTGTAACTAACTATTTTATTATCTAAAGATCCAAAATTTATATCTAAAAGTATTAAGGGCTCTAATGTAAGTTAATTAATTAAAAGAAAAATATGCATCTTTATAAAGCATTTCGATTCTATTTTAAAAGTCGACTTAAAAGTATTTCGACTCTATTTTAAAATAGAGAATCCACTTTAACGGACGTATAAATTTAAATTAAATAAATAGGATGTATCATGTGATTCTTTTTATTACGAGTGTTAATTGAGTTCGATTTAAGCGGTTTTAAACCGAACCAAGAAAGTTTGGCGTAAACGGTTCAGTTTTTCTAGTTAAATTGATCATTTCGGTTCATTTTATAAACTAACTTAATAGTTCGATTTGTTCGTTTTATAAATTTTGAGAACCTATGAGACAGAACTAACCGAAAATTTTAAATATGTCGCCCATCCAAATTAATTAACATTTAAAAAAATTCAAAAATTTGCATCATCATGTATATTGCTTCGTTCGATTTAATTAAAACCGATTAAGCTGAACAAAACGAAAAGTTTAAATCCATCTTAAAAAATTCAAAAAATTAACAAAAGAGATATTTATTTCTATGATTGATCTTATTATTTTAGTTCAATAAACAAACTGAAATTTAGTTTGATTTTATTTTGGTTGATAAGTTTATTTCGTTGAGTCTGACTATATTTTTTAAAACCGAATAAAATTTTAATTTACGTATATTATTTAAATTTTAACCTATCCAAACCAATAAACACCTCTATTAATTATTGACCTTATCTAATCCGAATTCAATAAAAGGTGGAATATAGATGTGCAATGTTTTTCAATGGGAGAGAGAGAGAAAAAAAAAAGGAAAAAGAAAAGGTAAAATGTAATTCATAAATGAGATTGAAAGAAAGCACACGCAATGCGGTAGACATACAAATAAGACGAGTGTTTGACGGGCGCGTGGGAATAAATATCAATGTTCTTCTCTCTCTCTCTCTTTTTTTTTTTTTGAATAAATGGGCAGATGCTGCCAAATTGTATTATAGAAATGAATAAAAACAGTCACATTATAATAACCCCAAACTGTGTTTGACGGGCCCGTGATTCTCTCTCTTTCTCTCTCTCTCTCCATCCATCTTTTTCTCTGTTGCTTTGGAAATAGAGAAACAAAGGAGAGCAGTGGAGAGAGAATCACGGGTGATGGAGAAAGAAAGAAAGCGAGAATGTTTGTGTTTCTCCATGTTTTTTTTCTATTTTTATGATACAAATATTAATTAAACATTAATAACTGATAGCACAACACATAATTAATTAATTTATTTATTAATTAATTACATATTAAAGCTATTTGGATCTCTGCCAATTTTGAATTTGCTTATGACAAAAGGAGTATACAATAATTAATTTGTTGGTAATTATATATTTATCTATTTTTGTTCTAATTATTAATGTATATATATAATTGACAAAGATGAACTTCATTAATATCCAGAATCATACAATTAAATTTGAAGCTAGAAAATACAAATTTAATCTAGTGATAACAAAATAATACTACTATACTATATGTAGAAGTTTGCATGTTGCATATTCGAAATCTGAATAAAATGTTCTTGAATATTAACAATTGGATAACTTGATTCTAATAATTTTTTTTAAATAAAATTATAAATAAATTCAAACTACAAATTCTAAATAACCATAATGACACAGAAATTGTAATTTGTGCATCTACTTTCCAAATTACTAAATTTTAAAAGTTCGAAGGGACTTTTGAGTGAGTAGGGGCTGGTGTTTGTGTTTGTGTTTCTCTATGTTTATTTTTTTCTATTTTTATGATACAAAGATCAATTAAACATTAATAACTAATAGCAGAACACATAATTAATTTCTGGATTGATTAATTAATTACCTAATAAAGCTAATTGGATCATGTAAAACACTGAGTTCAATGAAAGATATTGATTTTATTGCAGCTTGAGACTCTACATTAAAAAAATAGAGAAGACTGAGTCAAACTTCTTCTTGTCTCTAACAACAATTAAAGGTGATCTTAATGCTCTTTTAACCTTACCTATCTGCAAGCAGCTCACTTCCCTTCAAACTTTTCCCTTAGAAGTTTATGTTTTTACTGAAGAACAACGAGTTTTTCTGTAGCTCCTTACCTCTATCGACTTGGTTGATGTAAGGGACTATAAAATCTTCAGTCATTTCCTTTTCATCTTTTCCCTTCCCTCAAAGAACTGACGATCAGTTTCCCTTGCATTCAATCACTATCAACAAATAGCCATACTGAGATAACTAAAGAAATCTTAAAACTAAAAAATGTCAAGGAAATGTATATCAGTGAATTTCTTGTTCAGGTAATATTTAAATACTTCACTACAGCTTAATTTTGACACTTCAAATACACCGAAATTTTTTTTTTACCACTTTGAAAATTTGTATTAAATTAAAAACCAACCGGCGCTGCTTTTGTACAAAAATACCACCCCCGCACAATCATTTCGCGCACCGGAGTGGGTCCGCACAAGCATTTCGCACACCGGGTCCGCGTAGGAATTTCGCGCACCTGCGTGTTGGGTTTTCATGGTACTTAAGACAGCGGAATTTCAAAAATTTTGACAAGAAAAGTACCAAAAGATCATTATGTATGACTAAAATCAAACCAAAATCAATTTCCAAATCAATAAGCATCATACCTTTAGTTTCTTGTCTCCAAACAAGAAATGAAGATCCTTGAGATGTAGAGTTGTACCCTCCACCTCCTTGTTGATTGATGCTAATGGTGGTTGATGCCTTGTGCTCTTGGTGGTTGATGTGTGCGTGACCTTGAACACCTTGTACCAAGATGAGACCCCAAAGTAGAAGCCCTCCACGGTATCCACCAAGAAATTAATTAGAAACCAAACTTTCCTCTTGCTAGAGAGTGGTAATTTGGTCACTCCTTAATCCCTATACTCCAAGAGAACAAGATCTTGATTCTAGGGTTTGTGGGTTCTCAACACATGAGAGAGAAACAATAAAGAGAAAGAGTTTTGGCAGAACTTCAACTCTCAAAACGAATTGCCCACAAAAAGAATGAGAGAGAGTGCATATATAGCAAATAAGGAATGTGAAATTCTGTTTCCAAAATTAACTCTGTGTTCTACCACGTTTCTGACCATGATCTAATTCGAATTAGATTCTGCTCTCTGAATAAACGTTATAGATCTTTCTTTTACCTTTCTATCCATATGTGGTACGCTCAAAACAAACATCGTATGAGGGTGTTATGGTCAAAATACGAAACATGCGCAGCAGTTTCCAGAACATGGTAGTCTAAACTTAGCACCACGTTCTACCACGTTTTTTAGCATGATATATTTCTAATTTGGTTTTCTTCCAGAAATACAAAGTTGTAGATTTTTCTATTACCTTTCCAGAAAGATATAGAACGCTAAAAACGGATATCGTATTAGAAATATATGGCCCAAATAAGAAACATTGCGCAGCAGCTTTCAGAAAACGTGGTAAACTATTTTGGGCTAACTTTTTAATTATGGAAACAATTCTTTAAATAAACATGAGTCATAATTAACAACAGCCATTAGGCTTTGTTTATTGGGCCAAGTTTCACTTTCCTTGTTTGAATTAATCAAATACAATTAATCTAATTAATTGTAGTATCATATATAATTATCCAAATAATTATATTTCTCATGTTTTAGTGGAGAAACCAATTTATTTGTCATGTCATACATGTCAAATAAATTAAGGAGCATTTCTAATTAATTCCTTATCGGTGTGACCCCCGTGGGATCTATGTCATTCGGCAATAGAAACCTGAAACTCTTTTCGATTCCATAAATTACAATCGGCACCTAGCAATATGCATTGTAATTACCCAAATCAAGATGATAAGTACCATCTTGAATCACGATCCCTAAGTAATAATTGCCTCGTGTCAATTCCATGTCTCATGATATCATGAATAGATCCAAGGTAGGAGTGTGTCATCCTTGCAAATCTACTCGTTTCTTGATTCCGAAATAATTCTGGAATTATAATTAACTCCTTAATCATATGTGCACATACTTGTATTATTTCATCAAGGGCCCGATATCATCGCTCATTATATGAGGGACATTGGTATTCTTGATAATTACTATCCCTCCACATAAGAAACACATACCGAGATAGAATCCGTATAATTGCCGATTACGGACAACGTTGGATAATATCCACGAATATATATTCCCATGTGAGAGAAACAATAATCTCATACCTTAGAATTCGACAAAAATAAAACATTAATGACACAAACACAATCCATATTAAATGTTTTACTTTGGTCACGTCCCAATCCCCGATCTCCATCGTATCCATTTGATCATTGACAACTCCTTGTCATATTATCTCCGTAACATGATCATCATCTAATCCTAATGCTAATCTTATACCGGTAATTAATGTCCCTTGTTAATTACCAAGACTAGGGACACTTTAGAGTATTTATTAACACATGTATAGAGTTCCACAATTCCAAGTCCTCAACCTGAATAATCTATAATTAATAAAATACTCAAGGAACAAAATGATAAACATAATCATTCAATTACATAAACAAAACTTAGAAAACAATCATCCTATGATTGGCTTCTAGATCACAACACTAACACTGCGGGTCTGCACAACGCTTTTGCGCACCCACTTCGGATCCGTACAATGGTGTTGTGCACCCAAGTCGAATCCGCACAATGGTGTTGCGCATATTCTCCTGGTGCACCACACTAAAAATTGTATAAACAGACATTTTTTAGTATTGTTTCCATTCCACAACACCAACGAAGGCAGCAGAGAGCTCAGGAATTAATTGTGAGGATTTTTCTCTTTAGTCCCTTATTTTTTAAATTATTATTTTATGTTAATGTTGAAATTATTTTTTTTACATTATTTTTAAAATGAACAGTAAATTTATTAATTGTTAGGTTTGTTCAATTCAACCGATTATGATTGGAATTGCTTGTTATTTTGGTGGTGAAGTTTTACACGGGCCAAATGGTGCTTATTACAGTACCGAACCTTCGAAAATGTTCAATATCATGCCAGATTTAGATTTTAGAGGTATAACTAGAGAAGTGTACTAGCAAGTTGGTATTGATCCAAATTATTATGAACTGGTAATTTCCGCAAGGAACAATATTGGTCAAGGCAACCAAACTTGGTTCCAACAACTCCCAGTACAAGACGATAATAGCTGGGGGTTGTATACCCAAATGACAATGAATTTGATCACTCCTTTCAAGTTCCTGGAGTTATATGTTGTAGCCAACCTCAGACAGAACCCCAGGCGTAACCCAAATCAGAACACCGGAAATAACCCCAGACAAAACACCTGACCTATGCCGCAAATGACCTAGGGTCGGGTTCGTGAGCAATCTGTGACAGGTCCTGTCCGAGCCCTAACTTTGGGGAGTACTAGTCGGTCCTCATCTGTAGGGGCTGGACCTAGTTGCTCCCAACCTGACCGGGGACGTCCTCGGATTCCATCCACTAGCTCTAGTCGGGCCCAAACTAACCGGAATCGATCTCCAACCCCGGAACCTCTTTATTATGCTGAAAATACATATGAAGATCCCGAAGAGCAAGAGGCAAAGGAAAATTGGGATGCCAGTGACGGCGGTGGGGCAACTGATTTTAGTGATGTGCGGATACAAACTTTCCTGTGCTTGGTAGACGACAGTGGCGGGTATCGGGTGGTGCACACCGACACCCGTTCGAACAATTTCATGACACATCGGGGTTTGAAGAAGCTGACAGCTCTTTTTTTGCAACTTCTGAGGTGTGTTTCATTTTTAATTAATTTAAAGAAAATCATTTATGAATTGTTAAATTTTTATATTCGTTAATTTTTAAATTTTTGAAATAGGATGAAAAACAACATGAATTGTCTGAGGGATGACGTACTCCAGCAAAGAGCAAATGCAAGAAAAAATTCACCATTGGCATATAAAGAAAAATATCGAGGTGAATCAGACACACAGCAACACAAAAAGGTTGAGGTATAAGTGCAAGAGCGACCGTTGCCAGTGGGGGTTGGCTGCAAGAGCTACAGATTTTGGTAATGACTGGGTGGTCACGAAATATAAGAGACCTCACACATGCCACGCTGAGGCATCCAGGTCAGATCATGCGTAGTTGATGTCCGTAATGATCGCCAACTGCATAACGTTGTCATTACGAAAAAATACTGATATTAATATCAAGGCCATCACCGATCTGGTTGCTGAAAGGTACGAGGGAATCGTCCCTAAGTACAATAAATTGTGGCATGGTAGAGAGTTAGCCATTGCTCGGGCATTTGGTAGTTGGGAGGGGTCTTACGGGCTTCTTGTCCCTTTGTTGGATGCAATCAAAAGGGCAAATCCAAGAACCCAATATAAAGTTATTTCAAAGTGAACCAAAAAAGATGGGTACCGGTATTTCATGAGATTAGCATGGGCTTGGGGCCATGTATTGAAGCAGTTAGTCACCTCAGACCCAATTCATCAGCATCGATGCTTGTTTCTTATCAAGTAGATACAAAGGTAAATTGTTGATTGTAACCGGATATGATGCGGAGAACCAATTAATCCCGCTAGCATTTGGGCTGGTAGAGAGTGAGGAATTTGAGAATTGGGGGTGGTTTATGAAGTGGGTGAGGCAGGTTGTAATTTGTCCAAATAAATTCATGTGTGTAGTATCTGACCGGCACATGGGCATAAAAAAGTGTTCATACAGGATGATCTGGGTTGGTCTGAGGAGAACGGGGAGTGTGTTCACCGGTATTGCTCTCAACATGTGTTTGAGAATTTTGGTAAACACTCCAAGGATAAAATTGTTGCCAATTTTTTCAAAATCTTGGTGAAAAAGAAGAAACCAAGAAGAATGCTAGAAGGCCTCGATGCAATCGGAAGGAGAAATCCCAAATGGCTGAAATACTTGGATACATGTGGAAAATACAATCCTGATGACAAGGCGGAACTGGCTAAGCCATGGAAGGTGTATCAAGCTATGGACAACAGGGCTCGTTGGGAAATCATGACTAGCAACGGTTCTGAATTGCTCAACAATGTCTTCAAAACTTTCCGAAGGTTTGTGTTTTATAATCAACGAAAATTTTATTATTTATTGATGGTTTTACGTTTCTTAATTTAATAGTAAATTGTAATTCTCGCAGGTTACTAGTTGTCGTAATTATTGAGAAGACGTTCGGCAAGTGTGTCGACTGGTTTGTTGAAAGAAGAGAGTGTGCGGTGGAATTGCAATTGCAGGGTCAACTTTTTTCCACTCGTGTCCATGAAAAGATGGATAAGCACATTCGGAAGACCTCAAAAATGAGCGCGATCACATTCGGCCGTAACGAGTGGCAAGTGACCTCCCATGGTGAGAAAATCGCATATGACATGCAAAGAGACAGCTTGTCACAAATGGAGCGAGACTGCACATACAGAGTCATACTTCATAACAACAATCGCATGGAATGCACCTGCCAAAAGCCTCAGCTAACTGGAATACCATGTGTTCATGTGATCTCTGTGTGTCGTTTAAGGTACCAATCTTTGATGATAATTTCATAACCATCGCATAGTAATTTGATAAGGTTGACATTATGTGTGTAAAATTGTAGAAACTTGGATCCAAATATTTTCATAAATTACTACTACAACATTGAAAAATTAATCGCCACATGGAGTGGTGAATTTCACGTGTATGACAATCAAAGTGATTGGCCAGCGTACGAAGGACCGATCTTAGTTCCAGAGCGCAAAATGGTGAAATTGGGCAGGAGGCGACACAACCAGATCCGAATGTGGATGGATATACTGGAAGGAAGACCAGCGGGACACCAGCCTAACAGAGCAACCCTGGAAAGGAATGTGAGAACTAGAAGGAATGCATGGGGCAATACTCAATAAGGATAGACTGAATATGCTGCGTTGTGATATTTGTATTATTTAGTAGCTAAATGAGAGTAGACAATATTATGATGTTTGTATGTTGTATTATTTATTAGCTAAATGACAATAGACAATATTATGATGTTTGTATGTTGTATTATTTATTAGCTAAATGACAGTAGACAATATTATGATGTTTGTATGTTGTATTATTTATTAACTAAATGAGAGTAGACAATATTATGGTGTGAAATAAAATAAGTCTTAAACACGAAATAACAACATAAAATATGCATAACAGTTTCAAACATAACAATCACAAATATGCATAACAGTCCCAAACATAAAATCTAAATAAAAGTCCCAACACAAAATAACAACTAAGATCGAAATATCAATGGGAGGATGGTGTGAAGGGAACCTTCTTCCTCTTAACCCTCTTGCCGCATCCCTCCTCATGTATCTCCTCATTTACGTCCTGAAACCTCAGCATGTAGGATTGGGAGGGTTGTGACGCCTGTGGAGCCTCCTCCTGTATCTCCCTAAACAGTAACTCTTGAGGTCTGCCCTCATCTGCCCCTAGACTGAATGTGATGTCGGGTGTATCGGCTACATGATTGTCTGGTCCGTATGAGGGATCCTGCTGGGGCACCTGCTGCGGTTGTGAGGAGAATGTAGGAGAAGGGCAATCCTGAGAAGGGAAGTCTTGCGACTACGTGTAGTTTCGTACTGAGATCCCAGGTCAAATTCAAAGTCTCTTGCTGGCTCCTCGGCCCCATCCCCATCACATGGGCGGTGTGTATGTCCCTGAAATAAAAAGATAATTAGGTTTCTCAATGAAGATAACACGACCTCACTTTTTATATTAAACACGTACCGCCACATCACCAGCTGTCGCAAATGCCTCCTCAGGAGTCACAGCTGCGTGAATATATGACAAATCTAGCTCGGGGGTGCTCTCAGGCGGTGCAGAGTCGTCACTCCGAATGTCGTGCAGGTCCTCATAAGCCGGAAGATCTGACAATCTCAGGATCTTGCCTAGATGGGGCTTATATCCGGCGACGACGACCGGCGGTGCAGCCATGCACAACCATCTCTTTCCGAACCTCTTCCACCCTCTTGTGATTGCTAGTCTTACACTTATCAAGCATTGCTTGATGTTCATCGGCACCTTCAAATAAATTATAAATAAATTAGTTCAGAATGTAATTTAATGCCAAAAACATTTTTAAATAATAAAGGGACAATAAAATCTTACAATCTTTGCAGCCGGACCACCGCATGGAATGTAGCCGTACTCTTGAGTATTCATGTCACGTTGTACTGCGAGCGGCTTCTTATTTATCTTCGAGATCTTACTGTACATGAAGACTGTAAATGCACAGTACTCCTGGTACCAACGGTGGTACTCCTGGTCGTATGCCTCGAACGCATAAGTCTGGAGGTGCTCAGGAATCATGTCCTCCGGAGCCATGGCCTCAAGTCTTTGCACATAACTGTCACGCAATGTCCGCCAGTTCTTCCCATCGGTAGTGTCTAGTGCCCTGTGTAACTGGTACCATTCGTTTTTGCTTATCGCGGCGGGCACATAAAAATGCTGAGACGTGCCGAACTGTCTCATGACCCGACCAGGATAATAATGCTCTATAACCTGAAAATAGACAAGCGGTACCTGTAGAGGCAAAAATTATAAAACTTTAGGAACTACCAATTTTAGGAATTAAATTTTTAGCTAAGAATACAAGCGGTACCTGAGCTAACCAGAAGTGTCGCTGCACCGTGCATATCGAAGGCAAGTCATACAAGAAAGAGTGGTAACCATAATCATCGTCATTCGATACACGCTCATCATACGGGCACCAACAAACATGCTCATCTGGCCTCATCTGCTCGAACTGACTCCGGAAAAAAGCAACTCCTGTAGGTCGTCCATGTGGGGTATGGTAGAAAGACTTCTCCGAGCACCATCTCTGAACATACGCAGGACATGTCTGCACATCGGTCTTACCCCAATCTGGAACCCAACCCTTCACTAGTGGCGATGGACGGCCGAATGGAAACCTCGTCCATGACCAATGATGGGGGAGACCAATCGGACCATACAATCTCTTCTTGGTCACTTGTTTTAATGCAAACATAAACCGTAGTATGCATGCGCCTGAGTCCAACAGGTTCTCACTGGACGACAATCGTGCAAAGAGCACGCGACGTACGTGTACGCCTGCGCACAAGTCCCACAGGTCCGTCCCGTACAAATTCAATTCATTTTGTAGCCTAAACATTAAATATGCACATCTTGGTTGGAAACTTCTCACATCTCTAAGAAGTTTGAACGCGCAGCTATGTACAACACGTGCCTCTCGGCACCGATGTAAAACTATAAAAAAACATCGAGGCACTGTTGTTTTGGACATTTGGTGAGGCACCAATGTAACACTGAAAATAAAACAGCGAGGCAACGGTGTTTCTTACATCTACGGAGGAACCGATGCAGCACTGCAAAAAAACAGTGAGGCAACGGTGCTTCGGAATATGAATGAGGGCACCGATGCAGCAACGCAAACATAGATCAAATTGTTTATATACTAACCAGAAAAAATCATTTTCAATACCTGACATGCAGTGCATAAACCGTAGTATAGACATGCCAAGACCGCTGCACCAAAATTCATGTTTGGCGGGTTCTCCAAGTCCACCAGAAACTGTAATAGAGAGGCAGGAATAGTGCCCCGGGATGAATCTGGGAACATCCAGCATGCAAACATCTCCATAATGTAACCCCGAGTCCACCGTGCTACCTCAGCGGGATCGGCATGTTCGGCTAGTTCTCCACTATAAAATTACTCGTATATAATGTAAATGCCGCAATCAAATAATTTAAAAAGTAACATGCATGCAATCAATTAAATTTAAAATTACCTGAAACGCTGCCGCAAAGCGACTATACAAATATCGTTCTTGGAGTTAATCAGGCCCTTCCTTGTCTTCCTCCGCTTCATCAACCTGGCACCCAACAGATTGGTCACGAGCTGATCAAAGTCTCCGTACTCCACACCGGTCACAGCATCTCCAGTAATGGGCAGGCTCCAAAGACAACTCACGTCCTGGAGAGAGACCGTAATCTCTCCAATGGGCAGGTGAAATGTGTGTGTCTCCGGCCGCCAGCTCTCGACCAATGCAGATGTAAGTGCGGCATCTGCGATAACAGGGGTGAGCTGTGACACATGCCACAACCCCATCCTCTGTAACATCAGTGCATAGCGCACGTCATATTTTAGAGTCATATGGTTATTCCTCACTTCTGTCATGTCATGATCCTAAAATAAATTCCAAATGCAAATAGAAAAAATAATCAAGATATTTTTCGAAATAAAAATAAAAATAAAATTTAAATTTAAATTATTTCTCAAATGTAAACTTACATATGCTAGTGAGATCTTGTGGCCCTCGCGTGGGAACCAACAGATGAGGCTAATGTACTCATCCGTCAAGTGTGGAAATATGGTAGAGATCAACTCCTGATCCCAATTAGGCTCATCCAATGGTGTTGTGCCGCTCGTTGACGCCATACTAAAATGAAGTATACATTTTATGTCAAATCTTAACACAATCGCATCTTTCAATAATTTTTGTCTAAGAATGGTAATTTTTGACCAACAATATAAGAAAAATATAGAATTTTAGTCCAACTATGATAAATTAAACATTGTGCAATTTTTAAACACTCCCGATGAAAAAAATTGTGCAATTTTAGTAATTTTGGTCTCTATTCGGACAATTTTAAGTGGTTTAACAAAAATCATAATTTATTTTCGACATCTAAACTAATTTATAAACTAAACTACAATTAAATTAATGGGTCACCGTCCTATTAAATTCGCAAGAACTACAATTAAATTACAACTAAATTACATATCTAAACTAAATTAATTAAATTATCTAAGCTATCTAATTAAACTAAACTACAATTATTTTACAACTACATTATCTAAACTAATCTACAAACTAAATAAATTAAATTATCTAAACTATCTAAATTAAACTAAACTACAATTACTTTACAACTACATTATCTAAACTAATCTACAAACTAAACTACATTATCTAAACTATCTAAATTAAACTAAACTACAAATTTAAAATAAATAAAAATTACCTGTGCTGGGGCTGTGGGGAGTTGTGGGGTGCTGGGGTGGGGTAAAATCAGGCGCGCAAGGGTTTTATAGCACCAATGGTGGGGTGCGCAACACCATTGTGCGGATCCGAAGTGGGTGCGCAAAAGCGTTGTGCGGACCCGCAGGTGCGCGAATTCCTGCGCGGACCCGGTGCGCGAAATGCTTGTGCGGATCCACTCCGATACGCGAAACTGTTGTGCTGATCCAACCAGGCGGGTGCGCGAAATGGTTGTGCGGGGGTGGTTTTTTTGTACAAAAGCAGCGCCGGGTGGTTTTTAATTTAATACGAATTTTCAGAGTGGTAAAAAAAAAAATTCGGTCCAATACAAGTCCTTGCCATTATCAGTGTCCAATTAGATATCTGTCAGGCAAACCTTATTATTTCCTTATTTTGTTACTTGTACAGTTGTAGTGTATTAGATAGCCAAAGTCGTTTTTTAGTTATCTAGCTAACAGTTAACTTTTCTTCGAATATCTGAAAACTAGATTGAATTTGAATTGAGCACAGAGGAAATGATATGCCAGCGGCTAAGACGTAAGGAATGAGGGGAACATCACTTCATAGGCAAATACAATTATTAATTAGTAATTAAGTTTTGATTAACATGAGTTGGTCATATGCAAAGTTTGCTGTAATGGCAGGGGTATGAATTAAAGCATCTTACGATATTGTACAAAAATGTGTTTGTTAGCAAACCTTATTTTTTTTTTTAATGAAAACTTGTTAGCAAACTCAACAGTACTTGCTACTAAATGAACAGCTTTTTTTTTTTTTTTCTCTCATAGAAGTTCATTCTAGTTTATTATCATGTTTGTGTGTGTGTGTGTGTATTTCAATATCATGTTTTGTATTCCTTACTTCTCTTCATGTTAAAATCATTAGTATAGAAGATTATGTAACTCATAAATCTTGATTTTAAGTGAAAAAAATCAACTATTCAACTTGCTAATTGTTAGTTGCATGTAGGCAAGAACAATATATTTATTTGAATTTATGCCTTGAAGGATTGAAATTGAATCCTATAGTAAGTAAAAAAATTATGTTTTTTTCTCACGAACTAGCCAACTAATAAAGCAACTATTATTTTATATAACTACTACTTTTTTTAGGTAGGTAAAAAATCATTATTTTTTAAAAAATTATGGACCATTCAAAAATAGTGATTTTGTACCTATCTAAAAAAATAGTAGAAAAAACAAATCTAAAAAAATAAAAAATTTGGTCTCCAAGCACATTTTAATATGAAGATCATGTTAAGCGGTTCAAATAGACTGTTTGGATTTTGAAAATAGAGATACGGATGTGAGGCATGATTGGGGCACAAAACAAATAGGGCATTTTAACCCTACTCAATATTTGATTATATGAAGTGAAAAAGTATATGCTTGATTACCATTATTTCAATCACTCTTTACATCAATCAAAGTCAGTGTTCTAAATAGCTAGCTATAGCTTTTTCAGACCATAAAAGCTACGCTATGAGATAAAAGTGCGCTATGTCAACTATAGGCTGCTATAGCTGTAATAGCTAACCGCTTTTACCGCTACGTGCTACGCGCTATTGTTACCGCTATGCTACATGTTTTTTTTGTAATTTACATGGCATGGGCTTCTGTACTTCTGTTTATATTTCTGATACTACATGGTCTGTTATAATAAGTATGCTAAATCGAACTATATATTTTTGTTCCTATTTGTGATTTAGTCTCTCATTCTATATCTAAAAATATTCAAATATTAATTATTTCTTTTGTTTTCTCTTCATCTAGTATTCACCTGTAAAATTATCGCCAGTCATTTCATTAAAAGCTGATTTTTTATTATTATAATATATAATATATTCAAATAGGTACACCGTACACTAACTTTATTTCACTTATAAAATTAATTGCTCTTCGTCTATTATAATTTGTAATACTATAAAATATGAACTATTAAATAATGTTACCTTGTATATCTTTTTTCCCTTTTTATTTGCATGATTGAAAAAAAAATATATAGACTTAGATCAATTATCATTTAGTTATTATCCCAATTCTCTAATATTGATCATGTTGATAATTAGTAGAAATATAGACTATAAATTTTGAAAATTAAAAGAACACTATGTATGAAAACTTTCGCTATAGCTTTTCTTTTTGTCTCCCGCTATGATGCTATAATCGCTATTTAGAACCTTGATCAAAGTTCATCTCTTCTTTTGCACACTGCTTTGATTTTAATGAGTATTATGTTTCTTCAAACATTTAGCTAGTTATTGTGGTCACTTACCTAGTTTATTTATTAGTTAGCTAATTGTGTAAAACAACACAACTTTATAACTTACTATATGACATAACTTCAAATATAAATTACAAATGAATACATTGTTCTTATAAACACGTATACAACTAACAACTAGGAGTTGATTTGTTGATTTCTACACTTGAAAACTGCAGGATATACAAAGTTGCAGGTTTCAAATGCGTATCTGGATGAACCATACAAATAAAACATGGCAAGGAAGATCTCCACAAAAGCAAAAGTATCCTAGAAAAGACCAAACAGAACCTTGTGACCAAGTATAAGCCAAATTACGATAGGAGTACTCCACCCAATCAATATCACCACAATCGACAACCATATTGTCTCTGGTTCGACTGCGAGATACACAGCAGTCATGAGTGAAACAATTGTGGACAGACATGCTACAACAGTAAGTCGATGGATCCACATCCATTCATGCATTTTGAACCTAGTGAGATCTCGCCAAGGCCAAATAATGGAACTTAACATCACAACAAAAGCACTGCACATAGCAATTGTATTAGATATAACAAAGGGTTTGAACGCAGGTTTTTTACCAAGAATGGCAAAGCCTTCCTTTCGATTGTAGCCACCAGGCATGGTAAAGATGGTTGCGAAGGTGACGCACGCAATTAGAGCTGCAACTAATATATATGTTTCTATACGTAGTTCAAAATAGTCATTGATTTTTATATTCTTTCTTCCAAAGGATTTTGAAGATGCAACTGGCGGTAATTGTTGATTCTTGGATCTCATTGCTTCTTGTTTCTTTAGCTCGTTCCAAACATACATCTAATTAAAAATGAATAGTCTTTAATTAGGAATGGCAAACAGAAACAAAAGTTTAAATAAGATATATTTAAGAAGCAGGATGAATAGATGAGTTTCCAAGATTTCAGAGTGATAAATTTATATTACAACAAAGTGCAATTGAGATGTGTTGTATAATTACAAACATTTGATATAAGAAACCTGTTTTTGTTAAATGCCCATTGGATGAGAAGTCCCCAGTTTTTGAAAGTTTCTGCCAATTTGATAAAACGAAAGGGCATGTGAAATATATAACCATTCGACTTGTAGTCCTCTTCTATAATCACTCAAATTTTCATTACACATTCTACATACATTACCAAGAGAAATCTAAAAAACATGCTTAATCCTAAGAATCTTTTGCAAATGGCAAAGAAGTGGCAGAGAATGACTGTGTTAGGAAGAAGAAGGATCACATTTGAGAGAAAGCTTTCTCATCGTTACATTGACCAATGCACTAGCCCCCATGCCGAAAAAGGCCATTTTGTGGTGAATACCATCGACCAGAAGCGGTTCATGATCCCACTAGACTACCTCAACACTAGAATTGTTATGCAGCTTTTCCAACTTTCTGAAGAAGAGTTTGGATACACAGTTGATGGGCCGATAACATTGCCATGTGAAGCAGCGTTAATGGAGTATGCGATGGACTTGGTAAAGAGAGGGGTGTCAGAGGAGGTGGAGAGGGCTCTTCTAAGCTCTGTTTTGCTACCTTGCCACCATGCTTGCTCTATGCAAAGCAATTTTGGAGCAATTAGTCAGCAAGTCGAAGTGTGCGTTTGAAAAATATGGGAATTTGATTTTTATTTTACTTCCTAACTAAAATCTCAAGTTGAGGAGATTTGTAAGTAACGCTTGATCATTAGGTCCATTAGTGACATACTGAAACTTGTAAATACATGGTTGTTCCAAAATTTGGATTTTAGGAGATTATAATTTTTGCAACAACATGTTTGTCAGATAAAACTATCGAATTTAACAACCAATTTTTTTATTAATCGAAAATAAAATAAAAAATATCAAGAAAGAAGATCTGTTTTGCGGAAAAATCAAAATGTAGTAAAAAAGTAATGGTTTATCCCGTCCCCTGGACGGTACAAAATGTCCCGTCCAAAATAATGACCCACTAATCTAAATTCTTAATCCCATTAAGTAAGAAAAAAAATCAAAAAGCTTGAACGGGATAGATTATCATGTCCAGCTCTGTAGTAATATATTTTTTTACTTTGTCTTCATAGAAGAGAATGAAAAAAAAAAGTTGCTACAGTGGCGGACGCGACGATCTATCATGTCCAGATTAATAACTTGCTAATCTAAATACTTAACGGGAAGAAAACAAAAGGCTTGGACAAGATAGATTATCCCGTCCAGCACTATATTAATATTTTTTTTTGAGTTTGTCTTCATAGAAGAGAATGAAAAAAAAAGTTGCTATAGTGACGGACGGGACGATCTATCCCGTCCAATTTTTTTTATCACTAATTAGGATTAGATTAACGGGACGTGATGGTTTATCGCGTCCAGCTACAGTATCAGACAGGATAAACCATCCTGTTTTTCCTATATTCGATTTTTCCGTAAAACGATCCCCTTTCGTGATAATTTTTTATTTTATTTTCAATTAATAAAAAAATAGGATTTAACAATGGTATTTCTTTTCTTGTTTATAGATTTTCTGTAACTGATATATAAATTATCATCCCGATTAATAATATAAAGTTTGTTTTTTAATCACTATTTAAAGAAATTTCTAAAAAAAGGGATAGCAACTAAGCGAGAGAGGTAAGGTGAGACCGACTGAGCTGAGGAGGTGGCGAGGGATTTCACAAGGAGCTGACAAGTAGACGAGGAGGTGAGGGATTTATCAGGGCGGCTCAGCTCAGATTTGGCGAGGAGAGGAGAGGAATGGTGCGGAGCGATGGAGCTCCTTGTGTTGGTTGAGCTGCTAGGCGAGTAGGTAGTGGTAGATCGGCAGATCTCCTCACGTTGGGTTGGGTCATGTTTGGTTGTGGAGTAATAGGTGGAGTAAACATCTTACTCCACACTTAAGTAATAAAATAGAAAGAGTAAAATTGAGTAAGAGTGATTTAATCCGGAGTAATTTATTTTACCTATCTAGGTGGATTAAGTTACTCCACTTGTTTTATCCACTGTCATAAAAAGATACAAATTTTTCAACATCTTACTTCACCAAATAGATTAATTTAAGTTATGGTACCAACTATCAAATAAGATGTAAATTATGAGGAGTAACATGAAATAAGCAATTTAATCCTCATTAATTTTACCCTACAACCAAACATAATGAACCTCATCAATTAGTTATGAACATTTATAAGAAAGAAATAAAGGAGGGATGAGTACAAACAAAGAAAGATGGATTCAATATGACATTAATTGTTGGAAGCTGAAACTTTGAATTGAATGTGTAGTAACTAGTAACATGTCATTGTCTCACCAAGTTGTGCCCAAGTCTTAATTAACTTGGTGATTTTGGCATGTTAGATGTTACTCCAATAGAAGACCAAGCTCATGGCCTTGTCCCTTGCCAACCTGTCATATATTCATATTTCATAAGGACTGCTCCACTTGCTTTTAGTCTTATCATCTCTAAGCCTATATAATCATATGACACCGAAGTTCTCTTCCATCATTACTCGGATATACATTACCCATTGTACACAATACAGACTAGAAATCTAAAAACATGGTTAGTCCCAAGAAGCTGGTGCAAATGGCAAAGAAGTGGCAGAGAATGGCTGTATTAGGAAGAAGAAGGCTCACATTTGAGAGAAAGCTTTCCCACCGTAGCACCAACCAATGCACTAGCTCTCGGGCTGAAAAAGGGCATTTTGTGGTGTACACCATTGATGGGAAACGGTTCATTATCCCATTAGAATACCTCAACTCTAGAATCTTTATGCAGCTTTTCAATTTGTCTGAAGAGGAGTTTGGGTTCACAGTTGATGGGCCGATAACATTGCCTTGTGAAGCCTTGTTCATGGACTATGCAATGGACTTGTTAAAGAGAGGTGTGTCAGAGGAGGTGGAGAGAGCTCTTCTGGGCTCTGTTTTGCTGCCTTGCCACCATGCCTGCTCTATGCAAAGCAATTTAGGAATAGTTAGTCAACAAGTGGTGGTGTGTGGCTTTTGAAAAATAGATAGGAGGGTGTTTCCTTGTTTATATTAATTGCTATAGAAGTCTCAAATTTTATGAGATATGTGTATGATTTACAATTTTACTTAAAATTTGAATGATTTGTTGGATATTTCCCCACTAGCTTCCTTTGTAACCATGATTTGAAAATGGTCTCATATAGCAATAGAGAATGTTGGCTTACTGTTACTGATCTGCTTCACTTTTATACATCATCTCCATAAGCTGTGTATTTAGTATTTAGTACCGATATAATTAAATAATTTTGTTTAGGTTAGTCAGATCAGACTAAAAAAGAGGGTATTATATACCAAGAGGGTGTAAACTAAATGAAACCATAAGAATTTAAAATTTAATTATATCCACATTTTTAAAATAAAATGTGTATCAAAAAATAAATTGTCAATTTGGAAGACGTCTCATCAAATAATTTAAAATTTTAAAATTTTAATTTAATTTAAAGGTCTTTTGATGGATGACCAATTAAATTCCAAATTATTCCAATTTAATACATGTTCTATCTAAATGATGAAGACATTCATTGCAATTTCTTTTAAAATTTCAATAATATTTTTTTAATATCAAATCAATTTATTATAAATGATAGTTAAACCAATATATAAATTATCATCCCAATTTTCTAGGCTTAACTATCGTTTATTATAATTATAAAAAGTAGATATCATTTGACATTTTTTTCAATCTTAATCATGTTTAAAAATGATAAGTTAATTTTATAAGACATCGTATGCATGATCTTCATGATACATATATGTATCCTGTTTATAGAAAAAAATATGACAATTGTACATGAGATCGAAGTAACTTGAAGGTTCATCAATGGTCCAAAATAATGATATATATATCATTAAATGATATTTCAATTATATGTAATTTAATTGTTAGACTATCATTATATATATTCAATGACAATATCCATTTGTACAAGCTTCGTAGGACTAAGCATGATTTTAGATTTTTATTGGTCATGTGTATAATGTATAATGAATGGACCAGAGATCACCTGCCCCCAGTGAGACTGACAGGTGGATCCAGACGGACTTATAAATTTAAATATTGGTTTTTAATTTTGGTGTGACCCATGTGTCAGTAACTCAGGAGCAGAAAAATCCTGCCTCCTGGAGGTAGAAAATTCGGTCCCATAATGAATATTTGATTGTTCATAGAAGAAAACAGAAAATATCTTGGTTATATAATCTAAGAAATGATAAGCCTAAAAGCAAGTGGAGCTTTCCTTGTGGTCATATGACAGGTTGGCAAGGGACAAAGCCATGAGCTCTCTGGCAGTGGGATATTGCTGTTAGATATGGCATTTATGTATTAGTTCAGCATCATGATCGGTTTGTTGAGTTTGTCTGTTCAAGTTACAATCCAAAATCAGAACATAAAGACTTGTACAACAACTTGTGAGACAATGATATATCACCATGCATATATCTTCTCTAAAGGATTTAATTGGTTTGGACAACCTCATGTGCTTGCATTTTCTCGTGTTCTATCATGAGAAGCAGGAATTCCAACTTTACATCAATGTATAATACTATAATCCATCTTATGACCATTTTACCGGTCTATTCTTCTCATAAACAGGTGCATTTGACTCTTATGGTGCCTTTGAATTACATGTACGTACTAAGGCATACCACCTATAGAAATTAGAATAACGGTAACATAACGGCTCTGTGAGCCTTAACATGCATGTATAAATACACTTCTTAGGACATTGTAAAAAACACACACTGATAATCAATAAAAATCAATTAATATTGTTCCGCATAAATTTATTTTCTTTGATTACAAAAATCAATAACGCAGAATAAAGAAAATTAGATCCATAGTCAGAATTTATTTATTTTTTGTAGTGGCAAAACAATCGTAATCTTTTATACAAAATTACAAACAATAATATAGTACAAATTGCAACCCCATATATCCCACGTCCCTAAATCAGCATAAAGTTTGCAGCATAGTAAGAGATACCCAACATTTTCACCGGGCTCTAATCTGCCGTGTATTCTATAGCCATCTAACAAAGCGGCCCAAACAGAAGCATTAGGTTTGATCGGGCATCTTTTCTATGAAATTTTGGGCTTCATCCAATAAACCGGCTCGGCTCAACAAATGTAACCAATATTGGGCTTAATTGGGAAGTCGGCCTTGTATATTGATAAACCAATACTGGATTTTTGTAAACAGATCTTAGCCCATGTATTTTTCAGACCATGCATCATCAATCCTACCACATTTTGCATACATTGCCAAGATGGAGTTAGACAAGCATCCGTTGAACAAGAATCCAACCCTCAATGCCCTACCATGGATCTCCTTCCTACACATAACAACACCAAGTTCCGCACATGCAGTTAGCACGCCCATGAAGGCGGCATCATTTGGTCGTACATACCGGTGCATATCACACAAAAAACTTTAATGAATCCAGATACCTTCGATTATATTGAAACCCAGTATTAAGGTTCTGAAAGGGACAACTTCCTTATCAGGTACCCTTTTGAATACATCCACAGCCTGGTTTATGCAGCCTTAAGGCAACATCGAGTCACCCAAAACATGCACATGCGGCTAGCACACTAGCTATAGTGGCCACATCTGGGGCAACATTATTTGCTTCCATTTGATAGAAAAGATCCAAGGCCTTACCGGGTTCCCCGTTTTGTTCATAACCTGATATCATGGCAGCCCATGAAATAAGACTTTCACAGCCTTATCCATTCGGGTTGAGGTGCTGTACATTTTTATCAGAGAGTTGCATATTGTATCATCCGGTGCGAGCATTGCTAAGAATAATTCAATTCCCTCAGTATTTTTGTAATTCTCTAAATACCCTCTAATCATTGCATTACAAGAGATGCAATCTTGAACGGGCATTCCATCAAACACCTTACGTGACCTTAACAGATCGGCGCATTGGAGACGTCCACTTATGATCCAAATCCGAATCTAATCACATGCGCATGTACCACTTTTCCAATTCTTATGTCAGGTAAACCACCACATATATCATCTCAAAACACATGCAAAGGTGTAAATATCGGGCTTAACACATGCCCCAAGCATCCCTTGGTACCAATCAATGGCCTCATCTAAGAAACCGGTTTTGCCATATCTACATACCATGACATCTTTCCGAGTCATTTTAGCGAACACATTCGAGGCAGTGAGGAGCTTTTCGAACCCCCTGAGCATATGCAAAAGACAATTTCCAATGCGAAGGTTGATGTGAGTTAGGAATAAAATTTTGCATCAAATTTTGTGCTGATGCAGTGTTACTTTAATGTTGGGCCGAGTTGTGGAAACCAATGGAGAATTGGTTTTCTTTTCTTTTTTTCAGATATATACATAAATTGGATCTTTTTTTTAATGAACTTTTGTAACTAATATTGGGCTTAATTGGGAAGTCGGCCTTGTATATTAATAAACTGATACAGGCTTTTTATAAACAGATATTAGCCCATGTATTTTTGAATTCATATTCACCGAAGGTAACAAAATATTTCTGTTTAGATCCGGACCGTCTGATCAGAATCACACGAATATTAAATGGACCCTATGAATTCCTCCTTGGGCCGGATTGGTTAGGATTCTGATCGGACGTTCCATAGCTAAACAAAAATATTATGTTTTATCAAAGGATGTGAACTATATCTACCTATAGGATGAGGTAATTAAACTCTAAGGTCATGTTTGGTTGTGGAGTGAGTAGTGGAGTTAACCCTTTAATCCACCTTTAAAGAGCCAAACGAGGAATAAATTTGAAGGAGTAAGGTAAGAGTAGCATTTGAGTTAATCTGGATTAAGTTACTCCACCTCTCTATATGGAGTAACTTAATCCACCTGTGGATCCTGCAATTAGAGTAATATCATTTTATAATTTATCTCTCTTCATTAGCTTACTCCACCAAATTATAACCAAACTCTAACCAAACATGATTATTTTAATCTGGAATAACTTTACTCCACAACCATAGAAAATGTATAATCCGTCTAAGAAAAGAAAAAGATTAAACTCAAGTCTGTATCTATGTATAGGATGATGAAACTAATCATTTTAATTATTTATGGCATTATATATAGAAAATTCTAGAAGCAAGTAGTTTATTAGTTTATGTTTCCCGACCAAAAACACTGCGTTAATATCGGATCTGATAAGATAAAAGGTGCTTAAATGTTTTCCAGCTATATATATCATCCATGACATCAAAAGTTTAGTATAAATTTTGATTGTGGCCCAAAGTTTTGGCAAAAAGGTTGTAGGCTTTTGCAACAACAAGCTTAATTATGGGTTGCAATTGGCAAAGTTTTAGACCCTACTACTTTCCAGTTTGTGCCAATTTCATTGGATCCGGGAAGCCTAAAAAGCACACATCCTTGAATTTTTTTTTTTTTTAACTTAGAAATAAAAATATCTTGAGAAAAGGATTTGATTGTTTTTTTCTTCGAAAAATAGATGAATGTGTATTAATGGTGCGGTCTCAGTAGTTTATGGAAAAAAAAATTGGCCAAAATCAATTTTCGAGCAAATGTGTGGTCAGAATGGGATTTGATCTGAAAAATAATGGAACTGTACCACTCAGAAACCTGCATCTGGTGTAACTATACTATTGGTGTGGTTCCATCTATTTTTCAAAGAAAAAAGTCAATCAATCCCTTTTACGAAAAATTATCATTTTATTTATTGTTTTACTAAAGAGTCCCGGTAGACTCCAACAACTTTTAGATGTTTTTCTTAAGAATTGAACATGCGTCTTGTGCTACTGCACTTAGTCCGCAGTTCATCGAAAAAGAGTCCCAGTATACCCCAACAACTTTTAGATGTTATTCTAAAAAATTGAACATGCGTCTCATGCAACTTTTTAGATGTTATTCTCAATAATCGAACATGTGTTTCATGCAATTGCACTTAGTGCACAGTTCATCGAAAAAATAAGTTTTAAATTTCTAAATAAAAAAATTCATAATCTTGCAAGACATAATTTACACTCTATATACAGTTCTGTTCCCCCAACTCTCCATAACCATTTTTTGGTACATAATAATTGAATTTGTGTGACATTTTTTAGGTTTTCTAGGTCTACAAAAGGCAGTCTTCCTTTTAGTAGATTTGACACTCCAAGTGCATAAATTAGGTGCTTTGCATAATTTAATCAAGGTAGGTGCAGTGCTTACTGGATCACACCAGAAAATGAGAATCTTTCTACTTTGGCTTACATGCATGCTTATGTTAATTAATTATATATCTTGTTGAAATCAGAGAATAAATTTTATCATTGGTTGACTAACCTAATTTCGTTTTAACACTGTTTGAAAACACGGATTTGAAACTAGCATGACTTCTTTTATAACTAAAAAAAAATTATATCAGTGCCATTATTTTTGTAATTTATTTTCCTCCCATTGCTTTCCAAACGGCTAAGTTTTAAAATTATTCACCTATGCTACATTATTGATATTTCTCTCGATTTATATATTATTATCAAAGTGCTTAAATTTGTTTCATGCACTCTCTCCTAATTTAAGAGAGAACATATGTTTATATTTTTATGTAGAAAATTTCACCTAGTTATTGTGTTGTTTTTTTATTACATAGATTTTTTAAATTCTAAAAAGCTATTTATTTGTTCCAAATTACTTGATTGTAATATTTCTATAAAAATAATTATTGATAACATTTAAGTGTACATTGAAATATATATAGAGTAGAACTTAGGGTGCTCATAAGTTCACCAAATCTCTTGTGAACTTGACTCTAAAATATATCGAATCGACTTTAAACGATGGATCCAAACCGTTAAAACCCTTCTACTTAATGAGTGATGCGTCTACATGTGAAAATTATGTGAAAATTTTAAAGTTTCGAATTAATTTAATATAGAGTCAAGTGGTCAAAAGTTTAAGGTTTATAAATTAATTTTAATGCATTCATTTTTTGTACTCCTTTGACCACTTGACTCTATGTTAAATTAATTTGAAACTTTAAAATTTTTACATGTAGACGCATCAATCATTAGGTAGAAGGATTTCAACGGTTTGGATTCATCGTTTAAAGTCAATTCGATATATTTTAGAGTCAAGTTCACAAGAAGTTGGATGAACTTAGGAGCATCCTAGTTCTACTCATATATATATATAGAGACACAAATATATATTATATATATGCAAATATGTGTGTGTGTATGTGTGTGTGTGTGTGTTTCAAAATGAAGCCCAAAAGACAATCTTAATAAACTCAAAATTTATTGTTGTAATGTGCCCTCAAGGAGTTAAAAAATCACAGAAAAATTAGCTGAAATTAGTATACAGGGTAATTGGTGCCTTAATCCACTATATATATATTATGAATCTGTGCATAATTATAGTTATCTGCATTGTATTTAATTTCAAACTATCCATAATTTCACATGATGATACCTGCCTTAAGGTGGGTTTGGTGCATGCTAGATGGCAACATGGCATATGAATTAGCTAAGCTAGCCATTGTCTATCTGTCATATACATACAGCACCACTAGCTAGCAACATGCACAAATATATCTTTGTTAATATAAGTTATATATTTGTAATTCAAAACAGCTTATGTTTGAGAAATTCAAAAAAATTTAACTTGTACCATTAATTGTTAAATCTTAGAAACTATTAACATTTTGTCATAAAAATTAAAAAATAATGAGTCCAATTAATGAAGTTCCCTAAAGGATATATCCCAAGTAGCTTCTAGATATCTTTTGTGGGGTAAGATTAGATCCTCTCTAATCATGAGCAATGCCCTAATAAAAATCTCTTAATAAGAGATTAAAGTAGGAACACAACAAACCAATGATGTTGAACTTAAAGAATCTCTAAAGAAAATTAAGACTCCTAAAAAGCACCCTAATTAAGGTCACTCAAATTTAATTAAGAAGACATATAAAGGGTGACATGGTAGGTCCCACTTATGCTATGCATTATTGAATTATTATGCAGAGGGTGCATGTATATATATATATATATATATATATTTGATATTTTTCTGAAAGAGAAATTGGAATTCCAAAGAAAGAAATGAAATTCTTCACGAGGTATTTATTCTAATTGAGAATTTTTTAACCTTTCTCACATCTTGGACAAATATTATTTTACCTATAATTTGTAAACATTTTGGAGTCTGTGTCTCGCATGCATGATAAATATAATCTACAGTAATTATTTGATATATGAAGTGCATAAGCGGTGCACATGGTGGGATCAAAAGTAAGGATATCAAATCAAGCAATCATTGAATGATGACGGCACTTGTTGCTTGGCCAATAGTTTTTGAGCTATAATTGTATATATACACACACACACACACACACAGAGAGAGAGAGAGAGAGAGAGACACTGAAACACCGGTAACTGGGACCCCCAGATCTTACTTAGGAAATCATTTTTATGATTTTATGCTTTTAGTTGTTGGGAAATTTTTCATCCGTAGAAATTAAAGAAAAAGAAGAGAGAAAATATAAAGAGTATATCATATTATTTTTTTTATTGGTAGAAAGATTGGTAGAATTTTTATCTATTCTAAAAATCAAAAAGTTTGGATAGATAAGAATTCTACCGATTCAAACTCAGTTTTTTTTATTTTTATTTTTAAATCTAATGTATAGATGGAGAGAATAATTATATTAGATTTTTAGTATAATATGGAAAAAAATTTCAAAAATAGATAAAAAATATTTCTATAAAATCTAAATTTTAAGATACTTTATTTATTTTTGTAAAAAATTCTATATCTTACTAGAAAAAATTAAAAGAACAAAAAAACCAAACGGGTAAGATTTCTACCGGTATTTCTATTAATTAAAAATATCACGTACTCTTTCTATTTCTCTCTATCTTTTCTTTAATTTCTACAAATAAAAAATTTCCTAGTTGTTGTGGGGTCCACCTGTTAGTGATACTTTCCAAAGTGTAGGCATATGTTAAATATATATTGAGGGGTCAGGGGATTTAATAGATAAATTCTTGAACTACATTTCGCAGCGCTTCATGTTAATTAAATATGTAGTTCAAAACTTCAAATTGAATAATTAAAAGCCCAGCAAAAGAAAATAGAACAAGTGGCATTGAAATATATATATCCTTCTCTTTTGTATTAAGTAGATGAAATTAAGAAAACCAGCAATAGATTCCCTCGATTAATTAATTTAGAGTTGGTATTGGACCTATCTGAGATTAATTAGTTTTGCATGTTTGGTTGGTACTTTATAACTCGGATAATATTTCAAAATACTACAAGATGTGTTTGGTGTGTGTATACAAAGTATATATATATATATAAAATCAGGTAAACTTGAGTAAGACAAAAGGATAGACGTATTTAACCAAAAGCTTCCTTTGGTAGAGATTCTTCTCATCATTTTTAACGTCTAGCTTTTTTTATTATTAGTATATTGGAAAAAAAAAAAAAAAAAAAAAACCAACATAGTTACATAAACGAAATATTACTATAAATCCAATTCAATTCATTTACTAATTGTACTTCTTTATTTGTTTCTATAATTCTTCTCGTAAAGTATTTTTGTTTATTTAACGCAAATTGGTGATAATTAATGTTTGTCTAAGATGTATAGAGAAGGCGGTGCGGCTTAAAATCAGAGAGTCGAATATCAAATCGCCCATGGTGATTCCTCCTCCTCCAACTCCACAACCTTCTCGTGCACCCCTATCTATTCTCGTATGCTTTTGTTTTCGGTTCATCTCTTCATCTATGAGCAGGTGCTTCTGTCTAGTGAATCTGATCACTGCTCTATGATTCACTTTCGTTCGAACAGGTGCTTCTGTCAAGTGAATTTGGCTGCCGTTTTTTGTGCTTCCGCTTAGCAGGTTTGGTCACCGCTCTCCATTATGAGAGATTTTATTTTTCAAGACAAGCGGTTTGTTTTCTCTTTCTCTCTTCTACTGAGCTCTTCTTCCCTTCTTTGGCAATGGAAAAGTGGGTGGAACGAGTTGTACTTGTATTATATGTTTGTGTTGGCCGTCTGCTATTTCTTCTTCTTCTCGTAAATTATGAGTGGTGGCTATCATTGTCCGGTTGATTTAGTTTCTGGTTAGATTTGATTCAGTACCTTCTTGACTGCATATTCCTCTGAGTGGTGATTGTTCTGATTCGATTGATTCAGTTTCCGATCTGAATTGATTCAATGTCTTCTAATATGCGCGTAAAGAAAATAATCACTAAACTTCTCTTATTACAATCAAACAAGAATGATAAAAATATTGTGTCTTTTAATATGTGCGAACCAACCAAGTTCATTTTGAATTTTGATTTGAATTCATTTCAATCTATTTTGAATCGAAATTTTTACAATTTTTTTTTAAAATTAAACTCAAAAATTTTTGTGCATCCCGACCAGTCGACAAGAAAAGAAAGAAAGCGACTAAAATGAAAATGACAAAGGAATCGGAGTTTATCTAATTCAATCAATTGATAGATAGGTATAGATAATAGTAAACAATGACATGAACCGAATTAAATTCCCTTTCCCTTTCTACGGAGGGAACTTGTCATGCACCAAAATATTGGCATGTGTGCCATTTACTATGTCGAGGAAGAAAATTAAAATACAAACTTGACATTAGTTTATCTTCTCTCCATTCCATTCCCCTTCACATCTCCATTGCTATGAACCCCAAATGAATATGAAATCGCATCCTCTGCGGAGTTTTTACCTGCGGAGCTGTGCGGTTCTTTTAATCTGGTTCATTTGTTTTTTATCGGACGGACCAAATAAAGATTTTGGCACGAATTTTAAAGCAAAATTAATACTGCCCCCTCCATCATCCGAGCACTCGCCGGCTGAGATTAAATATGGGCCGTCCGATCAGCTCCACACGAGGAAAACTCCGCAGAGGATACTGGTCCAAATGAATATTGTTTGAAAAATTTGTCATTAAATATACATAATAAGTAATTTAAAACATTGATTAATGACGTCCATTTTTTATTTATGGACACAGAAATATAATAGTTAATTCTGTTTTAGTAGATTTTAGTATTTTTCTGTGAAAGAGAATCTATAAGGGAAGAAATTGTTTATTCTGTTTTAGAAATTAAAAATTGAATTCTTCAGAAAAGAAAATGAGTATTTTTTTTTCTTCAAAAAATAAACTATTCTTCAATAAATTGTGATAAAAAATAATTCATGTCTAGTTGTAATTATATTTTTAGTGGTTCTATTGCATCATTTTGATTTTAATTTTAACTTTGAATGACTAGCAATGATAAATAATATTGCATATCATTTTGAACGACTAATAATAACATATATTAATAAACAAAAAAAAATAATCACTAATAATTTCAATAAACACACCAATTGTTAATAATTATTATTGGAACTTTTAATATAACAATTGTAACAAAAGTAGTATTTAAATTATTAATAGTACAAGTAAAAAAATCACATTACTAAAACAATTACAATCTATATTAAACAAAATTGATATATAATATTTATAATCTATGATTATTTCAATGATTTTAAAGTTTGATACGTAGATTACACATATTTGTCCGAAAATTACTAAGATCACATCATTGCACCATTAGTTAGGGGTGCAAACGGATCGGATAGTGGTAAATCCATATATGTATCCACTTTTATTTTTCGGATACGAATATTAGACAAATACCTACATATATGGATCGGATATCAGATATTTGTAGATATATACATATATAAATATTTTTAGAAAATATATTAAATTATATGGTATATATCTACTATTCGATACAGATAATTAAAATTAAAAACTATATTCCTATCCGTATCCTCACGGATATTCGGATATCTGATATCCGTATCTAATTTTTGAATAAGGATCCGTATGTGGTCAAATAATATCCAACTCGTTTGCACCCCTAACCATTAGTGCAGTTAAATCTAATTTTTTTTTTAAATCAATTAATTTTCTGATGATTTTAATTTTTAATTTAATAAAAAAATAGAAATAATTGGTAGGAAATGGAGAAGAAGAGCAACAAAAATTGATGGGACCAACAAATACGGCATGATGTGACTCAACTATGAATGTTGTATAATAATGTATATTCTTAAATCCTTATCCAAGTTGTCACCTTTTCCTATCTCTTATTCTCTTGTACTTGCACCAATTCCGGCTATGACGGGATAGATTGTCAACTTTCTTATCTTTGCTCCTGTTGCATTTTTTTATTTTCAATAATTCAAACATTAATTTATAAATAAAAATAAATTACAGTGTTTTAAATTTTTTAACATTTAATTTTATTCAATAGTTTTGCTGATACTTAAAATTTCTACAATTTTACTATGCATTTTGAATTATTCGGAACTCTTTCTTGACTGATTCTTTTTTTTTACCATGTGCTAAAAAAAATATAAATCAAATAACTAGTATTTTTTTCTTAAAATTTCAAATTTGACAGGTTCGCAGATAAGCAAATTGATTCCACAGGTTTTGTCTGTGAAATCATTCTCTGTAATTTATGCATGTATTAAATATCAGAATGGTCTCTCAGACTATACTTGACAACTTGCGAAACTGATAAATTTGAAAATAAAAAAATTACTGGTTAAATAGTTTATCTTTGAAATATAGTTATCTTTTTCCATAAATTTCTGTGCATATTTAGAATGCACATGAGCATATACATAAACATAGTAATATGAGGAGGGATTAACGTACGCCATTTTCTAGTGACACGGAATTACACTCTATAATTTTAAAATTTAAATAGTCGATTCAAACTGTTCAACAAGTTGAATATATTAAAATGTGCTTGTAGATCAAATTTTATATATTTTTTTAATTTTTTTTACTATTGATTAAGATGTATACAAAATGATTTTATAAAATACTTAATAAATATTAAAAAAAATTCAAAAAAAAATAAAATTTAATCTTCAAACATATTTTAATATGAAAATCATATTAAACAGTTTGAATCAATTATTTAGACATTTAATTTTTTATAAAAATATAGAATACAATTCGATATCACAAACAAATATAGCGTAAGTTACATCCCTCCTCACTGGAGGATAGTATGTATGTATATTAATATACGTCTCTTTTTGTGTATGAAAATTGAAACCTCACTCTCAGGGCCTCACGTGGTATTGTTTGACCAAGCATGTAGCTTCTTGTCAATGCTTCCTTCTTCTTTTTTTCTATCTTTCTTCGTCGGTTATTGTGTCCTTCTTTTCTTAGCTGTGTTCTTCATTTTTCTTTCTTTTTATTTTCTTTATTGGTTAAGGTGCCCATTACCTCAGCATAACCTCACTTTACCTCAAAATTCTAACCGTTTCTAATTTCATGCATATTCCCAAAAAGGACCACTCAAAACCTAACATTTTTTTTTGGTGTGTTGTGTACTTGTGTGAGACATAATACACAGCGTTAGTGTTGTAAATTAATAATAGTATGTGTACTTGTTGGATGGATATATTACTGTTAAGTGAATAATTAAAAATAATCAGCTAATTTATCAACCAATTAATCAGTCTAAACAGTCGTTTTTTACAACACTACAAAGTACAAACTTTCAAAAGGTTGCAATTGCTTGAAAATTTCAAAATGCAACATAAAATGCACGAAAAGACGCATAAATGCTACGACTTTCTGAAAAATTTTAATATCAAAACAAGAAATCACTATGCTAAACTAAAATTTTATCCCTGTTAATTTTTTATTTAACATTCGAAAAAACAAGTTTTTATGCATCGGTGTGCAATAATATGGCAAATCTACTATTCGTGCAATAATTCTTTTACTTTTTTTTAAGCTTCGCAAAGACTGCAAAATAGCAAGCGGAGCACAAACTATTGACACAACGACACCCCTCATTCTCTCTCATCTCTACTTTCTCAAGCAAAGAAGAGGGAGAGGGAGAGGGAGAGGGGAGGGAGCCGAGTCGTGCAAAGCCAATTGGAGCTGATGGCATCTACTCCTATCTCGATCGGAAATGGCCAGTGAATATCCGATCGTTGGACACAGTGGCTATCAGACGACATCAGATTCGGTCGTGGAGAGAGATTAGAAATGACTTAATAACTTGATATGGTTTTTAAGAGTATAAATGAATAGGATTAGATGATTACATTAATTTTAATTAAATAATTGTATGAGCAAAACGGAGTTTATATCTAAAAATAAATATTTTTTTATCAGTAAAATTATTAGTAGAATATTGATTTAATCTAGACCGTCCATCTTAATGAACATATTCAGACATTTTAAGGATTAGCAATGTGGGGGTTAAATTTTAATTTAATCTAAACCCCTTAGTCAAAAGCCAACCAATTACATACTTACAGACTTAACATTGAGCCCAGTGCAGTAAATTGGATACTTTGTAAAATAAAAATAAAAAATGAAGAATTATATGAGAAGGTGTCAACCAAACCAAATTATAATCGTTTTTATTCTCCCATGAACATGCGTGCATGCTAACACCCATCTTTGACCTGAATTTAAGAAACCAATTTTGGTTCCTACCCCCAAACTTATATCTTAAGCAATTTTGATACCTACTCTCAGAAATAAATATAATTTTACATGCTAGAAAACATCAAAAGATGCATAGAATAAAAAAAAAAAAAACCGACTATTTGATCTGAGAACTGATATTCAATTCGAAATTTTATCTATTAATCAAAACTGTTAACAGATCAGGACAACTACGTGCTTAATTCAAGAATAGAGACATATATGCAGATCACACCACTCCAATATGCTCCACATCTTTTATCTCCATTTTCAAAGTACGAACAATCGATCCGAACAGCTCAAAATGATCTTCATAATAAAATATGCTTGGAGACCAAATTTTATATTTTTTTTTAGAATTTTTTTTACATAGGTATAGTATCATTATCGGATGGCACATAATTTTCTTAACTTAAATTAATATGGAGATAAAAAAAAATGGAGCAGGAGCACAAAAAAGAGTTCATTTGAGCCCCCCTCAACTTTAAATTAATTAAACCGGAATTTTGACAAACATAAAATAAAATATATAAATTGTTTCCATAAATTAATTGAATAAAATTAGTTAATATAATAAATTCAAATCAATCCGTAAGTCTAGTTGACGTAGTCAAAGTAGTGAAATTTATAATATTACCCTTAAATAAAATAATACAACAATGCCCAAACATCATAAAATAATATTATAACCTCTATTGATATTGTTATTAATCGTTTTCATAGCAATATATTAATTTCTAGGTCTTTGAGCCGTACGGTCAAAGCTGATACTAAATTTCTTGTTTACAGAGCGGACCCACACGTCAGTAAATTTTGCAATAATATGTAACAGTGGAGGATGGAGTATATCCAAATATGAATATATTAAACAGCCAGTGTATTGTGCATTTAATTTAATTATTAAATTAAATCATACTGTCCCTTGGGTTATTCCACATTTAATTTGTTGTCTCCCATGATTTTTTTAAGAAAAAAAACGGGGGAAAAAAAGCAAGGAGAACTTGCAACACTAATTAATATATATTTTTTGGTGCATTAATGAAGAACAGCATGAAGATTGACTCATTTATCTCACTTATTTATTTGTCTTAATTGGAAATATTTAGTGTTTTGTAATTTTTTTTTTCTGAAATGAAATTCAAAAAAAAAAAAAAATCCAAGATATACAGGAGCAGATCATACGATCGTGGGTGCTTAGCCACCATATGATTTTAAAAAAAAATCATCTAGTGTGTAGAAATTTAATTAAAATTTTGTTTTTTATTAAAAAATTATAATTTAGTCCCCTTCTAAAATATTAAATGTGTAGTTGTTCTTGGTAGCTTCTACCGTATTTACTAAATAAATATAGTGGTTAATATTCTATTTTGTAATTATTATAGACTTGAGAAATTCAAATAACACATTATGCATTTACACATATTATAAACTTTACATTTACATTTAATTTTTCTAGCTCCATCCATAACTTCACAAAAAAAAATGGGATCCAAAAGCAAGTGCTTACGGGCTGCTATATACCACTAATTTTTATTATTATTATTATTATTATTATTGAAGAAAATCAATATTATCCAATGCACTGTGCATTGACAACAAATTTGTACATTATGAAATTGCAAAATAGTCCTGTATATTTAAACAAATATATAAAAAATTGAATGGACGAATCTTGACGAAACTTTTTTTTTTTTGCAAACTTTCATCAATTTCTAATTACTAACTCGGAATAAAGTTTGTTGTTTCATTTTTTTGTTCTTAAAAAGTTTGCTTAAACATGTATATCGACTGAAATTTTAGTGCAAATATGACTAGTTGACTACGGTACCCATAGGATTTTTTTTATTAAACCATAATTAAAAAGAATAATTTTATGAAATCAATATGATTATTTTTTTTTTTTTACAAAAACAATAAGAACTGAAATGTCATTTCGGTCCGCCATTTTTTTTGGGACCGAAATGCCATTTCGGTCCCATTTAAAAGCTGTGAAACACTGGTATTAGAAGTTGTGAAACCACATGGGACCAAAATGTTATTTCCGTCCCGAAAAAAATGGCGGACCGAAATGACATTTCGGTTCTTATGGTTTTAAAAAAAAAGAAATAATCATGTTTGTTTGATAAAATATATATTTTTTTAATTATGGTTTATAAAAAAAATCTAGCCATATTAGGACAAAAAAATCAGTATTTTACTATTAAATTTTTACTTTTGTGTTCAAGTTGTTCCCAAGCAAAACATTGATGATCATGAGATAATGCAACTTTAGAAAAAATGTGGCAATGCATCTGACTTTTCATCAATTATTTATTTCCTTGTTTGGTGATTCTCAAAAGTGCACGCCCGCTTAAATTTATACAAATAAAGTTGGTACGATTGTCTAACTAAAAGCTATCAAATTAAACTAATTGTATGACCATAAAAGTGTAAAAATATTTCCCAACACACTAATGTAAAATTTTTACATGAAAACACATGTTTACCATCTATCACATTTTGACGCAATCGCATATAAACATGAATATGGTAATAAAAACAAATTTTAGTCGATCTCTATTGAAAGAAACAAAAACATTGCTTAAATGATAAAGTAAAACCGAAGAAAGTTGAGGAAACAAATTGTTGGATCTCCATATAATGGCAGAGCCATATTTTCAAATTATGAGGATCAAACATGAATGAATATCATATGCATTTTTCATTCATAGAATAGAGAATCAATTTACGGTACCCATAACATTTTACTCTAAATATAAAAAAAATCATACATATATACTTTTTTTTAAATAAGATCAATTGAGCCCCATTCAATCAATATATAATACAAACGTCTCTAGTGTTGTAGATAGATATTACTGCTTTTAAAGTTGAAACACTAGAATCGCTCAACATGATTTTCACATGAATACATACTTACAAATTAAATTTTACATTTTCCATGCTCTTTTAATATATTTTATTATCGATAGAAAATCACTATTTTCGATTGGTTCGGAATTTTTGGATAATGTGATTTTCTACCATCTATAAAATAGTAATTTAAAATACACACACAGAGAGAGAGGTTGGTCAATATCAAAACGTTTGTTCTTAAGTCGTGGAACAAATACTTCGATTTTTACATTTTCAAAGTCCAAACAGTCGATTCAAACCGTTCAACATTCAATCTATAATAAAATGTGTTTCGAGACCAAATTTTACATTTTTTATAATTTTTGTACTGTTTATTAAGCTAGTTTTAAAATCTCTATTTTCAATAATCCATACTATATATTAAAATTAGCAATTTTAAAACTGGCTTAATAAATAATAAAAAAAGTTCCAAAAAATATAAAATTTGATATACAAGCACATTTTAATATATAAATCACATCTAACGGTTTGAATCGACCATTTAAACTTTAAAAATTGAAGAATCAAAGAATTCAATTAATTTTGCATATTAGCCGACCTCCTTTTATAAGGGGGAATTGGTGTTCTATAGATCCACAAAATATATAAGAAAATACAAAATGTTATTTATATAGGTATGACCCAAATTTTGCTAGAATTAAAATTGGCAATTAATGAATCTGAAAATTAAGATAAACTCAAGACTTGTCACGTTATATCCATCTCACATCAAAAGGTGACTGTGGGTGGGACCCAAATAGCCCAAGCGACCACGGCACAATCTCTTCTTCTATCTCTTCCATCTCTTGGCAGTTGAGTTTCATTCAGTGTGTTTGATTGTGATTTGTGATTTGTGATTTGCGATTTGTGTGTATAGATAGAAGAACATGTCACCCGTTTAGAATAATATACGTACGTGGTAGGACCCACTTCACCTAGACAAATTGAAGGAATCAGGAGAGAATGGAGGATTTGATTTTGAGACCACACCCTCGTCACATTTCACATCCCAATGCTCCCGTCTCCCTTTCTCTCTCTTGCTTCCCCATGCTTTCTCTCTCATCATTAGAGCCCATACTAACTCAGGACATGTTCGGCATGCCATTTTTGGCGTGAAAAAAAAAATTCACTCGGAGTAATTTTTTTTCTCCACGAGCATAGTGTTTCGTCTATTCAAATTGGATCCGAATCCGAATCCATTTTCATTTCCCCGCAGCCGAACAGGCCCTTACAGAACAAAACTCATGTTAAGTGAAGCTACGGTATTATATATAATATTTGGTGTCATAAGCCGAGTTAGGTTTTCTAACTATGAGGTAAAATGTGAATCAAAATCAATTATATAAAGTTTTTCATGCTACGAATGATAGTCATTTTCGATTCTAATATTTTCTCTAATTATTAAAAAATTATACATAATATAAAAATTAAATGAATGGCGTTGCCTCTATTGCCTCATCCGTTCTTGTATGTGCATTTGTAGTCTAAATCTTTTAAGTTCAATCTCTCTCTTTATTTTTTTAATTTAATTACTTCTATTTTTTTAGTCTTTTTAAGATTTTTTAAATAAATAAAAAAATCACTACTTTTGAATCTTCAGATCACGTGATTTTCTAATCTATCTAAAATATGGTATACAAATCTAAAAAATAAAATTTGGTCTACATATAAATTTTCCTATGAAATATATGTTAAATGGTCCAGAAAAATTATTTGGATTCTAAATACAAAAATGTTGATTCATAGTAGGGATCAATATACACTACACACCGTACCACACTCCTAGATGTTACGTACAATATTATTATTTTTGCTATCTTTGCATTCTCTGCATTAACGTAACATCTGAATTAATTCATGGGCCGTATGATTAGAATTCGGACCAATTCGGCCCACGCCTATAATGTACGGGGCCCTTTAATATTAGTGCGGATTTAAATCGGACGGTCTTGATCTTAACTCAAAAATATAAGTTCATGTAAATGAAACAAATTTCGAGTAGTAGGGGTGTGCAAACAGATCAAACAATGATAAAATCAAATCAGTATCTACTTTTATTTTTCGAATATGAATATAGATTATAAGTTAGACATATACATAAACAGATCTTATATTAAATGAATAGGATCCTTATATTTTTATAACAATAAATAATATATATTAAACTATATGATATATATCTAATATATCTGATACGATCAGATAATATCCGATCCCTCTACTAGTAAGTATAGCTTGCTCCATTTTTCCTTGTTTTGGAACATTGAAATATAAAATGTTTAATTAGTCAAGTACTCTTTGAGTGTAAAGGCCCATCTTATTTTTGTTACTTTCAAGTTGTCCGTTTTTGTTATTTTTGTTTTTATGTTAATGATGTCGTTATGGAGGGCCTCCTATATATCTACTGATGATAGTCTGATACTGATCTTTAATTCCGTGAGCAAATTTGTTTTGGAAATGAAATTATGGCAGGAGTAAAACGGGAATAGTCAATGTATATTGATAAATAAACGTGTCAACATGAATAATAAATTTTATGACCCCACAACAACACTATTTGTAAATAGTTTACAAATAGTGCTAATGATAAAAAAAACTTTATTGTCTCATTACTTATCAATATGAGTAAAGAGTACATAAAACCATACAAGTTGGCTATCTACTAATCTGAGCATGACAACTGAAAGACTCATCTTTCTGTAATTAGAGCACGGTTCTGTTTTTTTTTTTTTTTTGTTTTTTTTTGTCTAGCTTTATAGAACAAGGGTCTTTTGTAATATTTTAAGTACTAGTACGGTTGCTTTATGTATATATATGTACTGGTACAAACAGATGGATGTAATTGATTTTTGTCGTGATTAATAAAATACCTACGGATTATTAAGCAAAAAAAAGAATAATAACTTTTTTTTTTTTTGCTTTTTATAGTCCGTATATTTAATAATTATTAGTTTGAAAGAGTATATGGATTTTTTTTTATAAGTTAAATAAGATGTGCATCAAAGTTAAGTTGATTTGAAAAAAAAATGTTTATTCATCAATCAAATAATTTCAAACTTTTTAATGGTGAAATTTTAATTGTATTATACTAAATGACTAATCAAATTTAACCGCTATCCAATATATTTAAAAATATATATATATACAATCATAAATGGTAGATGTACGTTACAATTATCTATAAAAATAAAATATTCTAAACATATAATATTCTGGTTTAATTGGTTGAATTGCATGTGCTCGTGAATCTGAGACGCGATAATTTGGAAAGTATATTTAATTAATTTTTAGTGACAAATCAGATTTGATTATTAAAATATTATACAAATGAACAATACTAAATGCAATATGCAAAACATAATTCGATAGTATTGGATTGAATGTACATACAAAATTTTACAGCAAGGTTCGAACTAAAAAAAAATAAAAAATTACCAAAACATCCAAATACAAAGAAAAACTATATCAATTTTTTTAGAGAAACAAATCATGTATTAAAATTGTACATTGAAAGAGACAAACACGTAATCAAGCTCAAAGCATGTACAATTAACAATCAATAATGCCTCTCTGACACCAATTGCAATCTCCTAAGGTAACATAATGTTTTTATTTAAATATTTACCGTTCGATCATCTTGATTCTCTAACCGGACGTTTTTGATCTAGTCTAATATATTATGGTACCTGAGAGAATACTGACTCCTCTGACACCTCATCAGACGCTTCCACCTCCTGCCTTATCTTCCAATCAATTCAGTCAAAATTAAATCCACCGAAAAAATTTACGAATTCAGATTCTCCAAGGTACCTGAGGTTCAATCATTAAATTTAGACCGTTCTTTTAAGTTTCTATAGCACCGGATTGTGTTTGCTCTGGCTGAATTAATCTAGGCCGTGCGTTTATAATTGTTCTTATTCAGGTACCTGAGAGACTAAGGATTTAAAATTTACTACTACTACTGTCCGTGTAACTTTAAATATAAAACCGTGTTGTCATCCCCACCCCCACATAGTTTCCTACTCTCTTCTTCTCTTCTCTTACAAATGATTCAATAGAAAGGAGAAGAAAAAAGAAGATGCTAGAAACAGTGAAGTACCTAATTGGTTCAGCAGGGCAAAGTGGTTTCGGTTCAAAATCAACAGCTGAAGCAGTTACTGCTGCTTGTTGTCTCAATCTCCATCAAATCACAGCTATCATTACGGGAGCTACATCTGGTATTGGTGCTGAAACAGCGAGGGTTCTGGCAAAGCGTGGTGCTAGGCTTGTGATCCCAGCTCGTAGTCTCAAAACAGCAGAAGAGATGAAGAATCGCATCTTGGCTGAATCTCCTTCGTCAGAGATCATCGTTCTACCGTTAGATCTTAGTTCTCTCTCCTCCGTTCAATCATTCGTTTCAAGATTCCTCGATCTTCATCTTCCCCTCAATCTTCTCATGTAATGTTGATTCACTATATATATGTATAATCTTTTTATTTGAATATATTTATTATTAGTTATCTTACTGATCGTGAAGAGGAATCAAAATAATATAGAAATAATGCCGGGAAGTTTTCTCATGAGCATGCAATATCAGAAGACGGAATCGAAATGTCGTTCGCCACAAACTACTTAGGTGAAATAATCTTTGTAAATTGTTTAAGTATAGATGAGAATCATATATATATACATGTTTTGATCAAATTTGGATACCTTTATTTGATAGGACATTTTCTTCTTACAAAACTGCTAATGAACAAGATGACAGAGACGGCAGTTGAAACTGGCATCGAGGGTAGAATCGTAAATGTGTCTTCGAGCATCCATGGCTGGTTCTCTGGCGACTGGGTCCAGTACCTCGATTTACTTACTCGCAACAAGATGTAAGTAATTACCTATCTTTCATCTCTTTGTGAAAATCTGATCGAAATTTGAAATTTGAATTTGTTTTGTTCAAATTTTTGTAGACCGTATGATGCAACAAGAGCTTACGCTCTATCGAAACTTGCCAATGTTCTTCACACAAAGGAGCTCGCTGTGCGGCTTAAGGTTATTATATTATATTTATATTTGATTTTATAACCTCCAGACAACAATCTTTGGATTCTGATTTTGTTTTTTTTTAATATTAAAGAACATTGTGTTGTGGTTCTCATTGGAAAATAATCAAAGCTTCATATAATACAGGAAATGGGTGCAAATGTGACCGCGAACTGTGTGCACCCAGGTATAGTTCGAACCCGCCTCACGCGTGACCGTGAAGGATTCGTTACAGGTAACTGAGCTGACTCCTGACATATCGAATAGTGCAATAAGATATTTTTCTTATATACAGCAAATATCCTTCTGTGACCATTGTATTGTTAACTAAATAATGATCATGTAATGACCATTGTATTGTTATGAGAAAGAGAGATCCCTGACCGTCAGATTGCATCAATTGTTGCGCAGATCTGGCGTTCTTCCTGGCGAAGAAGCTCCTAAAAACTATTCCTCAGGTAAGCGCGGACTATTTTCTGGGCCCACCCGACCGTATGACGTCACCCCCACGCAATCAATTTTGACCTATGCTTTAATAAACCGTTGGTTCCATTCCATCGCAGGCCGCTGCAACGACATGCTACGTGGCGACACACCATAGGCTACGGGGTATTTCAGGGAAGTACTTCGCCGATTGTAACGAGGCTTCGCCATCTTCTCCGGCGACTAATTCACAAGAGGCCAAGCGTCTCTGGCTCATGTCAGAGTTGTTAGTATCATCTCCATTGGGGTTTAAACTGGATAACTCCGTTGCGAGTATAAGACTTTGCCAGGATGATGATGATACGTTGAATTGGTCAAGTACTGGAGATGTCCGTTTTGTTGGAAACGGAGACGGTGGAATAGGGTAGGTATCAGCGTAGAGGTTGACTCTTTTTTGGTAGGCCAGAGAGAGAAAGGAGAGAAACGACAGAGTAAAAGAAGAAGTGGCTCTGATGCCTGATGATGGTCAGAGTAGAGTAGGATAAAGACCAAATGTACCGCGGCGCATTAAAAACACACAGGAGAGCTACGGATCTGCTGTCCCTGTGACTGTCACTCTATTCTCTCTCTATTTTTCTTTTTCTTTTTTATTTTAGACGGTGGTGGTTGTTATTATACAATGGGAGCTTGGTGGGTAGCTTTTTATGACGAGAGCAGTTTGGTCTCCATAACTGTCCGAGCCATTTTAAGATCGGTGCGCATGAATATTAAAACAAATGTGCATGTATTAAAGTGAGATTTTCAGACTAAAACAGATCAGACGGTTATAGAGTCCATCGAAAGTTAGTTTGAGTCCGATAGACATCGGACCCAAACTGCTCTCTTTTATGACACGGTTTAGTGAGGCCATTTTAGGAAGGTTTATTCATTACTTATATATGGTTATATATAGATATAGAATGATAGATAGAATAGTTGTATGGATGTTTGATGCGATATATAAGAAAAGTGATTTTGTTTTTATGTTTTTGTTTGTCCGAAGTCCGAACTAACCGCCCCTAAAAATCCTGTTTGAGGCAATGCATGTGAATTCCTTTCTCACGTGATATGGAGAAAGTAAAATTTTACATGTAATATATATAGCACAAGGGACAAGCTGTATTTTCGCTCGTGAAGCACTTAATTAAATTTCGTTTCTTCTGTTATGGGTTATGGCCCTATTCTGACAGGTGCTGTGCTGTCCGTAAATTTGTTTCAAGTATGTATTACTAGTAGAGTAGGGTTCCAATACCTCATCTTTGCATATCTCATCTATACCTTATATTATATATCTCTATTTTTAAAGTTCAAACTATGGATCCGAACCGTTCAACATGATATTCATACTAAAATATGCTTTGGCATGAAATTTTATAATTTTTGTAATTTTTTTACTATTTTTTAAGATAGGTACAAAATCACTGTATCTGGGACCGTTCAAAAAATAGTGATTTTGTATCTATCTTAAAAATAGTAAAAAAATTGCAAAAATTATAAAATTTCATCTCCAAGCATATTTTAGCATGAATATCATGTTAAACGGTTCCGATCGATAGTTTGGACTTTAAAAATGAAGATATATAACATGACGTATGGGTGAGGTATGAAAAGATGAGGTATTGGAACCCTTCTCTTACTAGTAAGTCCGACTAGTATGACATTAATGTTATTGTCATATGACACTAATTTCAAAATTAATTGAATAAATTTCAAATAATTAATCCAAAATGTTCAAACCGATATACTTTATGAGTGATATGTTTACATGCAATTTTTTTTTTTATATTTTCGGATTATTTTAGTATCAAATCAAGTGTTCAAAAATGTTGAAAAATAAATGCATTAAAATTAATTTAAAAACTCACAAATTTAACTGCTTGACTTAATGCTAGATAAATTAAAAAATATATAAAAATTTCATGTAAACACGTAACTAATGAAGTAGATTGTTTTGAACAGTTTGGAATCTGTTTAAAGTCGATTCAGTAGATTTTGTTACTAGTAACTCTAAATAATTTAATTTTATGAATCAACAAAAGCCAGAGCTACTGATATTTGGACAAAGAGAAACACGTGTAATTTTTAAATTGTAATTAATAGCACAAGCATTTTACATTTTCACATTATTTACAACAAATTAATGTCATGTCAATTTGAAGTGTGTTGATTGATGTTGGATGTAATGCTTATTTTTTATTATTCTTTTAGCACACAACAAACCTAATATATTTTCGTTAACTAAAAAAAAATTAAGAACTACGGACTTGCTACTTTTTTTAGGCTTCTGCGTAAGAGGTGAAAAGAGCGGATAATATTCCATCTGCATTTCAAAAATTATATATGAATATTCGAATATTTGTGTGAATATAGATACCGATCAAGTAACTTGTTGTTAGAAAGTTTTTGTGAGACTGTCCTTTGTCGGATTGCAATTTAGTTAAGTAAATTTGTGTTACCATGATGGAAGATGTCGTTACGACATAACTAGTCGTTAAAACAATTTAATTATTTAATTTAAGTTAGTATTTTAAATTTTTTAAAAAAAATATAAAAAATTGTGTAGATGTTGTAACAAACATGACATATCATTTCTATGGAGCGGCCGAACACACTCTAAAAGAAAGAGAGAGGGAGAGGATGTGAATTCCCTTTGAAACATAGGACTGCCATCCTCTGCGGAGTTTTAAAAAAACTGCACCCTGCGAAGCTGATCTGACGGCCCAAATTAAATCTCAGCTGGTGAGTGTTCGGATGATGGAGAGGGAAGCTTTAATTTTGCTTTAAAATTCGTGCCAAAATCTTATTTGGTCTGTCCGATCAAAACGAACGGATCAAATTAAAAAAACTGCACAGCTCCGCAGGTAAAAACTCCGCAGAGGATGTGATTCCTTGAAACATAGATCGAAATGGAAGCAAATAAAAGTTGCTCACTTTAAATTGTACTGTCAAAGCAAAGCAAAGCAAAGCTGTCACGGATCTGCGTAAATGTACAAAGAAATCCGTGCAACCTCCATAGCAAGCCTATGAAGCAAAGCAGAGGTATAGGAGCTCAGAGACTCATCAGAGTACAGCTTAATTCCTATTCCATCGCCATCGGGCTAGCTAGTGTACTTTACTCGCTAGTTGCCTCCTCTCTCTGTCTCTCTCTCTTGTGTAGTCAATTTCTAGAGCCGACCAAAGGCCCCTAGACTGCTACTCTACTAGCAAACATGGCTATTTCTAGGTTCTAGAGAGGAAACTATATCATTTACTCTCCTATTCGTATACTCGTATTTACTCCAAACATTAATTGTTTCTTCCTTCTATTGTTTTGTTGCGCTGTGCCAGACGAGAAGGTGCCACTGTATATGCCTTTGGATAAATCAAGAATAGTAGTAAGGATAAAGTTATTCTCAATTTTAGAATAGTAACTATTTCAATATTTTGTTGGAATAGTAGAATAATGAATTATCCCACAAAAGACAAACAAATAATAGTAACTATTCACTAATTCAAACACACCCAAATACCGGATAGTAGTTCGGAATAGTGCTAATCCAGAATAGTAGCTATTCTTCACCCATCCAAACGTCCTTAGTTTTTATAGGGTGCGTTTGGATGAATCAAGAATAGTGCAAGGATAGTAGTTATTTTAATTTTGAGGATAGTAGCTATCAACAATTTGTAGAATTAGTAGAATAGTGAGCTATCCCACAAAAGACAAACAAAGAATAGTGGCTATTCGCTAATCCAAACACACCCAAACGTAGATTAATAGCTCGGAATAGTGCTAATCCGAAATAGTAGCTATTCTTCACCCATCCAAACGCACCCATAATGAATGATATACATGTACACTTAGAGGAGGGATCCACTTACATCATTTTTTGATGACACAAATATGAATTCACATCCTCTGCGGAGCTTTTACCTGCGGTTTTTTTAATCTGATCCGTTTGTTTTGATCAGACAGACCAAATAAGATTTTGGCACGAACCTCAAAGCAAAATTAATACTACCCCCTTCATCATTCTGATCACTCACCAAATGAGAGTAAATCTAGGCCGTTCGATCAGCTTCGCAGGTAAAAACTCTGCAGAGGATACTGGTCCACACAAATACACCATCCATTTTAAATTTTTTTAAAGTCCAAACAGTCGATTCAAACTGTTCAACATGACTTCCATATTAAAATGTGCTTAGAGACTTAATTTTACATTTTTGTGATTTTTTTACTATTTATTAAGTATTTTACAAAATCTTTATTTTCAGACCATTAAATCTTTGTATTCATTTTAATAAATAATAAAAAATAAAAAAATGTAAAATTTGATCTGCAAGTATATTTTAATATATCCAATATATTGAATGGTTTGAATCAATTGTTTGAAGTTTAAAAATAAATGACGTAATTTGATGTCACCAAAAGAATAGTGTAAGTGGATACCTCCTCATATACTTATACTTATTGTTGATATATTAATTCATCCAAAAGAGAAATAAATATTGTGAGCTGTTACTGCTTTCTAGTAGCTAGCATTGATTTTTTTTCATATTATTTTCAGCACTGAAGTGAGGTAAGTTGACCAAATTAAAATTTAACAAAGTTTAATTTGTTCATAAAAACGAGCTACAATTCGGCCCAAATAACGCCTACCATTAATTGGGCCGATATCACTATTCGCCCCAATTAATAGCAAACGAGCTTTGAAAACATTTCTTCAACCCGGCCCATTTACTATTAATTGGGCCGAAATAGTGAAACAGGTATTTTATTGTAGAATCAGAAACCCTCTTTTGTTCTCGTCTCAGCATAAACCCCAGTTACAGTTAGAGCTCGAGCTCAGGTCAGCAATGGCGTTGCCTGAGGCGAAGGCGGGACAAAAGCTATTCACGCCGGAGACACTCCGTGCCGCTGCGAAGCAGTCTCAGCGCATCCGCCTTGTCCCGCTCTCCCTTCGACGTGCCATTAAAAAGTACCTCCGAGGTTCTCTCTCTCTCTCTCTCTTTTGTTTGTGCAATTGAGGATTCAATCGAGATGAGAAATTGAAATGTTGAATCTTTGTTGTAGAGAAGGACCAGGGGCACATGAATAGGAAGGTGATGCACCTCTCAGAGTCTTTTTGCCGTGTGAAGGAAGCCAACCTCCAGCTGGCAGCATCTACCTCACGGGCTCTGGTTGAGGACCCATACCGACCTGTTGAAAACTGTGCGGCCCGGTGGAAGATCCAATCAGCCTATGGTGATATCGGTTTACGCTACAGAGAAGATGAGACAGTTGCCTATGTAGCATCTCGTATGCCAGCTGTCTATACTGCAATCCATCGTGTCCTTAGAGAGGTTTCTTTTCTGATTCCTTAGCTTTTGTAGGGTTTATATGGTATGTTTGGATTGAGAGTGAGGTTAGTGAGAATAGCGTGCTAACCCCGAATTCAGAATAGCCTAACCTAACATTCCAATGGGTTAGCGGAATTTGAGAATAACTATTTTTAGTGAGAATAGTGTGCTAACCCCGAATTCGGAATAGCCTAACCTAACATTCCAATGGGTTAATGGAATTTGAGAATAGCTATTTTTTCACCCAAACGTGGAATAGTCGCTAACCCGAATTTGGAATAGCACCATTTGAATCTTAAAGGATACAATTAGAAGTTCACAGCATTTGAAACTCACTGATTGAAATTTTATTAATTTCTGATTTTTACTATATGGCAGGTTAGGCGTAGGTTACCTGATTTCTCTCCCAACAAGGTGTTGGATTTTGGTGCGGGACCCAGTTCGGCTCTTTGGTTAGTTCCAGTCACATTTCATATTCTTTTTTCTCTCCTATGATTAGTTGTCACAATTATTTACCTTATTAATGAAGGGCGATGAGGGATGTATGGCCTCAGTCAATTCAGACAGTTAATTTGATCGAACCGTCGAAGGAAATGCAAAGAGCCAGCCAAAGCCTCCTTCAGAGTAAATTAATTCCCTTTTTAGTGCCACCTAATATTACACTAGTATCTTAAAACAAAAAAATATTCCTGTTATCCCGAAATCCTCAAAGCTTCTATTTCTGTTGATAGATTTCAAGGGGTTGCCACTGATTCATAGCTATGACAGCATTCAAGAATTGAACCGCAAACTGGATAAAAAGAACAGGCACCATGATCTTGTTGTATCAGTGAGTTCATTATTGACATAACATGGTGGGTTTATTTTTGAAAAATTATTGAACAGTTTTATTTTTGGATTTTCAAATGTAGTCATATGCACTAGGTGAGATTCCATCATTGACCGATCGGATCACAATTGTCCGTCAGCTTTGGGATCTTACAAGCGATGTTTTGGTAATTCTTTTCTTATCAGATATTTTATATTTGAATGCCTTTGCAAATCTAAATTTTAAGAGTGCAAACGATAAAATCTCTTTTGCAATGTAGGTATTGCTTGAGCCGGGAACACCACATGGATCAAAAATTATAAGTCAAATGCGCTCATATATCCTTTGGATGGAAAAACGGGTATGATAAGCCTTGCAAAGTCAATATTTGATTTGTGTTTTTCCTTGAAGAAAGATAAAAAAAAGTTATTCATGCCCCTTTGTTTTTTCTTTCAATTGGTTGTTGTGCTATTCATAACCTTTTAAAGCAGTTACTGATTCTTTACTTTAGTGGGCTTCCAATAATATTTCTTAGTTTGCAATGGGTACTTAATATAAGTTAGGATTACATCAGAAACTAATCTTCATCTTTTCCCATGATTTTTAAATATATCCTCTAATTTTTTTTTAACTAAAATGGTCAAAGAGAAGTAGGAAATTGGAGAAGTTAGAGAAAAAAAATTCAAGCGATGTCACAAGCATTGTTGTCTCCAAGCCCATGTTAAAGGCTGGTTCTTTTGTTGTAGCCCCTGTAAGTTCTTTTTTCTTTTTTTTAGTCCAGGTTTATAAAACTCAAATTTGTCTTGGCTTGTTTTTTGGTTTTTTTTCTTGGCTCAGTTATGTACTTCACTAACAAAAGTGACTAGGAAAAAGAAACATTGATTCAACTTTTGTATTGTTGTTAAATTTATTGGCTGTATAATTTGAGGGTTTACTGTTCATAATTAGTGCCCACACGATGGGAAGTGTCCATTGGAGAACACAAGTAAGTACTGTCATTTTGTACAACGACTGGAGAGGACTTCATCACAGCTTGTCTACAAGGTCTGTTTTTCTTCATCCATTTTTGTTTTACCCTATAAAATATTATATTTTACGATCCTGCTAACTACTTTTTAACTCTATCAGAGATCGGGAGGCAAACCTTTACGTGGTTTTGAGGATGAGAAGTTTTGTTATGTTGCATTAAGAAGAGGGAAACGACCCCAGTAAGTATGAACTATTATGATCTTTCTTTAGTCTTTTGCACTAAATCTGTTGAGAGTAGAACTAGGGTATGTTCTTAAGCTCACCAAGCTCTTTGGTGAGCTTAATTTGAAAACCTATCGAAATGATTTCAAATAACAAATCCAAACCGTTGAAACTGATTTACTTCATGAGTGATATGTTTCCATGTCAAATTTATAAATTTTTGACTAGTTTAGTATAAAGTCAAGCGGGAAAAAAAAAGGTTTATAAGCTAATTTTTAATGTGTTCATTTTTTATCAATTTTGGACCACTTGATTTAATAATTTTGCATGTAAATGCTGCACTCATGAAATATATCGGTTTCAACGGTTTGGATTCGTTGTTTGATGCCAATCCGATAGTTTTTCGAATTAAGCTCACGAAAAATTTGGTAACAAGCTAGCTTTAATCAATCTATTGATACCCCGGTAATTATGAATTATTATGATTTTTCTTTATTTTTTGCACTAAATCTGTTGGTACCTACAATATGTTATTTTTTTTAAGCCAAGTGCAACAAGATCTAATCTAAGAAAGTAATACAACTTTTTTCGATATTTTTTCTTCCTTTTGTAGGGAAGCTTGGCCACTGGATGGGATGAAATTTGAAACTCTAAAAGAGCAGCATGCCAAAAGGAACCCAGAGGATCTCATTATTAACTATGGTAACAACTTATTTTATATTGTCTTTATAATTAATTTTTGGGCCTTACTGCAAAACAAATTATTTCATACATACTCTACAGATTTTGATTTTCTCAAGTAGATACCCAAACTGTTTGTTGCTATATATGTCTACATAAGTTTGCAACAAAAGAAGATACCAGGTGCATCTCTGATATTTTGGCATATTACCGAAG